>JANAVB010007557.1:0-23418 GCA_029216955.1 Iris pallida
GCCCACATGAATGCTTCATAAAGCATGCACGGTCCCGTCGTCCAAGGCTTGGCATAGCCTTGGCTTGCCCATGAGTTAAGTTGCGTTGAGCGGCTTGTGACCTAAGTCTAGGCACCCGAGGGATTTGGTCGTTCAAGTTGGATGCATACACGGTACGATCCGTTGGGCAAAGCTTGACGCAGCTTTTGCTCGTTAAGTTGTTGCGAAGTTAAGTTAGGCAAAGTTATGTCGGTCGACCTAAGGCATTACAAGTACCATCCCGCTCTTTCGCGGTTTGTCAAAGTTAAGTAGTTCCACGATCTCAAGGCCCGTCAACTTGGGCAGGAGTGTCGCGTAGAGCACGATTGGCTTAAGGCACGGTGCACGGACTTAGTGTTTAAGGCAAGGGCCACAATTGATTCAAAGTGAGTTTTGAGAAAGGACTATCAAATAGGCGTTCATGAGTTGAACCAGTTGATAGGGTCTTAAGGAAAGAATGCTCACGACATGGGTCATCGAGGGTCTTAAGGAAAGAATGCTCACGACCGTGGGTCGTCGAGGGGTCTTAAGAAAAGAATGCTCGCGACCGTGGGTCATCGAGGGGTCTCAAGGATAGAAGTCTTGATCTTGGTTTTGAAAGAGATGGTAACATTGGAAGTTGAATGACTGTATGAGAGGTCAGTTTGTATCGAGTCTTGCATGGTCATGGACAACTTGTACAAGGAAGAAAGGGTTTCCTCGGATCGACAACCTGTGGCCACAGGACCGAATCCGGTCTAGAAGAAAACAGGGATAGCTGTGCCAGGTAGAGGCAACAGGTATTCGGTGGACGGTCATTGGGGCTCGCTACTTGCTTTGACCGGACCATCCTATACGCCAGCTATGAGTCCAGGATGGCTTGTGATGCCAGTGACCCTTGTTCATATAGATGTCGGCAAAATGGCGGCTATCCGCGCGTATGCCTTTAAAATTGAGTCGAGTCGAAGGTGTATACAAGTTAGAACATGATGTTTGGGGCCTAAGATGTGACTTCAACATAGGCGAAATACTTGGCACAGGGGTGTGGCGTCGAGTCGTAAGTCTTGGCATATAAGTTGCATTTGTTAGATCTGAGTTGTCTGGAGTCTAAGTCAGAAACCGTCGCAAGACAAAGTCGGTCGACACAAGTTCAGAAGTCTTGATTGGGTCAGTTGGTGATATAAATAGCAAGGGCCGCGAGGCGACAAGGGCTACGATACGACGATACGATTGAGTCTCATTTGGGTTGTGAGACACGGCCTCAACAAGGACTTATAGCACGGTTACACGGGAATGGAGTCTTATCGTGTAGTTGCGTCTCTGATTTGGACCGTAATACAAACACGACTTGATAGGTTAACGTTGTTGGCACAAGAAGGGTCTAGAAGTGAAATATGAGTTAACATTGTTGACGCAAGCACAGGATGGTCTAGCGACACAGAATAGGCCAAGGCGTCGGTCCTAAAACTGATCCTAAGGCAAGAGTAGAAAGACAATTGATAAGAGGGGACTATGTTGCACAAAGTAAATCAAACGTGTTGGTTTTGTATGGGTGGGCGAGGAGCTCATTCTACCAGTACAGTTGAGTACTGACACCCACATAGTTTATATGTGCAGACACAGGTAGAAGCTCGTGGCGCAGAGCTCGCTTGGATGCGTCGAGGCACGGAGTCCCTTGGCGATTCTAAGCGTACGACCGCTTGGAGTCAAGACTTATACGGGACATAATGTGTGGACATCGCCTTCCGAAGCTTCCGCTGGCTCAAGCATCGTATCGAGAGAAGAGAGAGAGCTGAGTGATTTGTAATGTGAGACGAGTGTATTTGAGTGATTGTAATCTTGGCCTTGCGCCCCCGTTGTAACCTTGTTCAATATCAATAAAAAGAGCTTCTTTGAATAACTTGTGTTTTGTTCTAAATTTTTACTGCACGTTCAATTTCTCTGCATGGGACTTCTGTACGACGACCCCGTCGCAACCGCTAAAATCGGTTGTTATGGAACCCGCCTTGTATGAGCACAATCTAGGCTCGTACGACATCACGCCTTAGCGAGGACGATCGCTCCTACGGGAGCGAGGCGCGACATAATGGTATCAGAGCACGGCTTTACATCCTTGGACTATCGATTGAATTCTTTAACTTTGATGTTTCCGCAAAACTCTGTTGCTTCTGCAAGTTGTTATCATTGGTGTGCTCTCTCTCTCAAATGTCCCACGGTATGTCCATACAATAAGTCTAACTATTTTGCAAAACATAGGAGAACAGTTTTTGACAAAACAAAAGGATGGTTCGCGTAAGCACGGTTGGCTAAGTTGGGCTGGGCATATACACCAAGGATTGTGTCGACCTTAGCAAAGTCCAGTGCAGGATTCGTAGTGTTCGAGCTAGAATGAGTTGAACTCGATTGAGTAAATGTGGGATGACTGTCGATAGGGGTGCTATCGAGCGACGGTATCGTCGATGCGATATAGATGAGCGTGCTTGGAATTAGAGGAATGGTTCGAACAGGATTCGAAGAAGTCAATTTTGATTCGAATGATAGTTTTGAGGATTTATTGTATGACTTCATTCCTGAGTGGTGTATACGATAGTCTCAGGAATATCGATCGATCGATTGAGGATTCGGGGTATCGATGAGTCTATCAGCAAGCGTCGTATATATGCAAAACCTTAGATTGAGTGAGTTGTTGTCATGAAGTTTGGTAAGTGGATTCGAACAACCTAGAGATTGACGCGCACGGAACATGCACGGGATTGAGGATAGTGCGAGTATGAAATACAAGAATGATTGAGTAGGTGAAACTGAATCGAAGAAAAATTAAGGTGTACAAAAGGATGACTTATTCGAGGAAATCGTTGAGAATCGTATATGAAAGTTAGAACGATCAGAAGATAGCGTGCATGAAAAGTTTGAGTTTTGAAGTTACGCAATAACTCTAAGGATTGGATTGAATGTTGCTCAATGATTTGAGTTAGCAAGGAATGGTGCGAATTGAAGAAATACATCGGTCGATGACTTAAGATAGACGGATGAATAATACACGAATTTGGGTTTAAGGAATTTGATGTTGGGAATGACTCGAGGGATGATGATCGAACTTGAATTTGAATGTCGAGGAGATTATCCAGTCGGACGATAGCACCATTCGTACGACTCAGAATTTGTGCAAAGAAAGATCGTCAGGTTACGCATATCGTCGATGGTATTGAGGCGTATCAAAGATCGATATGCAATAACTCGGGGGTACTCTGACTCGGCGAATGACGATCGTGCAAGTATTATTGTTCGGTTGGATGCTATAGTTAGGATTTTGATGAATGTTGGATAAAATGATTGTGTCTTGAGGGTTATACGGATAACCAAAGTGTCGACATTCTTGTCTTGCACGAGCGCAACTCTAGCCTCGCGCATGCGTTGCGTCAGATTTGGGGTGATTCTTCCGCGTGAGCGCTGACATGGTAATTTATGTCGCAAGAATAATCGAACTCGGAAAATCAGGATACGGTAACTTTGATTGTCTCGACTCGTTGGCTTGATGCGAAGGCAAATTCAAGGATTTATAAGATTTGTGATTGACGAATGAATGAAACTTGAGGATCGAGTAGGTCCAATCTATACATCGAGAATGAATTAGTCTGGATACAAAATAAGAGTTACGTCCCGATGAGAATGATTATCTCGCGGGAGCGTGCATGGTGATTCGTGCCCACCGTGGATAATCTGACTTGCGTGAGATCGGGGCGCAACGTATTGTTAAGTCAGACGACCTTGTGAATGATTGTGTGAATTGGAATAGATGACTTAGAGAATGTGGAATATAAAATTTTGGTTAGCAAAAATTTGTGTCATAGCGTGTTTGATTCGAGAAGGATTGATAGGCGAACTATATCGAACGTGTTTGAAGGGATAGACTATACAAGATGACTTATAGAATAAGCGATTTTGATACGTCGTGAAATTGGTTGAACGTGAGTTATCGTAGGATGGCTTTACTGAACGACTTGGACCCCGTGCGATGAATATTGGGATGTGCGTAGGGAATCGATGCTCGATGTTTAGAAATCGAAGTGATGCGAGCTTGGGTAGAAAACCTCGTACTATCAATTTGGTTTGACCTTAGGATGGGGTCAGTATTGATATCGTTGTTTGGGAACTATGATTCTAGTACTGACGGAAAGACATAGCCGAGCAGTTAGGCAGACGTCCGAGTGCCAAGTGGTAGAATTGTGGAGGCACCACTCGCGAGTATCGGTTGACATGCGCGTATATCAGGGACGCCCAAATATGTGCACGATCCGACTCGAGTGGTGATGGTGGATTCTCTATCACGAGGCTTGGCTGAAATACATGTATTTTGGAGATGTCTAGAATATGTGCACGATCCAACTAAGTGATACGTTGAATCAAGTGAGACTTGAGGAATGGGAAAGTGTCGAGGATTTTGAGATCGTGAGTTTAGAAGAAAAGGATTGTGGATAGCACGAATGTGGCTCGGATTGAAGGAACGCATAGGAGAAACGTGTGCGAGAAATATAGGATGTTGAGTCGAGTGATAAATCGATAAGTGTACTCAGTTAGTTTCGAGGACGAAACTTTTTTTGAGTGGTGTATGATGTAGTGCCCCATCCCGCTTGGTCAATCAAAGGAATCGAAACGCCAACGACGTTCGGACTTAGCCTTGCAACGGCTGCTCGAAGATATCGCTCGGTCGAGACGACCGCTCGCTCAGGTGGGGTA
Organism: Iris pallida; assembly: GCA_029216955.1. Classification (NCBI taxonomy): domain Eukaryota; kingdom Viridiplantae; phylum Streptophyta; class Magnoliopsida; order Asparagales; family Iridaceae; genus Iris; species Iris pallida. The sequence goes on from JANAVB010007557.1 coordinate 4,735, forward strand.
GTTTCGGTGAACTTGCCTCATCTTAGCCTTCACATAATAAATCGCATATTTTCAACTTGCACAAGTAGGCTTGATAATAAAAGAGACGAATCCACATAGCTAAAGGGAATAATCCCGACGGGTCTAATTGAGTTAGCATATGGAAAGGTCCAACGGTCGGCTTAGAGCGGGTGCACGGCGTGCTTTGAAAATGACACTCGATCCTTCGTCCCGTGGCTTGGGAGAAGGAAAGTTGTTGAGTAGGCGAAGTTATGATCGTAGCCTAAGTCATAGGCGTCGCCCGCATGAATGCTTCATAAAGCATGCACGGTCCCGTCGTCCAAGGCTTAGCATAGCCTTGGCTTGCCCATGAGTTAAGTTGCATTGAGCGACTTGTGACCTAAGTCTAGGCACCCGAGGGATTTGGTCGTTCAAGTTGGATTTGTGCACGGCACGATCCGTTAGGGCAAAGCTTGACGCAGCCTTTGCTCGTTAAGTTGTTGAGAAGTTAAGTTAGGCAAAGTTATGCCGGTCGACCTAAGGCATTACAAGTACCATTTCGCTCTTTCGCGGTTTGTCGAAGTTAAGTAGTCCCACGATCTCAAGGCCCGTCGACTTGGGCAGGAGTGTCGCGTAGAGCACGATTGGCTTAAGGCACGGTGCACGGACTTAGTGTTTAAGACAAGGGCCACAATTGATTCAAAGTAAGTTTTGAGAAAGGACTATCAAATAGGCATTCATGAGTTGAACCAGATGATAGGGTCTTAAGGAAAGAATGCTCGCGATTGTGGGTCGTCGAGGGGTCTTAAGGAAAGAATGCTCGCGACTGTGGGTCGTCGAGGGGTCTTAAGGAAAAAATGCTCGCGACCGTGGGTCGTCGAGGGGTCTCAAGGATAGAAGTCTTGATCTTGGTTTTGAAAGAGATGGTAACATTGGAAGTTGAATGACTGTGTGAGACGTCAGTTTGTATCGAGTCTTGTATGGTCATGGACAACTTGTACAAGGAAGAAAGGGTTTCCTCGGATCGACAACCTGTGGCCACAGGACCGAATCCGACCTAGGAGGAAACAGAGATAGCTGTGCCAGGTAGAGGCAACAGGTATTCGGTGGATGGTCAATGGGGCTCGCTACATGCTTTGACCGGACCATCCTATACGTCAGCTATGAGTCCAGGATGGCTTGTGATGCCAGTGACCCGTGTTCATATAGATGTCGGGAAAATGGCGGCTATCCGTGCGTATGTCTTTGGAATTGAGTCAAGTCGAAGGTGTATACAAGTTAGAACATGATGTTTGGGGCCTAAGATGTGACTTCAACATAGGCGACATGCTTGGCACAGGGGTGTGGCGTCGAGTCGTAAGTCTTGGCATATAAGTTGTATTTGTTGGATCTGAGTTGTCTGGAGTCTAAGTCAGGAACCGCCGCAAGGCAAAGTCGGTCGACACAAGTTCAGAAGTCTTGATTGGGTCAGTTGGTGATATAAATAGAAAGGGCCGCGAGGCGGTGATACGATTGAGTCTCATTTGGGTTACGAGGCACGGCCTCAACAAGGACTTATAGCACGGTCACACGGAAATAGAGTCTTATCGCGTAGTTGCGTCTCTGATTTGGGCCGTAAGGCAAACACGACTTGATAGGTTAACGTTGTTGGCACAAGAAGGGTCTAGAAGTGAAATATGAGATAACATTGTTGACGCAAGCACGGGATGGTCTAGCGACACAGAATAGGCCAAGGCGTCGGTCCTAAAACTGATCCTAAGGCAAGAGTAGAAAGACAATTGATAAGAGGGGACTCTGTTGCATAAAGTAAATCAAACGTGTTGGTTTTGTATGGGTGGGCGAGGAGCTCATTCCACTAGTACAGTTGAGTACTGACACCCATATAGTTTACATGTGTAGGCACAGGTAGAAGCTCGTGGCGCAGAGCTCACTTGGATGCGTCGAGGCACGGAGTCCCTTGGCAATTCGAAGCATACGGTCGCATGGAGTCAAGACTTATACGGGACATAATGTGTGGACATCGCCGTCCGAAGCTTCCGCTGGCTCAAGCATCGTATCGAGAGAAGAGAGAGAGCTGAGTGATTTGTAATGTGAGACGAGTGTATTTGAGTAATTTTAATCTTGGCCTTGCGCTCCTGTTGTAACCTTGTTCAATATCAGTAAAAAGAGCTTCTTTGAATAACTTGTGTTTTGTTCTAAATTTCTGCTACACGTTCAATGTCTCTGCATGGGACTTCTGTACGACGATCCCGTCGCAGCCGCTGAAATCGACCGTTATGGAACCCGCCTTGCACGAGCGCAATCTAGGCTCGTGCGGCATCACGCCTTAGCGAGGACGATCGCTCCTACGGGAGCGGGGCATGACAGACAGGCCATGCATTATGACACAAAAGTGCCACATCTCTTTCATCTCGTGCCATCAGAAGTTCGTACGGAGGTCCTTGTATATCTTCGTGCTACCGGGATGCAAGGTATATTTTGCATAGTGTGCCTCCGACAGTATCTCCTTTCTAAGTTCTGAATCGTCCAGAACGCATAGCCTACCCTTCAATCGAAGCATGCCAATTTCGTCTTCCGTAAAGTCGGTCGTCCTGTACGTCGAGATTAGCTCTCATATTTTCTTCAGGTACGGATCGTCTTTCTGAGCGGTCTTGATCTTTTCAAGCAAGCTCGGCTCTAACTACAACTTTGCCAACTGTACATTCTGGAATCGGACTCGGAGTTCGATGCCCATCTCTTCTAGGTCGCATACCAGTCTACGGTCTATGGATAGCGAGGTTATGTACTTCCGACTCAGAGCGTCCGCCACAACATTTCTCTTTCCCGGCGTATAATTCGATAGTCAAGTCGTAATCCTTGATCATTTCAAGCCAACGCCTCTGCCACAAGTTCAATTCCTTCTGCACGAATAGATACTTGAGGCTCTTGTGATCGGTATAGATCGTGCGTGACACGCCATAAAGATAGTGACGCCACAATTTCAATACGAACACAATCGACGCTAACTCAATGTCATGAGTAGGGTAGTTCTTTTCGTGCGGCTTTAGCTGTCGGGAAGTAAAAGATATCACCTTGTTCTGCTGCATCAGCACACACCCCAAGCCCTAACCGGATGCATCGCTAAATATCTAGAAACCCTTAGTCCCTTCTGGAAGTGCGAGTATCGGGGCCGAGATGAGCCGTTGCTTTAATTCTTGGAACGAAGCTTTGCAGTCGTCTAACCAGTCAAATGCAACTCCTTTCTGGGTGAGGCGAGTCAGGGGCGATGCGATCTTCGTGAAGTCTTTCATGAAGCGTCGGTCGTATCCCACTAAGCCAAGGAAACTTCGAATCTCGCCGACGGACGTTGGCCGCTTCCAATCGACAACGACTTCAACTTTCTTTGGATCGACCGCAATGCCTTCTGCTGAAATAATGTGTCCGAGGAATGCGACGCTACTCAGCCAAAATTCACATTTGCTTCGCTTCATATACAACTGATTTTCTCGAAGGGTCTGAACCACGGTCCGTAGATGATCAGTGTGTTGCTGCTTATTCTTCGAGTAGATGAGTATGTCGTCGATGAAGACTACTACAAACTTGTCAATGAATGGTCGGAACACCCGATTCATCAAATTCATGAAAGCGGCAGGGGCGTTCGTTAGGCCGAACGGCATTACCAGGAATTCGTAATGGCCGTAACGAGTACGAAAGGCAGACTTTGGCACATCGTCCGGCTTGATCATGAGTTGATGGTAACCCGTGCGCAGATCAATTTTAGAGAACACCGTAGCTCATTGAAGCTGATCAAACAGATCGTCTACGCGGGGCAGGGGGTATTTGTTCCGGACGGTAGCTTTATTCAGCTCGCGGTAGTCGATACAAAACGCATAGAGCCATCCTTTTTCTTGACAAACAGCACGGGTGCTCCCCATGGCGAGACGTTGGGTCGGATGAATCACTTGTCGAGCAACTCTTGTAACTGTACCTTGAGTTCTTTAAGCTCTGCAGGGGCCATTCTGTACGGGGCTTTCGAGATCGATCGGGTATCGAAGAATGTATCGATAGTGAACTCAATCTCTCGATCGGGCGGCATGCCGGGCAGCTCGTCCGGGAATACATCTGAGAATTCTGCCACAACGTCGGTCTGACCCGTATTTGCACCATCCTGTCGTATGTCTCGAACGGAAGCTAGATAGCCTTCGCACCCGGAATGCAGCATCCGTCGAACAGATATTGGGGAGATCACCATGCAGGTCGGCGATGCCTCACCACACGAGTAGCAGAATTTAGGTACTCCAGGTATGCGAATGTGACCCTCTTTTCAGTGCAGTCATTGGTTACGTTGTACGGACCGAGCCAATCCATCCCCAGAATGATGTCGTAGTCCTTAATATCTAGAACTATCGCATCGAGACTGATCTTTTGACCACCTATACAGATGATTCTGTCTCTGCAGACTAAATTTGTAAGTAGTGGCATGCCCGACGGTACGTTGACAGTGAGGTTGAGGCCCAACAGTGTCAGGAAAAATTTGTGCTCGGCGGTGAAGTCTGCCGATATAAAACTATGCGTGGCACCTGAATCAAACAATACACGAGCAGGTTTATTATTGAATTACAGTATACCTGTTACGACTGTATCAGATGCAAACGCTTCACCTCGAGTCATGGCATAGACGCGGCCCTGAGCATTGGGGCGACGGTCTTGGCCATTATGTTGTGCGGTCGGTGGAGCCCGAGGTGCTTGGGCTCGGTTCTGATGGTGTTGTTGGGGCATTGGTTCGGCCTAGCTTCCGAGCAGTTCTTTGCGACGTGATTTGTTTTGCCGTACACGAAACATGCTCCATGCTTCAATCGGCACTCAGTGACCAGGTGCCCCTCCTTGTGGCAGAAATTGCAGACTATCCGATTCTTCGTCTGGTTGCCGCCTCCGTTGCCGTGATTTTGACGCTTGTATGCGTTGTTGCCTCCCGCATTACTATGGCGTTTGTTATTAAAGTGAACAGCACCGGTAGTAGCAGGAGGATACTCGGACTCTAGATGAAGGGCATGGTTAAGTGCCTCGCCCATGGTTTTGTACTCATGCACCGAGACATGAGCACGGATAGTAGAACGCAGGCCCATTTCGAATCATCGAGCTCGACTTACAGTGGTAGGCAAATAGACTCTAGCAAATTTGGCTAGTTTGTTGAATTCAGCCACATACTGTTGCACTGTCATATTTCCTTGCCTCAATTGCATAAATTTATTCTCTTTTTCCTGTCACACGGCTGCAGAAAGATATTCGGTCTCGAACGTATTTCTGAATGTAGCCCAGGAGATCGTTGTTGTCCCGTCTTCACGTCGAATAGCCCGCTTCTGTACAGCCCACCAATCGTGCACGTTCATTCGAAGTAGAAGTTGAGCACATGCGACTTTCTTCGAGTCTTCGACACCCAGAAGCTCGAACTTATCTTCCAGCTCCTTCAACCATTCGATATCCACCGAGGGATCTTCTGTGTCGTTGAAGAAAGTACGGCAGCTTTTGTGAATTTTGACAAGTCGAAGTTGGAACTTCTCGGTGCCACATGTGAGAGCACGGGCGCCTCAAGTTCGGCTTCATTGGATGGAACCGCAGGCTGGGTCACGACAGGCGTCATTGTTGAATTATTGTTGTTACCTACGATCGATTGTACGATTTGCTGGAGGGTATTCAGCTGCTGCTGCTGCTGCTTGAATTGAGCCTCGAACCGATTCTCAAATTGAGTCTGACGAGCCTCCGCTTGCTGACGATGGAGCTCGTTTTTATGTTGCTGCATTTCAAGCATTTGCGGCATACGTTGCATTGGGTCACCGGAAGGTCCGGCTACGGTAGACGTCATTTCTGTTGGGTTGACAGAATGCTCGGGTCTAGAAGCACTCGAGCCGCTGGAAGCGCTCGTCTCGTCCTCCGCCCGAGTTCCCGCAACTGCAGGGAAAAGAAAAGACAACTCTCGTTAGTTTCAAAAATGTCCAGGGTTCAGCATATGGAATAACTCATCTCATCGACACGAGGTCAACGGTTTTGAGACTAGAACTCGACACTGGAGGCCAAAAACGTAAAGCCGTGCTCTGATACCTTTATGTTACGTTCCGATTCTGTCGAATCGATAGTCGTCCTCCGGGCATGATGTCGTGCGAACCTAATTTGCGATCGCACAAGGCATAGTCATAAGGTAATCTGAAACACGAGATCTAAGAGATTACGCAGACAAATTGAATCACATATTAAGTAAAGGAAACTTGATTCTTTATTGATAATGAACATCTTTTACAAACTCTAGTACAAGACTCATGTCGCACGGGCTACAACATAACTCGATTACAAAAGAGTGCCGATGAGATAGCCGTTCCATACATTACACACATCCCTCAAATACAACAAAGTACTCCAGTGACCTGGATGGGAGGGACGCTGAGTCATCTTCCTTGGACTGTCGAGAGCTTTCAAAAGTAGAGTCGCGGGAAAAGTCTTCGACGCACGGCCGAAGCTTCAAAAGTCACGAACGTCACCGAGCTAGCTGGCGCGTCCTTCCTGGTTCGCGGGACCTGCAAAGAGCGAGGATCAGTACGAACACATGTACTGGCGAATGGCTAATTAAATCCAAACTCTGCATTTGATTCAAGAAGTTTTATAAACATGTTAGCTAGCCTTTTACGTGATCTTTCTAACCATCCTGATCAATTGCATGTCAACATATTTTCAGGCAAGTATATGAAATTATATAACATTAAGCAACTATCATATCCATCCCGTGTCCCGTGCATTTGTTAAGCAGTGAAAGGGTGTGAAAGCCACTGGCAATGTCAAGCCATCGCGGACTATAGCTGGGTTAAACGGCGACCCTTTCGCGTCGGGTAGCGAGCCCTGTGCGAAAATTCCCTCCTAACTCGCGCCGATGAAAGGCTGGCGCTTGCTACACTCGTTCCTCCCGGGCCGAATCGGTCCCTTGGCCTAGGCAAACGTTCGAAGAAACTTCACCTTGTCGACAAGTTGTCCAATGACCAGTTTCTTTTGAACTTAGTCAATTTGCTTACTTAGCCATATCGTTGCGATAAACGTTAATCGATTCATTCATTGTTTTGCATAGGCTAAGTAATTTGCATAAGAAAACATGTTTTCTATTTTCAATACCGACAGTTTGATAGCAAGTATTTCGTGAAGAATCGTGCCACGATTTCCTTGATTTATACTATTGTGACAAGCATTCATTTTACTTCATATTGGTTTTAAAGTAGAGGGACGAGACGAAGGAGGTCAGCCACTCGCCTTAGCCTTGCATCAAGCGAGCGGCCGGTTGGCTGTGTTAACGTCGCCTACGCGATCACCTGCAATCGCATAAGCAATTGGTTAGAACACTGTATAATTCAAAAAAATCGATATGAATACGAAGCTTAAAAATGCAAGTCATGAAAACCCATTCGGAAAATATTCACGAAAAATGCATTCACGTAAACCAAAGCCAAAGCCAAATCAAGTGCGACATGAAAATCAGAGCAACGGGAGGTCTCTCCCAACTCAGCCGCAGAGCCAATCCTCGAGGCACAACCCGCTGAATATGGGACTTGGTTTCGAAGAAGCCATTCATAACGTGGAATGGATCTTAATTCAACCGTTCCCGTTCGATCGACTCGGCCGATTCCGACCTATCGGTCCCGACCGAATCGATAGCGACAGTATTCCTTTCTCGCGCACCCCATAGACAGAAACGGGGCACGATGTAGGGACGAGGCACTAAAGTTCAGTCCGTCAAGCCTGTAGAGCCTGACAATGGAACCCTGGTGGGACTCATCAGAGAATTGCTTGCATCTCAAGATCGTCGGGACGATGTCCTACACCAGACAGTACAAGATGCCATTGGTAGAGTTGGTTACCAAGGAAACAACGTGGCCAACAGCTTCAAGCGCTTGAACCCTCCTTTCTTTGATGGCAGTGAAGATGTTATCGCTGCTGATGCTTGGCTTTAAGACATAGAAGTTATCCTAGAGGGAGCTAGTATTCCGGAAGGAGAGAAGGTGGCCGTTGTGCGCCTGCAGTTATTAGATTTAGCCCGCAGCTGGTGGGCGATACAAGCAGTTGGATTGGCAACGCCTGTCCCATGCGATGCATCCGGCTCTTAGCCTGTCCCATGCGATGCTTGGCTTTAAGACATAGAAGTTATCCTACATACGAGGTTCACCAATTTGAGGCAGATTAGCAGGATGATCGACGGTTATGTAGCCGAGTTTTCAAGACTAAGTCGGTTTGCTCCCACCTTGGTGGCGATCGAATTGGACCGAGCCCAGCAGTTTCAGCAGGGACTTCACCTAGAGATTATTCTAGCTGTGGAGCAGTTCGAGCACCAGACATTTGATGTCGTCTTGCTAGCAGAGAAGAGGCATGAATATACTTCTCAAAGGATAGTGGACCGAACCGGAGGTCGAAAGAGGTCCCATGGACAAATATCCCATTCATCAACTCCAGCTCCGGCAGCTAGGGCTTTGAATATAGGAACTCCGAGGCGGGCAGCCTCAATTACGTCGGTTCACCATTCAACCCGATGTATCCTCAGCAGCAGAAGTAGAAGCAGTCTTCCGCAATGGGTTACTCTCATTGTGGGAAGCCCGGTCACGTTGTTTCAGAGTGTCGCAGAGCACAGGAATTATGCTTGGCTTTGTGGGGCATCGGATCACATGATAGGTTCCTGTCCGCACAGGGCCAGTTCATCATCATCGAACCTAACCAGTCCATCGGTTAGGGGTCCAGCACCAGTACAGCAGCAGTACCAGCCTCTGAGGCCATTGTCGCCTCAGGCCCAAGCTTTTCAGCAGCAAAGGCCGCAGCAGTATGCTCAGGCCCAAGCTCAGAACCAGAACAGGCAGAGAGATTTCCAGCAGAGGAGACCAGCACCAAGAGGACAAGGTCAGGCTATGGCTCTGACCGTAGTAGAAGAGTTAGCTTCAGGTGAGGTGGTGGCAGGTACCATTCTCTTCAACTCTTTTTCTGCATCAGTATTATTTGATTCGGAGCATCGCATTCATTCATGTCTGCATGATTCGCTACACGGATAGGACTGGAGCCTGAGTCATTATCAGTGAGGCTCAATATACTTACTGGTAATGGTCTTGTGGGAGTAGATAGAGTCTTTTCCTCGTGTAGAATCGTTGTTAGCAGTTGAGAGTTTTCTGCTAGATTGATAGAATTTTCGATGGCCGACTATGATGTGGTCCTAGGAATGGATTGGTTGAGGGACCAGTATGCTAGAATATTGCCATATCGGCGAAATTATTTTTAGTATTCCTGGTGAGCCAGAGTTTTTATTTTTCCGATGCGGAGTAGAACCTTCTTTCCAGTGTTGTGGATGGCAATAGCAGCAGCAGTTCAGTTTCCCAGAGTTGTAGAAGAATTTTCTGACGTATTTCTCGAAGAACTTCCAGGCATGCCCCCAGAGAGAGAGATCGAGTTCACCATTGATTTGATTCCCGATCAGCACCAGTGTCAGATGGAGTCTATAGGATGGCGCCTTCAGAGTTAGAGATCTTGTACAAGATGATTGAAGAACTTAGAACCAAGGATTCATTCGTGCTAGCGGATTACCTTGGGGAGTCTCGATACTTCTTGTGAAAAAAAGGATGGTACGTCAAGATTATGTGTTGATTATCGTACCTTGAACTCTGTAATAATCAAGAACAGATACCCTCTACCAAGGATAGATGATTTGTTTGATCAGCTCAAAGGAGTAGCAGTATTTTCAAAGATTGACTTGCGGTCAGGGTACCATCAGATCAGAGTTAGAGAGCAAGATGTCCTGAAGACAGCGTTCAGATCTAGATATGGACATTGGGAGTTTCTTGTTATGCCATTTGGAGCGACCAATGCGCCAGCCATATTTATGGACCTCATGAATCATATTTTATGCCTTATTTGGACCAGTATGTGATAGTGTTTATAGATGATATTCTGGTCTATAGCAAGAATGAGGCAGAGCATGAACAGCATCTTCGTGTAGTTCTTCAGATTCTCAGAGAGCACCAGTTATACGTAAAGTTTAGTAAGTACGAGTTTTGGCTCGATTATATTTCGTACTTAGGTCACATCATCACCAGAGGTGGAGTGGAAGTGGACCCCCAGAAGATAGTGGCTATAGAAACATGGACAGTACCTAGCACTGTCGCGAAGTTCAGAGTTTCCTAGGATTGCCTGGTTATTACCGACGATTTGTGTCAGACTTCGTTCAGATTTCAGCACCACTAACGCAGTTGACTCGTAAGGATGTACAGTTTGCTTGGACAACAGAGTGTCAGAGTTCGTTTGAGAAATTGAAGCAAGGATTGATGACGGCACCCATTCTCACGCTTCCAGATGGGACAGAAAGATTTTCAGTCTATTACGACGCATCCGGTAAGGGATTAGGATGTGTCTTGATGTAGCATGGTAAGGTAGTAGCTTATGCATCATGTCAGCTTCGTGACCATGAGAGAAATTATCATACTCATGACTTGGAGTTACCGCGGTAGTTTTTGTGCTTAAGCTTTGGAGGCATTATTTATATGGAGATCGGGTGGAGATTTTCACCGCCATAAGAGTTTTAAGTATGTATTTACCCAGAAGGATCTCAATATGCGTCATAGAAAATGGCTAAGCTGCTTGTGGATTATGACATCAACCTGCAGTATCATCCTGGAAGGCCAACGTAGTAGCAGATGCATTGAGCAGGAGAGCCAGAGTTTATTTTCTAACAGCACAGTCAGAGTTGTTAGCAGATCTTCAGAAGATGCGAATAGAAGTAGTTCTTCCTACCAATGTGGCATTAATGGCCAGTATGCAAGTTCAGTCCAGTATAGTTGAGAGGATCAAGTTAACTTAGTCAGCGGATTCTAAGCTTCAGCGGCTTAGGGCAGAATGTGTAGCAGGACGAAGACAGAGTTATGTATTCATAAAGACGGTACACTTCGACATGGAAGCGTCTTTGTGTACCCAGTAGTGATATCAAACAGAAGATCATGACAGAAGCTCACAGTTCTTAATATTCCATTCATCCCGGTGGTACGAAGATGTATCGTATATCCTTCAGCATCTCTGGTGGAATGACATAAAGAAGAAGATAGCCCAGTTTGTCTCTCGTTGTTTAGTTTGTCAGCAAGTTAAAGCCGAACATCAGAGACCAGCTGGACCTCTTCAACCTTTACCGATTCTCGAATGGAAATGGGGGCACATTACCATGGATTTTGTAACTAGATTACCTAGATCTCCAGTTGGGAGAGATGCTATCTGGGTTATAGTTGATAGACTCACCAAGGTTGTTCATTTTCTTCCTTTCAGAGTTGGTCAGTCGATGGATTAGCTTGCAGAGATGTACCTCAGACAGATAGTCAGATTGTATGGAGTACCAGTCAGTATTGTATCCGACAGAGATTCAAGATTCACATCGTACTTTTGGCGGAGTCTTCAAAAAAGTTTGGGGACTCGTCTCAAGTTCAGTTCAGCCTACCATCCGCAGACAGATGGTCAGTCAGAACGTACGATCCAGACTCTTGAAGATATGCTGCGGTCATGTACACTCGACTTTGGTGGTTCGTAGGAAGATCACCTGCATCTCGTGGAGTTCTCCTATAACAACAGTTTCCAAGCCAGTATCCAGATGGCACCCTTTAAAGCTTTGTACGGCAGGAAGTACAGATCTCCTTTAGCTTGGGATGATATCGGTAAGAGGCAGATGCTTGGACCAGAGATGGTAATACGAACTATTGAGGTGGTCAGACAAGTCAGAGATCATCTTCGAGTTGCCCAAGATCGCTAGTGTCATTGGGCCGATTCTTATCGGCGTCTCCTTGAATTTTTTGTCGGCGACCACGTATTCCTTAGGATCTCGCCTACCCGTGGCGTCATTCGATTCGGGATACGGAGAAAGCTTAGTCCTAGGTATATAGAGTCGTTCGACATTCTAGAGCGAGTAGGAGATGTACCCTATCGTCTCGTTCTTCTGTCGTCGTTACGAGATGTACATGATGTCTTTATGTATCCAATTGCGACGGTATATCCAGATCCGAGTCATGTCCTTAATCATTCAGAATTGGTTGTTGGTACCAACCTTTCGTATGAGGAGAGACCCGTATCCATATTGGACCGAAGAGAGAAGATACTCAAGAACAAGACTATCAAGTTAGTCCGTGTTGCTTAGGGTCATCACTCTTTGGGTGAGTCAATGTGGGAGCGTGAGGATGATATCTGATCGTAATATCCCGACCTGCTTGACTCATAAGGTATAATGTCTTCTTATGCCTTATGCCTTCAACTTTATTACTTGTATGAATGATTGCTTGATTGATTGATTAGTTATAACTTGTCTGTGATTAGTATAGCTTGTTCGACATCTCTAGCCTCTTGATTAAATTTGAGGACGGAATTTTTTAAGGTGGGTAGAGTTGTCACCTTCGTTTTTCGTTATACATATTTTCAGTATACGGGTACGGAATTGACCCGTAATCAGACTTGTCTAGCTTAATCTTGCATGACTTAGTTTATTTTGGTTTATTTTGACTTGGGTTCGGCTTGGGTTGGTTTTGGTTTAGGGTGGTTCATCCTGAACCCAACCCCCTACCTACCACCATCTCCATTTAAAGCCCAACCCTTTCTCTCTCTTATTACTTTCTTACATTCTCATTTACTCCTTCTTCTTCCTCATAACTTCTCCACCTACCAAGAGAGAGGCTTAGGCAAGTACAACTTGTTTCATGGAGGAACTCTATTTTTTGTTCTATTGTCTCCCTCACGAGATTCTAAGATACTTTAGTATTTAGCATTTTCAATTTCCATGGTTTATTTCTTGTAGATCTAAGTTTGTTACATTTTCAGATTTCTTGGGTTTTGATCTATCAAACTTTATTATTTTCAAGTTTTGGTTGTTCCATGTTGTAGAGAATTTTGTTCTACCCCATTTTGATCTACAGAAGTCCTTTTTTTGGCTTAGATTGAAGGTTTCATGGAGTTTTGAGTTCTAGAGGTTCTCTACGCCCACGTTTATACGTGCCTGCGTAATATCAAGCTCTGCGCCCACGTTTATACGTGCTCGCATAATATCAAGCTCTACGCCCACTTTTATACGTGTTCGCATAATATCAAGCTCTACGCCCACGTTTATTCGTGTCAGCATGAATCTGTTTTACGTAAAACAAAGTCTACCCTGCCTTGGCGTAAAACAAGCTTCACGCGTACTCCTTTACGTGTACTCCATAATACGTACTCTTTTAAGCGTACTTCCTTTACGTGTACTCTTTTACGCGTATTTTATTCACGTGTACTTTATTTACGCACACTCCTTTACGCGTACTCCATTACGCGTACTCCCCTTGGCATATCCCTTGGCGTACTCCTCTGGCTTGGCGTACTTCCTTGGCGTACTCCTTTGGCATACTCCCTTGCCCAGAGGCTTCTTAGCATTAGCATATCTTATCCCCTTTTTGCCCGATGCAGTATGGCCCTGGCATCCATTGCCCTATATCTTCCTTTATTGGGCGCGTGGCACCCCTTATTATATCCTTACGCCTTTTGGCATGAACTCGATATAATCATGATATGTTAATATTGTAATAATAATCTGTACACGGTATAATTTTGTGACAACTCATGATAGTGCCCGTCGTGGCGCGCTCCTAACAAGTAACAAGTACAAATAACATGACATGATGGTGACCCGTTGTGGTGCACCCCTGACAAGTAATCTGACATGAACTCATGAACACCGTTGCGACGGTTTTCTTGACCTGCTAAGTAATCTTGACATATAACCTTGAATGCTGTTGTGACAGCTACCTCGACTCGCTAAGTAAATTCTAGTTTTGACACCGGGTGCTTGCTTGAAACTTATTTGTACAAGCTACTAGTCTAGTCTCGTCTTGCATCATGTCTAGGACATGAGTCCCTGGTTACTACGGTCAGGATTCATACTGAATCTGACTAAGGTTAATGACTAGATTGATCAAGTAGTTCATATAGAGAGATGTTTCCAGTTATAGGCGATCTCGTTATCCCGGCCACACCTGAGGGACTTGTAGCCTGCCGTGAGTAGGGCACATTTCCAGCCTACTGTCATATGGGGCACTTCATGAAACAAGTACAATACACACTGTTATGTGTTGCACTCTAAGCCATCTAATAATTTTGGATAACTTTAATAGTCAACCTCGTCTGGATAACCTGGATAGCTGTAGGGCCTGTGACTGCTGGAACATTCATTGCATCTTGCTAGTAACTAGGCTTGTGTTAACCGTAGCTAGTTAAAGTATCAAGTCGTACTCTTTGCTTGGCCGTGATTGATGGATGTGGTCCAGTCTAGTATTGTTTAAGCAATGCCAGTCTATGATAATTTCAGCACATGCTTGTTCATGCTTTACTATGTCGATAATTGGTTGGAGACTAAGTTCTGTTCAGGTGAAGGGTTACAATTCCGGTCCTTGTTTGGTTTACGGGTTATAACTTGGTACCAGAATAGCCCTTTAGTTATCTTATCGTTTATCACCCTGTTTTCTCCAACATGTTTTGTTATTTTTTTATGTTCTTATGTGCTAATGTGCTGGTTTTAGTTCTTAAATGAAGCCTCCCTTGTGGCATTGCTCTTTCTGGGGTCTGACTCAGCTGGTTTTGTATGGCCAGATTTTGGAGCAGCTTCCGAGGATCTTCCAGCCTTCATGGCAGATGGTGACCACTAGAAGGAACCCTGGCAACGAGGGTTTTATTTTGCTCTCCCACTCTATTGTGAATTATTCTTTTGAGGCGTTTAGCCACCGAGCAAGTGTTAGCTCATGTTAAAATTTATATTCCTGTCTGCCTAAGAGCTGTAACATGGTTGACAAATCCTAGGTTTGATCATATATGACTTAAACTCTTGCTAGTCTTCGTATTTTGTATGACTAGCTTCATGATCATCTGAATATGTAATGTATGGGATGCTTTACTTTGTATGCCTGATGATCTACCATCTTGTTACATTTACTTGCTTGCTTGAGATTGAGACACTAGACTTGTTCTTGACCTTAAGAGACTATTGGCTTGTAGTTAAACCCTCATGTATCTAGACAGTCATGACCGTATATCGAGGTGAAATTTACTTTAGTATAAGTAGCTGGCTGTGTCTGTCCCCGCTCTCCAGTATTCTGGTTCTGGGGCGTGACATTTTTTTTATAGTTTTGGCCAACGCATTCCAGTTTTAGGGAGAAGCTGATAAGGGGGCACAGATTCTGGAATTCGCTCCAGGCCCTCGAGACAACAGAGAGAAAGTCGGAGTGGTCCATCCAGAATTTCAGAAATTTGAATGTTCTTGTAGCCTTGGGCCCCGAGCAGAGATACAATCAGGAGGGGGGAGTGATCAGAGGAGTTTTGCTCAGATGAGTGGCTTCCAGACCATAAATGGAATCGAGTAGCGGTTGTGTCACTCCCCGTTCCCAGAATGCGTATTTTTATACATGTACAACTCATGAGTATTTATTTAGTATTTATCATGTATTAGTTTGTATTTAAATTCCCTTAAACTTTATGTTAATTAATTATCTGCTCTTTAAATTTTATGTTAATTAATTTTCTGCAATTTTATTACCTGCATTTTATTCCTGCATTTATTTTCTGCTTTTACCTCCTTATGTTGCTTTCGGGTTTGGCCTTGGATGACTCCCCTTAAACCCGGCCCACTAGCTCCCACCTACCACCCCTTCATATTTAGCTTCCCTCCTTTCTCTCTCCTCATTACTTCATTCTCACCATTACTTCTTCTTCCTCTCATTACTCTCCACCACCTACCAGCAGCAGGAGAAGGCAAGTGCAATGCTTCTTGCTTGGAGAACCATTTTGTGGTTCATTTCCCTTCCTCTCATGATTCTGAGAGAGATTAGTTCTTAACGTTTTTGATTTCTGTGGCTGGTTTCTCCTAGATCAATTTGTTATATTTTCGGTTGTCATGGGTTTTTGATCTCCAACTTTGCGTGTATTTTCTCTGGTACTGGATCAAAGGCTCCATAGGGCGAGTTCGGAAGATGTGGTACGCACACGTTCTTACGTGCTCGCGTAAAACATCAGCCCAGTCACGCACACGTCTTTACGTGTTTGCGTGTATTTTAGTCACGCTAACGTTCTCATGAGCGTACGTGTATTTTTAGTCACGCTCATGTCTGTGCGTGTCTGCGTGACTTTTGAGTTACGTTCACTCTGTGCGTGTCTGCGTGACTTTTGAGTTACGTTCACTCTGTGCGTGTCTGCGTGACTTTTGAGTTACGTCCACTCTGTGCGTACGTGTATTTTCAGTCACGCTCGCGTTTGCGTGCGTGTATTTTGAGTCACGCTCGCGTTATCTGCATAAATTTTGAGTCACGCTCCTGTCTTTGTACATCGTGCGTGACTTTTCACGCTCATGTCCCTGAGCTTACGTACGTGACTTTTCACGATCACATTGTGCGTGACTTTTGGCGTGCGTGACTTTTCACCCTCACGCTGAGCGTGCGTGCGTGAATCACTTGTCACGCTTCACTTTTCACGCCCACGCTTACCAGAGTGTACTCCTTTACGCTCACTCCTTTATCATGCTAGACTTAGCGTGACTTGTTAGTCTTAGCAGAGACTTCTGCATGACTTATGGTCTTAGCCTAGACTTGTCAGCGTGACTTCCTGACCTTGGTGTTTCTATTACTTTATAAGTTATTCATCTAATAGTAGCATGATAATTCTCTTATTATCCTTACGCCTTTTTCATGAACTTGAAATCATAGCATGTTAATGGTTGTGTATTAGTGCCCAGCGTCTTGATTGGTTTATGGATACCCAGTGAGACTGGAACTTGACCTCGAGAGTTATAGACTCGACCCTATTTAATGCTAATTGACTTTCATCTTGTCACCATTTATAACGATGGTTATCTTGACTAAATTGATCATGCGTTCCTAGTTGGAACTAAGAGACTGGCTAGTCGTCTTATTAAAACGAATGAATGAGATACGTTCTTGTCATGAACTATTGTAATCGACTGGCTGATCCCGAATATTGCCATACATACACATGCAGGCTTCAATCTATTTATTTATTTATGTATTTATTTATTTTCTACAAAAGAAGCATGTGTACTTATGGTCAAGGCATGATTACCGTGGTTAGATTTGATTGTTGCATTACGCTATGTAAAACCTGCAACCTAACCGCACTGGTATCGTTGTAGGGTTGTGCATATCGTACCCCGTACGAAAGTACTCATTGAATGACCATGATCCACGGCATGGAAATTCACTCAACGTAGAGACTATTAAGTTAAATAAAATAATGATTGCATGGAGAGAATGGATTCCGAGTTCTTACATGGCAGCCCCCTTGGAACGAGTAGTACCCGAGGGCCGGCTGATTTCCACAGATACTATAAATCTGCCACGGGCAGGGAACAGTATCTGCTTTTATTATTATTGTATATTGTATATTGACGGGCGTCCTGCTAGGACTCGTCTAATTCATGCATGGCGCACATGATTGATTGGATAGACTAGCCTTGCTCGCACATAGTAAGAACTGAGGAATCTTTATTGTATTATTCCAGAATAACTTGGGACTCACAATAGTAAGCCGTAGAATTTGATTGGCCGATCAAGATGATTTGTTTGTGTACTGTACTACTCTGTTACCTAACTGGGATAATCAGAATGTCAGGACATGACGGGCCAACTTCTGTCCTTGTTTGGTTGGGAGGTTGGTTCGAAGTGTCGTGATGTGATGTGAATCCTAGTAGCAAGCAGAGATCTATTATTATATTCTTTTACTTACTGGTTTATGTCCTTCATATCGTCCTTCCTTGTGGTACTTGCTATTAGAGGTCTAACCTCTCTGGTTTTGCATGGCCAGATTTAGAGCCGGTCCCGAGGATCCAGCTTACTTCTACCTCCAAGATGGTCAATACTAGAGGGATGATCGAGGAGGACTCGAGTGGGTTCCCTTACTTCACCGATCGTTTTGTCATTTACTTTATACTTAGCCGTTTGGCACCGACATGTTGGTCGGATCGTCTTGTACTTACTTTTGCATGATTGTAATTAAGTCAGACTGCAGCTGATAACAATTGTGTATACATTACTATACCATCTGGCTATGTTTTGTAAAGCCAGATTTCCAGAACATTCTGACTGAGCGTTTGGGACGCCTTACTGCTTTATCTTACATGTTCTGTATTACTGTTTCTTATTCGAATGATTGAGACAATAGATGCGAAATGACCATAGTGAGACTTTTATATAGTATGCACCCCCTCGTCTGGTTAGACAGCATTGATCGTATTATACGGTATTCATCTACCCGTAATACGTAGCTGGCTGAGTCATTCCCCCGCTCTCCAGTATTCTGGTTCTGGGGCGTGACAGGTTGATTTGTAAGCAACCTATCGAGATGTGACTGTTGTTCTTTCGATCCCACCCTGCAATTAGACCATGTAAGGGGGGTACCAGAGTAGGGAGCATGGAATAGGTTTGCCTCAAATATGAAATGATTGAAATCATTCATAGATCCGAGATCCGGGGGGGCACCGTCGATTTTTCGAAAGGGAGATGATAGCGTTGAAGTCCCCTCCGTAAAGCCACGGTTGGTCGGGGCAGTCGGTGGAGATTTGGGTGAGGTGGTCCCATAGCTCTTTGCGTTTTGGCTTTGTTCTGCCGTCGTGGACGATGGTAAGGATCGTCTTGTTTTGAGTTTTAGGAAGGGAGATTCCAC
>JANAVB010007558.1:0-52277 GCA_029216955.1 Iris pallida
CACACACGATTTTGGCTCCGATACGGTTTTCGTATCACTGATACGATACACTTGGACACATATCAGGGTATTAGACATGGCGACCTAGACCTACTCTACCTGTAGGCTTTACCCCTAGACACTAGGATCTACGTATCGTGTCCTTTTAGACTCGACACCTCAGCATGAGACTGTGTAAACACACTCTGATATACTGTTTTGACTCTTGTTTGGACATGTGTGGACACGTGTGGACACGACTCGACACCTAGATGCACCTAGGATTCGACACACTCATCTCCCTTCTAATTCCCAGCTTTTGCTGGTGTTAGGTTCGATTGATTTGATTTGAGGGTTCTCTTGTTCGACTGATACTGAGTTCTAATCTGAGTTTTGATTTCCTGAGATACTTGAGTTGGGTTTATTGAGTTGTGATGATTGGGTTGAATGATGAGATATCTGGGTTTGACATTAAGTTTTGAATGTTGTGATACCTGAGAATTATAGTTAGGATGTGAGATGTTGAGCTTATGTTTCATCTCAGGATTTTGAGTTTCAGTATATATATATTTTTATATATATATATATAATATATATATATATATTATATATATATATATATATATATATATATATTGACTTGACAATTGATTTAGGATTTAGTTGATTCCTGAGTTTAGGTTTGATGTTGACATTGGTTTTGAATGTTTAGTTTGATATTGGGGTTGGGATATATTCATGTTTAGATATATTTTGATGTTTATACATATCAGTGAAGTGAGGATTTGGTTGAGATATGGTTTACATGGATTTGAATGTTGATGTTATATAGAGTATATAGGCTTGTATGTATTCATTTGTGAGAGGGTATTTTATATAGATGTATATAGAGCATGAGCTGCAGTAGTAGCTGCAGTGACAGGCACCCTTCCCCCTTTTTTGAACTTCATATCTGTCCCCAAAATTAGCACTTCAAAGTCCAAATCAGTTCCATTTCATAGCTTCAAATCAGTCCACCTTCATTATATTTCTAGTTTCCATTCACTCCTCACTTGCTTCACTACACTGCCTCACTCTACATGTTACAGTCCCCCTCTACATTTCAGTCTTTCCTTCCCTCATAAATTGTATGTATGTAATGAAGTAGTGTAGTGTACATGGATGCAATATAGGGTAATCTAATGTACTGTTATATAGGATAGGCATGAATGAATGTATGTTATTTATTGATATATATGTATGTAGGTATGATTGAATAGATGCATGTATGCATGTTTGTATGACTTGTATTTATACTTGATATGTATGTATGCATCTATGTAATGTATGTATGCATACATGTATGTATGCAAGTATGCATACATGATATGTATGCAAGTGTATGTATCTATGTATGTTGTATATTATAGCCTGCTATATATAGGTATGTATATTGTGATATTGGATATAGGCCTAGAGTATAGTTGACTCTATAGTTGACCAATAGACTTGTGGACTTTAGTTGACTAGCCCTAGACCTAGAATGACTTGGTATTGAACCTAATAGGCTAATTTGACTAAGTTGACCAAAGTTGATAAGTGTAAGTTCCAAAACCCTAGAATTGACCAAAGTTTGAGCAAATAGTTCAAATTGACTAGAGTTGACCAAAAGTCAACATTAAGTCAATATATGACCAATTGACCTAACTTGACTAGAGTTTGACTTAGTTGACTAAGATTGACCTAGTTGACCAAATCCTAGATGTTGACTAGTTTGACCAGAGTTGACCAAGAGTTGACTTTGACCTATATGACCTAGAGTCATGTAGAATGTATTGTAACTTCAATTATATATTGAATACATTATAACTTTTACTGCTCTAAATAGCACTTTGTGACTCTGGTACAGACATCTGATATTACATCATTCCTTTAGAGTATCAGGCGAGTACATTCTCTAATAGTTCTTTCATTTACTTGTCGATTACTATACTTCAGTTCTAGTTTGTTCTATTTGATTCTCTATTACAAACACGAATTGATATTACTGGATCTATTGCATGTGACACTCATATTTTTTATGTCTAGCCTCTATTACTGGAACTATTACTGGAATCACCTACTGGTTATACTACTCCTCAAAATACGGTCACTAAAATCTTATAACCTTCTAACTGGTTGCTAACAGTTCTTCCAACAGATATCTAGGGCATATGGCATCTATAATCCCTCATATCTATAAACAACTAAATATTCAATAGTCAACAAATATTATACTGTAATTTAAGAGTTTCTGATAGATTCTAGACAGCACGATCGTCGTCACCCTGGAATAGGAAGGGACGAGAATCAATGGTTCAGAAAGCAAGGAAGAATAATCGAGAACAAATATAAAATTTCAAGGATGTAGCAAATTTCTAAGAGAATTCCAAGGCAGTGTGGATTGAGATTTCTAAGGTTTAGTCATAGTCGCAGGCTCGTATCAGTACAGTTACGTAACCGATACGATATGCTCTGACCTGAATAGGCCACCAAAAAAACTTGTCACGACCCGTACCCGCTTTTCGGACGCGAGCTCGTGAGCAAGCCAGCTACGCATCAAGTGGACTCCAGTCCGACTCGAATACGTAAACGTTGTCACGGCTATAGTATACTGCCAATTCATGGTAATACAATCTATATCTCAAATCCACAATATTTATACGAAACATGAATGAACACTATGGGTCGTGGTCTGCAGCCCACTAGCATATGTCCTATAAGACTCCAATGAATATAACAAGAGTCTCTAAACTGAATCAATACGCAGGATATCTCATGATAAGGAATGTAAAACACGAAAGGATGACATTGTAATATTACTGACAAATACCTGAATCATGCATCGCAATCATCTACCATCCCGCTCTGCTAACTAACTCTATACAATCGCTAAACCTGAAGAGATCATCAGGTCCTCAGGGGACATAGCAAGATACATAAAATATGCCTATCTAGCAGTTTAATCATGCATGATAATATAAACAGGATATAAACAAAGAATGACACTTAACATGGCAAGAGACTACGACCAAACTGCTAACCAGTGACTAACGACAAGTGGCTACTGACAGGTGACTATGAACTGGAATACAATAACAACTATACGTAACTGAACTGCTGGATGAACAAGTGAACACGAGATCAATGGAATACCAAACCCTCGTCCCGAGTGGACTCGCAAGTTTGAATTAATCACTAACCCTCGCCCCTAGTGGACTCGTAGTTTAGTTCACGGTAAGGCACCCTCGTCCCGAGTGTGGACTCTCTGGTGCAAGTACAACATCCTCGTCCCGAGTGTGGACTCACGGATGTAAACAGATCAAGACAAACACCCTCGTTCCGAGTGGACTCTCTGGTGCCATTGAACACCAAACCCCTCGTCCCGAGTGTGGACTCTCTGGTGCAACTTGTCAACCCTCGTCCCAAGTGTGGACTCCCTGGTTGAGGAAAAAATACAGGAAAATAGCAGTTCAACTACATATACTCGTTCCACGAAATACTTAGTCAGAGTACGGAGACAAGGTATAACTCGGTTAAGACACAGGTAAGGACTGCTCTAGCATGGACTATAATATGAGCAAGCTGGTATACTACACTATCAAGTCAAACAAGATAATGAACAGTGAACATGGTATGAATAAAACATATCAAGTCAATTTAACTAGAGAACTAAAGATAACATATAAATCCATAGCAACTAGAGAAACTGAAAGATAACATGATAACAACATGATATCTATAAGCATGATAATATTTGAGGGAGGCAAGATATCTTGCTTGGAGGTTGCAGGCAGATCCAACAAAATATAGTCAACTGCTAAGCCATAAAGTCCAAATTATCACAACTGTCTCCGAAAGCTGAAATATATTACCAACATGTTCAGATTAGTCAAATTAGCTATAATTGCCTGTCCTTAAGTCCAATTCTGGACACAGGGGCAAAACGGTAATTTCAGACCAAATGATGTCCGCCGATGGACCCCTTTGTACCGAAAAGTATGCCAGAGTCAATGGTCTCTAAAGTGGTCAAACTATATGTCTACATATTCGTTTTGATGATACGAACCCAACGGTATGTCCAATTGTGGACTCCGGTGGGCCGTGCACAAAATCGCCCGTTGAATCGGATCGTAGGGCCCGCAAAACGGTGATCCGATCAACTGTCTTAGAATCGGACCGAACTTGGCGTACAGGACCAAAAAATGATACGGTCCTATTGACGCAAGTTTCATCTCGATCTGACGAACGTGCACGAAGTAGTTGATGTTTCACTGAAATATGTGCAACTAAAAGCTAAATATATCTAAAGAGAAAAGATTCTCTTTCTTATACACAAAAAGATTATTTCCTAAGGTCTTATATACAAAGTGCACATCTATGTCAAGGCTAGCTACAGGAAGCCTTCACCATCCGTTCGTTATGTATTATTAATTTATTATTATTATGGATTTGATTACTCTTAATATTTGTAAATAATATTTTGGTATAATGCATGACTTAGGCAATCATTATGCACACACTATTATAATAGCATGTCTTTAGAAATCCTAAAATTATTTACTTATTTAGAGTATTTGCATATTGGAACCTAAATTAATTACTTATAGACTAGGTTATTCATTTAGTATATTGATTAAAAAAAGTAGACTAATTTCTAAAGTTAGGAGGGCTTATATAGAAGCTTACCATGACTCTATTAATGTGTTGCTGTTGTGATTCTATATGCTCACGTAAAGGAATGCTTGCATGGTTCTTTCTTCTCCTTCTAGCTATTATTCGGTGTGCAGCCTCAAATAGGATTATATAATCTGCTAGTTGAAGAATCTCAAACTCGTTCATGGGCACTTCTGCTCCTTCGTGAATAGACTAGCGACCATGTGGTCGTCTTGACCGACGACCATGACAGTAGGTTGGGTGCCTAAATGTCACCCCCAGTTTTCACAAACAGGGTATTTTGGTAATTTTCCACTTTAAAAATTATTTTGGAATTATTTAATTATTATTTGAATTATTTTGGGGTTATTTGAATCGGGTTCGAATTTCAACTCATTCCGACTTGTTTTGACTTGTTTCAGGGACCCGGGTATTTTGACCTTAGCGGGCCCACACACTAGTTAGCCATGGCCCACATGTTAGATATTTTGGTTAGAGACTAGACTATTATTTTTAGTTAATATTAGTTAGAGATTAGTGGTTTCGGTTTGACTAAACTACCCCCGGTTTAACCATTTCCTATTTATTAGCTATTTAAACCATGGAGGGCAAACTTGTAATTATCCAAATAGGACAAAACCCCCATGTGTGGCTGGCCATAGAGTAGGGATAAGGAGGAGAGAAAACCACCTTTCCTTTCATTCTCATCCACTTTTTCTTCTTCTTCTCCAAAGGGCTCCTTCCACTTTTGAAGCTTCTCATTGATTCTTTCTCCAAACCAAGGTGATTTCTTCTCTAAACTTGTTCCTCTTCTCATGTAGAATGGTTAGGAATCCATTAGGAATGATTCCCATGGTGGTGTCCCCATTAGAGACCATTTTTGTGTCCTTTGGATATTTCTAGGGGTGTCCACATGTAGGATTGTGTCCCAATAGGAAAAGCCCCCATTTGGACTCATGGATATTGTTTTAATATTGTTTTTGTGTTGTTTTTATTAATATTCCAGATTTTACATGTTTTTAGAATGAGTTTCTCCATGTATCTATATGTATCATATTCATTCCTATATGTATTTATATATATAGTTATATACATATCATTCTATAATATATATATTTATAATAATATATATATATATATATATATATATATATATAAATATATGGTGGATATTGTGTTGTGTGTGTGATGTTTGTGTGGGTTGGAGAGCAGCCAGGTTCGGCCAGCATAGGGAAGGTGTGTGTGTGTGTTTGTTAGAGGAAAGGATGGGTGAATTTATAGGTGTGTGTGTGGGGGTTTTGAGATGGGAGTTTGTAATAGAAGAAAATGAGATTGAGGGATTGAAGAGGCATGAAGGGGGGGGGGGTTTGCTGCTAATTCAGCAGCTAGGAGACACCAATTCTGCCCCATAACAGCCCTAAAACAGTCCCTATGGCAGTCCCCTTGGACCCCCTTGACAGCCCCATGTTACTGCCTACTTGTTGTCCCTTTTTGACACACAAAATCAGTTCTTTTCCCACTCCAAACCAGTCCAACATGGGTACATATTGCTGTCCCAAATGACAGCCATGTATTCCCCAAAATCAGCCCACATAGGAACCCTATGGCTGTCCTATTTTGCCAAGGACAGCCCCACATTTCAGCCCCCTTGGACAGTCCAAAACAGCCTATAATCCCCACTTTTTCAGTCCTGAAAACACCCCAAAATCAGCCCATGTATGAGCCAATACATGGCTGTCCCTAAATGGCCTAATATTAGTCTAAACACAGCCCCAACATGTCCCCTATAACCCCACAAATCATTCCCACAAGTCCACTCAAAACAGTCCAATATTAGTTGTGTGTGTGTGTGTAGTTGTGAGAAGTATTTGAGGTTTGTGTGTGTGAGGGAGAGCCTAGTGAGTGATACTAGTATCCCATAGTTAGCCTATGTGCAAAACTAGTAGGAAACCTATAGGGGAGGCTTATAGAGTGTGTATCATGTGAGAATGAGTGGTGGGGTGAGTGTGGTATAGAAAAGGGTATATTCATGAGATGTTTAGATAGGTAATAGGGTAAACCTATACCCGTATCCTAACATGGCCTAGATACCTAGGATACCCAAATTTTTGGTAGGTAAACCTTAGATAGGTTGATATCTAGCTACCCTAAGGAGCCTAGGCTAGTGCCATGGGTATTTGCAAGGTTTCCTTGGGTTTGGGTAAGGTATCGGGATTTACCTTAGAAGGAAATGCTAGTTTTGCCTAGAAATAGGATATTGGTGTTAGAAGTCTAAGATGGTGTTAGAACTTGATCCCCGTGGTTGGTAATGATCAAATATGGTACTCTAAGACTAGTTTTGACGTCGGTTGACCTTTTTGACCAAAAGTCAACAAAAGCCAACCGAGAGTCAAACTTAGCCTTTAAGCGACCCATTTGACCGAAACAACCCAGAGTTGACCAGTTGACTAAAAGTCAACAGTTCGTCAACATTAGACTAGTTTGACCTAGAGTTGACTAGAGTTGACCAGAGTTAACTTTTTGACCAAAAGTCAACTGTAAGTCAACCGTTGATCCCGATTGACCTAGTATGACCTAGTATGAACCAGTATGGCCTAGTATGACTCAGTTTGACCTAGATTGACCTAGTTTTGACTTAGACTTGCATTCATGGCTTGTATTAGCTTCTTTTTCAGTATTTAGCCCTGTTTGACTCATAGTATCTTATTTTAGGTCTGTGATCACTCTGAGTATCTGTTCACCTATCAGCTCAGGACCACAGGCGAGTACATTCACTGATAGTTTTCATTGTCTTGATATCTGCTATATCCGATTCAGTTGTAGTGTTATACTCGATTTCCAGTCACGACAGTTCACGGACTAGTATATGTTGGATCATGACATGGGATGTTATTCCTAGAGTTACATGGTATATTGGTACATATTCTGTCTTATTTCAGTGTATCGGTATAGACACCGATTTTAAAAGGGGACTTGCTACCCTCTTATGGAATTCCGTGTCATAACGTGTTATGTCCAGATCCATTATACTATTCGGGGATGGGGGAGTTATTAGTGGTTGTGTGATCAATTCCCACATGATTCTATGGTACATATGGTTCATAGCTATACCCTCACCTCACGACGGGTAAAGCCTTACCTTATACGGTTCATAGCTTTCCATGGTGACCGGCCTTATCGTTCTATTGTATTCATGGTTCATAGCCGGTCAGATGGAAAGCCTGATCATTTTCCCAAGCCGATCACATGACGCACTAATAATTCAAGGCACCTTTTATATTTATTATCTTGCGGTGACTAAGTTCTGTTCGGGAGAAGGGTTACAACCCCGGTCCTTGTTTGGTTTAAGAGTTGTAACTCGGCTTCCGAATAGTTCCCAAGTCATCCTACATATACATATACATTATCGTCCTTTACAGTACTCACATCATGAATATATTTCTAGTTGATTTTGTCTTGTATTTTATTATACTGTCTCTTATAGCTTTTGTCAATTCACATGGAACTGCTGTTGGTGTTTTGTACTTGCTCATTTTTCTGACATGATACGTTGACAAAATTTTACAGATGACTTAGAGGCTGATTGTCCACTTACTACGGGATTGAGTCGGATGACTTGACCTAGACAGGCTTAGTGGTAGAGCCACTAGACTTCGCTCATCCCGAGTAGCCTAGTTTTAGTTAGGTTTGCCTGGCCTGCGAGCCAGCTAGTTCTTTTCTGTTGTAGCATCTTTATACTTATTACTATTCTGAGACTCTGGATTTTGTGTTAGCTGTGACTTGTGGATATTTCTGGACTCGTTTGTTGCTTATTCTATCATATCTCTTTTCCATGCTTTCTACCTTAGTTTTGATTTATGTGATTGAGACAGTATTGCTTTGTTCCTCCGTTCGGAGTGTATATACTATACAGGTACATTTATTTGTTTAGTCGTAGTATTTACGGACCCTATATACAGCGTTCTACCGCCGATTCTGCGGCGTAGGCTGGATGTAACCACGTACTCGTGCCCCTCTTCAGGGTGCGGGTCGTGACACGTTTTTGTGTGGCCCATGCAGGTCAATATCGCAACTAGTGCGAACTCGTAATGGTGCTCGACTTAGAGTGCTAATTACGAGCCTGCGATTAGGATATAGGATTAGGGCATGATAGGTGTTACTCAATAACATGCTAGGAAATCTCTGATCTTTTGATTACCATGACAAATTCTTTTATTGAATTTAATTGTCCGTCTTTGATATTCCTATCATGTGCCATATTGATCTCTTGGGTTCAATTCATCTTCAGGATGATAGTCACTCGTTCTCAGGCAGCGGGTCCTAGTGCAGTTCCAGAGAGGTCGATCAAGGAGGTCCTCCACCTCCGGCTACGGGACTGACAGTCGGAGTGCAGTAGCATCAGTTCCTGCCCTTCAGGTAGGAGTAGCAGTGGCAGTTCCCGGAGGTCTTCCACCTCCAGCTGGGGGCTGCAGTTCAGGGAGCAGCCACATCAGTTCCTGCCCTACCGGCGGGAGCACCGGCAGCGACGGTTTCAGGAGGTCTTCCACCTCCAGCAGCGAGACCGTCCATGGTCATTCCAGACATTCTTCTACCGCTGCCTCAGCTACCGGCAGACACTCATGGTATGATGGCCCTTCTGCAGCAGATATTGCAGACGCAGAGAGCACAGGCAAGGCACAGCACCGTCAGGCAGAGGTGCTGCGACAGATGGAGAACTCGTACCAGTTAGCTATGGCAGCAGTAGAGAGGTGCACCGGCGACAGTTCAGGGAGCACCAGCACAGCAGCAGGGCCAGGGGACCCGGTACACATTTCGACTTCAGAAAGATGAACCGCGAGATTTCATGGGTACCGAGGGTATCCTATACACGGACGACTGGCTAGAGGATATCCAGCGGAGTCTGGAGTTGGCAGAGGTTTCGAGAGCTCTGTGGGTAACTTCTGCAGCGAGCCAGTTCTTCGATATAGCGCTGACGTGGTACCGCACGGATCCGCGCGTCAGTGAGAGGATTGTCTTGGGAGGACTTCAGGAAACTCTTTAAGGAGAAGTTCTACCTGGACGTAGCCGTGTCAGCTTTAGAGGGGCAGTTTGCCAGTCTGGAGCAGGGGAGCTCGTCGGTCGACGAGTACACAGCAGAGTTTTTTCGCCTGAGCAAGTTTGTACCGAGTTTGGTTCAGGATGAGGGGTGCAAGGCCCGGAAGTTCAGGAGGGGTCTCATTCATGCAGTGCGCACTCGCACGTCTGGGCGACGAGACACGACATTTGAGCAGATCTTGATGGAGGCTCAGATTGCTGAGGAGGACTTCGGCCTCAAGCCGAAGAGGGGCAGTGATGTCTTGGGAGCCAGTTCGAGTGCGAGGCCAGCGAAGCTCCACATTTCCAGCAGAGGCAGTTCCAGCAGCAGCAGCCTCAGTTGCAGTTTCAGCAGGCACCGGCGCGTGCCCAGCAGCACCAGGGACAGGGCCGGAGACAGGATGTCCAGTATACCTTCTGCAAGAAGATGAGGCATACCCGGAAGGCTTGCAGGATGAAGCTGGGAGTCTGTTTATTCTGTGGAGCTCCAGACCACCAGGTGAGGGACTGTGCTGTCCGTGCAGCTAGCCAGACAGGCCAAAGCAGAGTACAGCAGGCTAGAGGAGGCCAGCAGGGGCATGCTTTCACCATGGCAGTTGAGCCCACTCAGGCAGTAGCAGAGCAGAGTGCAGGTTCCGATCTTTCGATCTCCTTTCCGCATTTGCTTCCTTATTTACTATTTGAAATTCGATTCCATCTGTTCCTTGTCTGTTTGATGAAGTTGTTCTTGTGGTGTGATTTTCTGAGATAAGTCGTATGGGCTAGGTCGCCTCGATTATGAGATTTAGAATCCTCTAGGGTCATGCTAGCAGGCATAGTGAGGACATATAGTCGGATTATGGTCGTATTTCTCGGGTGTGAGGATTTAAGGTTTTCGCTGCCAAGCATGCGGCAATGCGAAAATTTTAAATACCATAATTCTAGAGGTATGTACCGTAGTTGAGGACTCTGTGATTATCGTAGCCTTGCTCACTGGCATGACGGAGATTCTGAGTATCATGATTATTGGACAGACGCATACGATTATCAAATTGCATGAATTTTCTGTCTTTGCTTTGTTTTAAGTTTTTGGATGATTCTTTTAAGGTGGATAGACTTATATTTGAGAGTAACTGTAAATTTTATAAATTTAGTCATTTAATTCGTTTATTCCTGCTTTAATTTTTGAGATTTTAATCATTTAAAATTTTTAGCCATGACTTGTGAGATTGAAATTTTACTATTGTTTGGTTTTAATTTCGAGGACGAAATTTTTTAAGGTGGATAGATTTGTCACCCCCAGTTTTCACAAACAGGGATATTTTGGTAATTTTCCACTTTAAAAATTATTTTGGAATTATTTAATTATTATTTGTATTATTTTGGGGTTATTTGAATCGGGTTCGAATTTCAACTCATTCCGACTTGTTTTGACTTGTTTCGGGGACCCGGGGTATTTTGACCTTAGCGGGCCCACACACTAGTTAGCCATGGCCCACATGTTAGATATTTTGGTTAGAGACTAGACTATTATTTTTAGTTAATATTAGTTAGAGATTAGTGGTTTCGGTTTGACTAAACTACCCCCGGTTTAACCCTTTCCTATTTATTAGCTATTTAAACCATTGGAGGGCAAACTTGTAATTATCCAAATAGGACAAAACCCCCATGTGTGGCTGGCCATAGAGTAGGGATAAGGAGGAGAGAGAAAACCACCTTTCCTTTCATTCTCATCCACTTTTTCTTCTTCTTCTCCAAAGGGCTCCTTCCACTTTTGAAGCTTCCCATTGATTCTTTCTCCAAACCAAGGTGATTTCTTCTCTAAACTTGTTCCTCTTCTCATGTAGAATGGTTAGGAATCCATTAGGAATGATTCCCATGGTGGTGTCCCCATTAGAGACCATTTTTGTGTCCTTTGG
The DNA here is from genome assembly GCA_029216955.1 of Iris pallida. Taxonomy (NCBI): domain Eukaryota; kingdom Viridiplantae; phylum Streptophyta; class Magnoliopsida; order Asparagales; family Iridaceae; genus Iris; species Iris pallida. The sequence continues at coordinate 11,625 of JANAVB010007558.1, forward strand.
ATATTTCTAGGGTGTCCACATGTAGGATTGTGTCCCAATAGGAAAAGCCCCCATTTGGACTCATGGATATTGTTTTAATATTGTTTTTGTGTTGTTTTTATTAATATTCCAGATTTTACATGTTTTTAGAATGAGTTTCTCCATGTATCTATATGTATCATATTCATTCCTATATGTATTTTTATATATATAGTTATATATATATCATTCTATATATATATATATATATATATATATATTATATAATATATATATATATATATATATATATGTATATATAATATATGGTGGATATTGTGTTATGTGTGTGATGTTTTTGTGTGGGTTGGAGAGCAGCCAGGTTCGGCCAGCATAGGGAAGGTGTGTGTGTGTGTTTGTTAGAGGGAAGGATGGGTTAATTTATAGGATGGGTGAATTTGTAGGGAAGGTGTGTGTGTGTGTTTGTTAGAGGGAAGGATGGGTGAATTTATAGGATGGGTGAATTTATAGGGAAGGATGGGTGAATTTGTAGTGTGGGGTTTTGAGAGGGGAGTTTGTAATAGAAGAAATGAGATTGAGGGATTGAAGAGGCATGAAGGGGGGAGGGGGTTTGCTGCTGAATTCAGCAGCTAGGAGACACCAATTCAGCCCCATAACAGCCCTAAAACAGTACCTATGGCAGTCCCCTTGGACCCCCTTGACAGCCCTATGTTACTGCCTACTTGTTGTCCCTTTTTGACACACAAAATCAGTTCTTTTCCCACTCCAAACCAGTCCAACATGGGTACATGTTGCTGTCCCAAATGACAGCCATGTATTCCCCAAAATCAGCCCACATAGGAACCCTATGGCTGTCCTATTTTGCCAAGGACAGCCCCACCATTTCAGTCCCCTTGGACAGTCCAAAACCCTATAATCCCCACTTTTTCAGTCCTGAAAACACCCCAAAATCAGCCCATGTATGAGCCAATACATGGCTGTCCCTAAATGGCCTAATATCTGTCTAAACACAGCCCCAACATGTCCCCTATAACCCCACAAAATCAGCCCCACAAGTCCACTCAAAACAGTCCAATATTAGTTGTGTGTGTGTGTAGTTGTGAGAAGTATTTGAGGTTTGTGTGTGTGAGAGAGAGAGCCTAGTGAGTGATACTAGTATCCCATAGTTAGCCTATGTGCAAACTAGTAGGAAATCTATAGGAGAGGCTTATAGAGTGTGGTATCATGTGAGAATGAGTGGTGGGGTGAGTGTGGTATAGAAAAGGGTAAATTCATGAGATGTTTAGATAGGTAATAGTGTAAACCTATACCCCGTATCCTAACTTGGCCTAGATACCTAGGATACCCAAATTTCCTGGTAGGTAAACCTTAGATAGGTTGATATGTAGCTACCCTAAGGAGCCTAGGCTAGTGCCATGGGTATTTGCAAGGTTTCCTTGGGTTTGGGTAAGGTATCGGGATTTACCTTAGAAGGGTAAATGCTAGTTTTGCCTAGAAATAGGATATTGGTGTTAGAAGTCTAAGATGGTGTTAGAACTTGATCCCCGTGGTTGGTAATGATCAAATATGGTATTCTAAGACTAGTTTTGACGTCGGTTGACCTTTTTGACCAAAGTCAACAAAAGTCAACCGAGAGTCAAACTTAGCCTTTAAGCGACCCGATTTGACCGAAACCAACCCAGAGTTGACCAGTTGACTGAAAGTCAATAGTTGGTCAATATTAGACTAGTTTGACCTAGGGTTGACCTAGAGTTGACCAGAGTTGACCAGAGTTGACTTTTTGACCAAAATTAACTATAAGTCAACCGTTGATCCCGATTGACCTAGTATGAACCAGTATGGCCTAGTATAACTCAGTTTGACCTAGATTGACCTAGTTTTGACTTAGACTTGCATTCATGGCTTGTATTAGCTTCCTTTTTCAGTATTTAGCCCTGTTTGACTCATAGTATTTTATTTTAGGTCTGTGATCACTCTGAGTATCTGTTCACCTATCAGCTCAGGACCACAGGCGAGTACATTCACTGATAGTTTTCATTGTCTTGATATCTGCTATATCCGATTCAGTTGTAGTGTTATACTCGATTTCCAGTCACGACAGTTCACGAACTAGTATATGTTGGATCATGACATGGGATGTTATTCCTAGAGTTAAATGGTATATTGGTACATATTCTGTCTTATTTCAGTGTATCGGTATAGACACCAATTTCAAAAGGGGACTTTCTACCCTCTTATGGAATCCCGTGCCATAACGTCTCATGTCCAGATCCATTGTACTATTCGGGGATGGGGGAGTTATTAGTGGTTGTGTGATCAATTCCCACATGATTCTATGGTACATATGGTTCATAGCTATACCCTCACCTCACGATGGGTAAAGCCTTACCCTATACGGTTCATAGCTTTCCATGGTGACCGGCCTTATCGTTTCTATTGTATTCATGGTTCATAGCCGGTCAGATGGAAAGCCTGATCATTTTTCCAAGCCGATCACATGACGCACTAATAATTCAAGGCACCTTTTAATTTATTACCTTGCGGTGACTAAGTTCTGTTCGGGAGAAGGGTTACAACCCCGGTCCTTGTTTGGTTTAAGGGTTATAACTCGGCTTCCGAATAGTTCCCAAGTCATCCTACATATACATATACATTATCGTCCTTTACAGTACTCACATCATGATATTATTTCCAGTTGATTTTGTCTTGTATTTCATTATACTGTCTCTTATAGCTTTTGTCAATTCACATGGAACTGCTGTTGGTGTTTTGTACTTGCTCATTTTCCTGACAGGATACGTTGACAAAATTTTACAGATGACTTAGAGGCTGATTGCCCGACTTACTACGGGATAGAGTCGGATGGACTTGACCTAGACAGGGGCTTAGTGGTAGAGCCACTAGACTTCGCTCATCCCGAGTAGCCTAGTTTTAGTTAGGTTTGCCTGGCCTGCGAGCCAGCTAGTTCTTTTCTGTTGTAGCATCTTTATACTTATTACTATTCTGAGACTCTGGATTTTGTGTTAGCTGTGACTTGTAGATATTTCTGGACTCGTTTTGCTTATTCTATCATATCTCTTTTCCATGCTTTCTACCTTAGTTTTGATTTATGTGATTGAGATAGTATTGCTTTGTTCCTCCGTTCGGAGTGTATATACTGTACAGGTACATTTATCTGTTTAGTCGTAGTATTTACGAACCCTATATACAGCGTTCTACCGCCGCCGATTCTGCGGCGTAGGCTGGACGTAACCACGTACTCATGCCCCTCTTCAGGTTGCGGGTCGTGACACTAAACTTTCATGGAGGTCGCTGGTGATGCTCGACCCATAATGCTCGACGCGGCGTCTCCATGAAGCGACACAGTCTCCCATCAACGAGGCTTGGACGTCGAGTTTGGCACGGCCAAAAGCAAGCGGTCCATGGCCAACGGCCCGCATGGGGTGGGGTGATGGTTCTGCCTATTGCTCGACGTGGGTCGTCGGTTACGAGCAGCCATGGTAATCAACTAGGTCCGACGCAGGGATGACTGGTCGTCGGTAGAACTGCAGGTGCCGGCACGAACTGGCACGCGTCGACCACCCCTGCTTCGTAGATAGGATGGCAGCATCGTGGTGATGGCCTTGAACGGCCAAGGGTCGTCGGCAGGGGTTCAACTTGAGCGACGCACTCCGGCGCGAGCAAGGGCCACCGGAAGGAGTGCGTGAGGATTTTCCTCGGCACAACCGTGATGTCGCGGATGGATTTGTCGACGTCCGATCTTGGCGCACGAGGATGAGGGCGTGGCCGGTGGCTGTATAAGAGGAGAGAAGGGTGTCGTGGAGGAGAGTATGAAGCAGAAGAAGAAAGGGAGGAGGGAGGAGTTATATGCGGCTAGGGTTAGCATGCCCTATTGAGGGAGTACAATACTTTATATAAATATATATACATACGAAAAACAATGAGGTGAAAGAGTCGGGTCGGCCCATAGCTAGGAATTTGCACCAACCAAGGAACACAGGGTGAGAGTGAGTTAACCATGTTAAGTTCTCACTTTTATACATCTAAAACATAGATTACATAAAACATGCCTAACATTTCAAAATAGTCTGGAATCATATTGATTGATATTCTGGTAGAATATAGCTTCTATTGTGATCTGTAAAGATCAGAAACCAGGAATAACTATCAAAAATAGTCATTTGTTGTCAAGCCAATGCAATGAATTATAACACAAGCATGAGGCTCACTGCAACAGAGAGAACCGTCAATAGACTCAACACCACATCAAAGCTACTACAATATTTTAATTTCACATGCTTGAATGGACGAGATGGACTATTGCCACATTCTATGTATATTTAAATATGCTCTCAATGCAATAGAAATGAGGTGAAACAAAAGCTATGTTATGGAATCTAGAAAAGGCATACTAACTCATATTTCCTGGAAAGAATCCTTAATATATAAAGCTCTGTAACTTGTTGATCCTGTGATTGCAAGTTGCTTTTTATCCAATGAAGAAGGGCCGGCCACTGCTCAGGGTAATCGACATGAATTATCGTTTTCAGACATTCGCCAAACTGCACTATCCGTGTCTCATTTCTAATGACCTTGTACTCAAATTCTTAACCATAACTAAAATCATCTACTGTAATAATTAACTAATTAATTATTTATAAAAATAAATTTAAAATCACCATTAAAATCAAATAATAAATAAATAATATTTCAAACATTTTCGGAAAGGGGAGCTACAATTTTTACGGTTACCTAATTTTTATAAGTTGGGTAGAATCTTGAATGAATACCCTATCCCATAGAATATGTGGAGTCAGATTGGATTACTTTATAGAAACCCTCTCCATCTTTTCGGAAACCAAGGTACGATTGGACATACTTGCTCTCCCTTTGTATTTAAACTCGTTATTTTTTATATTAAGATATTTTTTTTTCGAGGACGAAATTTTTATAAGTTGGGTAGAAGTAAACCCCACCCCCCTAATTTTTATACATTTTCCTATATATTTTCATTCACAAAAATTTTATGTTGACTCTATATTTTACTTCATATTTCTATTAGAATAAATTTAGCAAGTTTAAATACTATCATATATATAATAATATACAATTTTTTTATATAAAAACTAGATATAGTTGTTAAAAATATTCTTAATAAATTTACATTAAGTTTTATATTTAATTTATATATTTGCTTGTTATTTAATTATAATGTCTAGTTTACATGGGTTAACAGGAATATAAGACCATGTTTGATGTTTTATTTTATTTTTTGATTTTGGATATATATATATATATATATATATATATATATATATATTATATATATATTAACTCGCGAGAAATTCAATGAAACTATTATTCTCCCTCACTTGAACAGAGGAGTGAACGCTGTTAGGGAAGAAATTCTCTTCTAACCGATAGGAATCCCTCCTGAAGTGAACCAAATCAATTCTTGTTGATCCTATCATCTATTATGTTGATCCAATCAAATCCAATCGAACAATTTGATTTAAATCTCCTACACTAGGAAATTCTCTAGTTCGGTAACAAAAGAATATACATACCTCTTGAGTCTTTGTCGACTCTAGAAGTTCGTCGACTAGCTAGGAGCTTTCCCCGCCAGTCCCCTTCAATCCAGACGCGGCAATCGCCAGAGTCTGTCCCTGCAGGAGCCGTGCATGCGTGCACAGCGAAGGAGCGGCCAGAGCCACTCACAGCTGGCTGAACAAGCACTGTTCTGTTTTAACCCGCCAGTCAGGTACCCCTGTTCAACGCGTAAATTCTTCTAGCACGATCTATCCTTTTACAATCCGTAAATTTCTAAGCATATCCTAGATGACCCTCTCCGTATCCTAGCAATTAGTTTGGGGTGTAGTCATGCCATCGACCCAGAAAATTGATCCAAAATCCACAAAAATCTGTTTCGAAAAACAGCTAGAATCGATTTTTGTGACCCGGTTCGAGGATCGATTTCGATCAACTCGTGCAAAATTTTTGAAAACTAATTGAACAATATCATAGACAACATATAGGGTTTCAAATCACTTTTCATATTTCTGATTTCGTCCACTTTGCACCGCGAAAACAGATTTAGAAAATCGTAAAATAGTTTACAAAACAGTAAAAAAATTATGAAAACCACCGATGACGTGCGCCCCGACAAACCGGACGACGTGGTCGTAACCCATGAGCATCGAAAGACGCGTATGGATGTTGTCGACATGTGGGATTCGACAAAACTCGATTTTGTTGTGCATGCGCAACGAAATCGAGGCGTATCGATCGAGATATCTCGTATCGGCCTCTTTGCAAACTATTCCATAACTTTCTGCATGTTCGTCATCTCGAAACAAAACTTGCCAACAGGATCGTTTCATTCTTCTGGTCCTGTATGCCAAGTTTGGTCCGATTCTGAGAAGCTCGACCGGAACGTCCTTTTGGCGGGCCTGCGACGATCCAACTGGCGAATTTGTGCACGGTCCACCGGAATCCAACTTTGGACATACGCTTAGGTTCATCTCATCAAACCGGATTAGTAGATATTAGTTTGACAACTTTAGAGACCGTAGGTGCTGGCACACTTTTTGGTGCAAGGCGGGTCCAACGGCGGATATCATTTTGACCCAAAATTACGATTTTGTCCCTGTGTTCAGAATTGGACCTTTGGGCAGGCATTATTAGATATTAAATTTATACCAAATGTATTGGTGATGTCTGTTTCAGCATCCGAACTGTTTCGCGAGTTTGGTTTTGTGTGGCACACTGAGTGGTTTGTATTATCGGTTTCACCAGCAAAGGACCACAGGCGAGTACATTTGTTATTTATTTTTGATATTATTAATTACTATAGTTCATTGTTAGTCATTTGATATTTGATTCTTAACACGCTCGTCACACGATAGCATCTTATGTTTCTTGTTCATGTTATGTTACTATCTTGTACAAGGTGTCAGGATGGGAAGTACTAATAGATATGTGATCTGACCGTAGACCTTGTTTTATTCCATACAAGTAGACCTTGTTTTATTTCATGCAAGTAGACCTTGTAGACCTTGTTTTATTTCATGGAAGTAGACCTTGTTAAATAAAATAGACCTTGTTAAATAAAGTAGACCTTATAGACCTTGTTAAATAAAGTAGACCTTGTAATTAACTTAAATCTTGTGGTGTAACTGTCCTCAAACCAATCATATGTCAAAAGTACTTTAAATACATAGATAGAATTCCATGTTGTTTTACTCTTTAACTGTTGTCATGTAGTTTCCTGTATATGTTTCTCATGGCTCTTGCTACCATGATCCTGATTATTTTATCACGTATTTTATGGCTAACCTCTATTTTATAGTCGTTATCATATATAGGAACTGCATTCAATGAATTGTACTCCTTCCATTCCTGACTGAAAAGTAATATTTTTTAGTTAATCGTGACTACTCTTAGCCAAGTGGAGATATGGGTGTACTTGCAGGCCAAAATCTAGGGATTAGCTAGATAGATGAATTGTAGTCATTTTTTAATACTTGTAAGAATATTGTATTTTCTTTGAATATAAATCTTGTAAATGTTTAGCAATGTGAATGAGCAATAAAGATGATTTTGAGCATTTTGTTTTATTGGGGCCTTGACAGCGTCCTACCGTCGATACTACAGTGTAGGTTGGCTTGGACACACTCGTATCCAGAAAAGTGGGTGCGGGTCGTGACAAGTTTTTGTGGTGGTCTATGCAGGTCAGTTTTTGTAAAATTGTGCGAACTCGTGATAGTACTGAAGTTGGTCGTAGTATTGTGAGCCTGCAACGAGAAAATGCTCATTCATAAGTTAGGGTTAATTTGATTTAAGAGAGTGACTAGGACTAGGAGTCCCTTATTCAAATTGACCGTTGGGTAGTTAAGGTTGTTATATAGGTCATGTAATTTAGATAAGGTGTTATTAAATTTAGATAGCTTGACAGATCCCCATAGATACACTATTGTATTTTGATATGACGATGTGATCCAATATGGATAGACTATTCACTTGGTAAGTTAGACCTTCCTAGAATTAATGCTTTGACCTTGATAAATTATTTTTGCCCTCTTTAGATATCATCCTCGTACCATAAGTCTGATTTGCTTATTTAATTCCCATTTTGCCATAACGAATTACTTTTATAATTTTTGATTCTGTTATCCATATATGAGTCTCGAGTTAGTTTCGATTCAAAGATTTCTCTCAATCATTTGAGTACACATGAAATAGAGAATAGAATGTTTGTACTTCTCTTGTCTTCAGTTATTTCTTCCTTGATCAATCTTTTATTTTTAAGGATTGAGACCTATAGGACAAATACTTACACTTCTTCCATCTTGATTACAATGGGATCGGTTTGAGTTATTTTTCCTACCTAAGTTGTATCACTCATTTGTTTTCATAAGTAATTATTCAATATTCTATTTATACCCATTGACTTTTTAAACTAACATGACCTAGTTATCCATCTAGTAATTTTGAGTTAGTTTTGTTTCATGCTTGTCCCTCGATCCTTGAGTACGAGAGAAGTAGAAATTGAAAATTTTACTTCTCGTCTTCGGTCGTTTTCTAGTCGATCGTTTGATTTTCAAACTTTATACCTAATCGATCATTTGATTTTCAAAATGGATGCATTCACTTCAAAATGCAAAAGCCACAACAGCAGCAGTGATGGCAGTCATACCACTATGCCCCGCTGAAGCGGGGGCCATGGTGAGACGCCACAAGACACGCCACCGTCGTGACCACCCCGACCGCCGACCGACGTCCCCTTTTGTGTGTGCCAGGCGCAGAGCAGCAGCCGCGTAGCCAGTCGTGGCATTAACCACCCACTCGACCGCCACGACGTCGATATCGGTGCCCCACCGCCAGGTCGATGCCCCTCACGCAGCTAGGTGCAACAGAGCCACGCGTGCACGCATGTAGAGAGGCGAATGACATGTGCAGCAGCAGCGCGGCGGCAGTCACCACAGATTATTGCAACCCTAACGCTCGACCGTGAGGGCCTGGCGCGACCCGGTGAACCCCCTAACGTAGCTCCGTCTACCTCGACGCACGGTAAAGGCAATTCGTACGTTTCATATGAAATCCCGTCGTGATGCACGTGAATTCGATATCAGAATTAGGTTTCATTGCAGCAACTTTGGACTCATTTTCTAGAAATTTCGACCATTGGATCGTCGATCTGATTCCTCCATCTCATCTCGGTATATTCCCTTCGCTCACCTAAAATTTCAACCGTTAGTTCGATCGCTTGATAGATCAAAACTGTCCACCAAGTGACCATTTAAAATATTTTATTTTAGACAGTTTCGTAGAGCCAACTTTACAGATTCATTTCTCTATATACGACATCAAAAGTTCAGTTCAATAGGATATCGTTTGGTTGCTTGAAATCGACAACCAAAGTTGGACATTCGAAATCAAATTTTCAACATATAGAATTCTAATTTTGAACTTAGGACACCGGATTCCAATCTGTCACCACCATTGGACTCGTGGCGCTGTTTTGACCAAGATTGACATATAATTTATCAAATTTGGACAACCTTTGACTTGGCACATTTTTCGAGTGGATATAAAAGCCATAAATTTGGATTTAATAAAATAGTTTTATAATATTTATTTGCTATTAATTGTAGATTTGTGTGTGTATTATTTTTATTATTTTTATTATTATTATTATTATTATTATTATTATTGTTATTATTATTATTATTATTATATAGTCAAAAATGGAAAAAATTTTATTTGTATTCACAATAATTAATTGATTGCAACGGTTCTTAATATTGATTTTTGTTAGTTTAATTAGAGCCCATGACTTGAGCCCGCGGTTTAGCCCATCTCCCTACCCAAAACCTTTAGCCAACTCTCTACCATTAGTGCAACCTGTTAACCGCTTCATTCCCAAACCCAATAAACTAATACTAACCGTTCAACCCACTACATCGTCACTCGTGATCCGCTCCACCCGCCGAAACCCCTCCCCACGTAACCCCTTTTCTTCCTTTACGTACAGAAATCCATCTCTCTACAGAAACTCCAGAACCATTCTCTCCTCCCCAAAACCTTCACAAACCCTTCATTGCTCTTCCAAACTTTCCCTCTTTTAAATCCGACCAAGCCCCGACGATCCCTGCGACGCCTCGGACGTTTTGACACCCCTCTCGTGCATTTTCGACGTACCGCCCGATCGCCGACCGATCCCACGCTGACCGGCCAACTCTGGCCGCTGACCCCCGTGGCCGACCGCATCCCGTCGGACCCCGCCGTCGCACCAGCGTGCTTCCCGAGCGCAAACCCGCACGCCCCCGCACGCGCACCAGTGTACTCCCTCGTATGCACACCCGTGCGCCCCCACGTGCAACAGCGCCCCCCCCGTGCACACGTTGTGCGCCCTCGTGCGTGTACCAGCACACCTTCGTGCAGCCTCTCGCGTCTCATATGACCGCATGCGCCGCACGTTCCCCGCGTGCGCCCGTGCGTCATGCCAATTCCGTTCGCATGCCTACGCGCGTGTCCCCGTTTTTTGTCGCCTTACGTAACCCCGAGGCCGAGGCAACCCTTCGGTTCTCCTTCCTTAACATTCCGGTACGTCTTATGGACCTTCTATATTTTATTCAGAAGAGAAAACCCAAATCCTGTCCGACCAGAATTAACAGAAAAAAGATTTGTCATTTCTGGGATAGTTAGTTTCCTAAATTGGATTATGTGATTGTGTAATAGGATTCATTAAATTGATTAATATATAATGTTAGCTTAGTGTAGCTAATAAATAATTATATGCCGTCATAAATCGCTGGATTATATATATTTAAATATGAATGATGCGTGGATTAGTTAAATAAAGGGATTATTAATAAATGATTACAGTTCTAATCATGTTGTTCTAGACTTATTAAATACGGTATGAATAATTTAAGGTAGATAAAATATAATTTAGCTTACAAAAATGGTTTCATTACCAAAATGAGTATTTTGTATCTATGCAAACCTAACTAAAGTATTAGTTCTACCTATAAAATAAAAACCTATTTATTATTTATTATTTATTATTTTATTTAAAATATTAATTTTCATGTTACTATATAAATATTTAATTAATTAAAAGATTATTTTATTTAGTAGTAGCTAATTATGTATATTGTGTTAAAAATATTAAAAGAGTATTTTTGCATAAATTATTTTCATAGTCGAGAATAACTACTAATTTGTCACGAACTTTTATTATTAGATTAATAATAATTTCATTTAAAGAAATAATAAGTTTATTTATTTTATTACTAAAACCATATTTTTCTTATGTTACCCACTTAGAGTTTCTCTAAATATTTTTATAATTAAACAAGTGCATTATTATAATTATTGGTGAATTTAGAGTCGAGACGATTATCGTATTATTAATTAGAATTTTAGCAACCTTAGATTGGCAACTAAGTCATATTTCTCTAATATAGGGTTCAGTTCTGGGACTTAGCCTGAATATTCCTTGTCATCACCTACAGCACCAGAAAAAAAAAGGCAAGTATCATACTATTCTTGTTCGTGTTTTAATTAATAATTAAATGTGTTGCATCAATAGAACTTATATATTGTATCGATGCTGACTCATGGGATCCCTTTTGGACCCCAAATTGATTGCTTGTTGACTTATTGACTCGGATTGAGGAGTAGTATAGCAACGTGACCAAACCATGTTACTATTATTGCCTCTATCGCGCTAACCCCTATGGCACAGGGGGAGCTGTACCGTATACTAGCATTAGGCCCAATGTTAGTATACACATTGAATCTACCATCCGGTCATTGATTACTATACGCTCAAATTACTATTGAATCATTGTAGATTGCATCATTGTTGCTTTTGATATTTTATTGCCCTATTGATTCTTTATTATTATTGAGAAAAAATATGATAATTCTTTAAACTGCCCTTATATCATTTATTACTTATTAGAATGCTGGATATGGATATATGTTCTTGCTCTCTTCCTGACTGGAACCAATATTTTAGGTAATTACGAGGACGGGGAGCTTGCTTTTAGTTCCTACTATGGACCCGACCTGGGTTCTGAGGAGATAATTGAGCCTGGATCGGAGCCCAGGAGTTTTAGCTACACTTGCCATCTAGTTTCTTTCTCTATTTGAATGCTGTACATAAAAAGAAAACAAAGTTGTAATAATTGAATGCTTTCTCTGTTTGTGTTTTGTTTCAGTTTGATATTTACTTCAAATTCAAGTTCAAATAAAATGTTTTAATTTTCCATATCCTAGAGTGTTATGCTTGTGTACTACGCGGTGCAGGCTGGGCATGATCTGACTGGACCCAGTATCTTGGGATCGGGTCGTAACATTGGGTCCAACGGCGGACACTGTTTTGACCTGAAATTATCATTTTGCCCCTGTATCCAGAATTGGTCTTTTTTATAGCTAAACTTAGCTCTTCTTCTATTCTGCGACAGATGAAAATTTCTGTTTCAGCATCCGGAGTTGTTTGCGAAGACTCACTTTTGATGCTTCCATTGATTAGATGGTTTTGTCGTGATATGTCGTCTAATCATCGTTCAACCTCTAGGAAAGTGTACCGTTGCCAAGGTTCCAGTAGATAATTATTATTTTTCTTATTATTGTATTTATTTTTTGTTATAGACTTTGTGGACGTAGGATCCGTTGATACTTAGCGTCCGAGGGTTATTCGGGTGTCAATGTCAGTTTACAGATATCAGGTATAAACACTAGGCATGACGTTGCATATTATTCTTGTCCATTGACATGATTGACCACAGGACACCGACACGTTCATGATGCGAGGTTTACATATTATTCGTGGTATTGACCTCATAGTAGTATTCTGGATTGTTTATCGTGATTGTTTATCGTGATAATAGTGATTGCATGGACTTGACTATATGATAGATACTATACATGGGGTTGGACAGAACTTGACTACAGCGTCAGACCTATTATCATATGGTCTGTTGTTTATGTGACCCTTTAGCTCTCCAGCAGAGTAGAGGCTATCAATATCATGTTTGATTGTCCTTAGTCCCACGACATGGTACTTGGGACAATATCCTGCTGGTGCTTGAGCTTCAGTGGTTGAGGTCTGATATTCTAGTTCATGTTCTCACATACATACCACTTAGACTGGTTACGGTGGATACCCTTTTTTGTTCATTTATTTTGTTACTTGACATGCTTTTATGTACCTTGCTAGTCGCCTGAGGACCAGGTGATCTCTCTAGGTAGTGGTCATACAGAGTTGGTCTACTGACTATGGAGCTATTGCTATGACCGACTCAGGTATTTTATCATGCTTAAATATTGTTTACTTTACTTATATTCGGTCTTAGCCTAGTTTTATAGATCCATGTCGTTCTCGGGTCTAATCGTACATATGTTATTGGGCTGCAAACCATAATATATTATTCATTCCTAATTTATTTATTCTGTGGATTGAGTTAGATTTGTTCATAGTTGATTGATAGATAGAATTAGAACACCAAGAAACTTATACGTATTCGAGCCGGACTGGAGTCTACTCGATACATAGCTGACATGTATATGATCTCCTAGTCTACGTATTTTAGGAGTGAGGCAATACAATCACCACATCCTTCCTAAGACCTGACTCACACTCTGATTTAAGCTTCTGGATTTGTGGGTCCTCAATCTGAGCTGCTCTAATCCTTTATATCAAGGTCGACTGAATTTGTAAGCTGGATAAAACATTCGTATCTTGCGAAGGTATCTCCTTAATCCTTATCTCCTGACGATCCTCGATAATATAATTCTGAGATGTCAAAATAAAATGATTATCCCTCCTGCTAAGGGCATCTGCTACCATACTTATCTTTCTGGATCATACTAAAGTTCCACATCAAAATCTTTCAACAACTATACTCTTTTCACTAGAACATCTAACCATCCAACATAGGTCATCCTGCCAGTATCAATACCTTCCAAATCAAAAGGGTCAACGTCTTTACAGTAAAGCTGTTAACCTAATGGTTGTATCATGTTTTTGAATATGGCTTATCAATTAAAGTATAACATTATGATATCGCTAATAGTCTTGTAATCACTATTATGTTTATACTTAAACTTAGCATTGTCCTATGTTCATTAAATATATTATGTTGCTTTATTCGCCTAATATGTATTTCCAGACAAGTGGTAACAACATCGAACTTGGACATATGCAACCAAGAATTCATAACGGGCCAAAGACGATGTATATCAAAAGATATCTCTGAACCGCCCAACAACATCTCCGGAGCCACGCACTTGGGGGTTCCACTACCTGGTCAGTGGACAGGGGTCGAGGAGCAGCGCCCGCCGTTGGGGATCGGGGCAAAGTCCCAAAAGATATTCAAATTTTCAGATCTGTTTATCTTTGGACAACTGCCGTCAAGAAAAAGACGTTATCAAAGGGCTATTGGTTTTTATAATTATTTATGTATTTGATCTTTATTGAGTCAGGAAAAATATGTACATCGAACGTATTGATACTTGGTTAGCTTTCTATACTACTACCAAAAAGCCTACCAATTTTTCTATCTACCCAATCTACAAACTATACAAACCAGCCCACTCAAAGAGCCCAAAAACCAAAAAATAAAAACTTTCATCTACCTGATTGCGGGCAACTGAACTTAGACCAAGTTATGCTCGAAATTGGACCAAACAAAGTCCTCTTGAACCAATATTGGATCAGGTCACCCTGAAGACCCGGCTCCAAACGTTCAAATTTTTTAACGTAATGGAACCGAACTCTGCCCAAGTTTGATCCCAGAGAACCCTATAATAGAGGAGAATTACTCATTCATTTCCTTCATCTCATTCTATCTTTTGTCTTTAACAAAGAGTTCTCTGAGCTATTCAACTTTCTATCTAAGCTTTTACGACTCCTAGCCAAGCAAGTGCCAATTCGGTTCAATCTAGAAGTTGGTTCGAATTGTAAAGAAGGCTTGAAAACTAGTTCATTTTCATCCCATTTTTGTAGTCTGTAAGTCCTTCGGATCAAAGTCTTGCATATGTGAAGTAGTACTCTTCAAATTAGAAGCACATATTTAAGGAGTTGCAAGCACTTCGGATTCAATGTTTGTATTTTACTGCATAGTGGATTCAATATCGAGCTAGAGTTTTCGAGACTAGACTAGTCCTTTCAGAGGAAAACAAGTATAAACCTTGGTATTTGAGTTTTCTTTTTTTGAATTATTTACTTTATGTAGTTATTTTATATGGCTTGCTTACACATCAATTAGTTTGTTGCCATAAATTTTCTTTTAAGTGGTGATTATTATTTTGCTACACACACGTACTCTATTTACCCCTCTTAGAGGTGCTTAACGTTCCTACAAAAGCCACTCCTAAGGGTAGATCCATTCCAACAATCATCTTGATTATATCCATATTAACAATATTAATCCAAGTATCTCACATAGTCCAAACCCTCAAGTCCGTGCTATAATATACACCAATCCAATCTCGTACATCAAAGTCCTCAATCTATAGTCAAAATTCTAAGTCACCAATCATAAGTTATACATCCATCATAAGTCTTCCAAGTATGAACTACTTCTAATCCAATCCAGTTCGACCTCGATACATGCATTCAATTCACTCCTATTCCGCAACCAGCTTAGTACAAATCCATGAGTCAGAACAATCTTGTACAACAAACATTCATTCCAATTTAACGTATTCATTCCATCCAAGTTGTTTATATCGAATAAAAAAAACTCTCTTTAGATATAAATCTTGCTTCAACGAATCAACTATTAATTTTATGCTTTTTTCAAGGTCCATCTAGCCAAGTCATCTTAATTTCAACATTATTCATAAACTATTATTTATCCTGGTAATAATCCTTAAGGATTTAATATTCCCCGAGACATGATCTATTTATCTTCGATAGACCTCAATATCATCGAGTACTATATAACCAGAAAATCATCCACTTACGAAACTCAAATTTGTCTCATCCAATTTACCTTTCATAATCGATGCCAATTCAACTTATCCATACACCACATTGCATCAGTTATTAACTTCCTCAAACCATCAAGTAATATAAATATCAATCTTGGAGTCACTCTCGTATCTTCAAGCAATTCTCAGCTGCCATATCAAATCCTTATACTTGCCTCAAAAGTTTCAATCCTATATGATTTAACCATAATCTAATACATGAATCATATTAATTTTCCTTACTCAAGTTATCCATTTTACAATCCAGAGTCCTCATCAACTTTAAATCCTAAGTTTTTAAAAATCATTCTCAATCATCTAAACTCATCTCAATAAAGGACATCTAAATCGTCATAATATCCAAGCAAACTTCTGAATTGTGGCTTTGTTCTATTCCATCTTGCTGGTAGACCCATCAAAATCCATATCCTCGATCAATCCAACATCACTAAGGCTATCCACTATACCACTAAGGGATCAAGCTAACCTGCAATTCCTCAAAATCAACTATAATCTATATATGCTCCTCAACCGCCACTGCTACTGCAATTATGTCCTAAAATTGGTCCTTCCAATACCTAACAAAGACTCCTCCCAACTAGGCATACTGAACATCACTCTTTACCCATAAAAAGCTCAATCAACCCTGCAGGCATTAAATGCCCGAACACTACAGACATGCTAATCGCACTCTGGCACTCCAAGATCTCGAACTTCATTCCAACGCGTGTCACAAATCGTATAGATACGAAAGAATGGGAAGGTCCCGAATCAAACAACGCTGCTGCAGTAAAATATGAGCCAAAAATATTACCTACAACCACATCGCCCATTGCTAATGCCTCCTCTAGAGACAAGGTGAAAGTCTGACCTTGATCTTATTAAACTTCATGTGCTGCTTCCCTGGCCATACTGTTGTGGCCTCTGCTAACCTTGATGTTGCCTCTGCTCAAATATCTGGCCTACGTCGATAGAGGACGCTGGGCTAACGACCTTACTGCTAATACTGGCCCTCTGATCGGTGCTACCCTTGGAGCTAGTAACGCCTGAAATTGCTGAATTGGCCCTCTTAGCCCTGACATCTGCTGGCAAGTAGCCACCCTGTGATCTGGGCTAGCAAATGTCACCACCACATTCTAGAACAAGGGTATTTTGGTAATTGGTAAATTTTTTGATTATTTTATATATATTTCAAATGATGATTGTGTTAGTGTCTTAATTGGTGAAACCCTAGAACTACATTGTGTAGATGTTAGCCATGACCATAGAAATTGGATAGAGAGATTAGACAACTTAAGTTAGACTTTAATCTAGCTAGAGTGACATTAGAATCTATTAATTAACTTAGACAAGAAGCCACATTGGACCTTTTCCTTAAAGGGCCTTAAAATGACAAATAGGAAGTCTTTTTAGCATTTCATCAAAAAAACCCTAACCAAACCATCATGGCCGGCCACGACACTCCTCCCCTTTCTATTAATAGCTACATAGCCTCCTTCTTCCCCCTTTCATTACAACCCCTAACCCTAATTTGTGTTCTTCTCCAATTTACCTCCAACATCCAAATTGAGTCCAACTTTTCTCAAACGAATTACAAACCCTTCCCTTGAAGAGAGGAAGCCTCTAATGCCTAGCTGGGAGCATTTGGAGCAATTTGACTATTGGAGCTTGGTGAGATCTAGATCTAGAAATTTTTATTGAGATTCCAACTCTCAATTGGTAAGATCCTTCTAAACCTTCTAATTTCTCATTCATTGATATAGATGCATTCATTTAGGGTCCCTCTTACATTAGGAAGGATTTGGGTCAAGTTTGAATTCATTTGAGGTGTATATCACGAGAGTATCGGATACGCACATCTAGTGTTCGATGAAATGACTCTTAGGACTTTCGTACTCTAATTTCAGTTTTTATTTAGTTTTTTTATGTGTTAGGACTGTTGAGTGATGTCTAGTGATTTTGGTTTGTTTTGGTAGTGTATTTTGATTGTGGGGGGCCGGTTTTGGATGTGCTTTCCTGTGAGTTCATTGTTTTGTTCACTTGATGTTCTGCCAAGAGGAGGAGTATGTGCAGTCGCGGTTTTGGTTTAGATATGTCCTATTTCATCTCTAATTCATTATTGCTCAGATCCTTAGGCATGTTTAGCCATCATGTATGCCTCATCCACTGCACTTGCTCCTATGCATTTAAGTATCTAGAATCTTGTTATTTTGCCCTGCATATAGGTTATCCTAGGTAGCATATATGAACAATAGATGTCCTGTATTCCTTTGTATAGTTATTCAGTCCTACTTTAATGTCAATCCTTTCACATATAGGGAGAAACTTGGTCATTCCCTACATATCCTTGGTATGCTTGGGTATCACTCTTCACCTTTGTTCCGGTATTTGCCTCTTGGTATCAGCTGATACATTTCGCATATAAACACTCCAGTTCACCATATTGTTATGTCCCCTCTTCGTGGTTAGGTCCACATATCTTATATTTTGTCCACCTCCTTTTAGATATTCAATCCCTCACCATTCAAGTATCAGTCCACACTAAGTTATCATCCATTTCAAAGTTGAGTCCATTCCATGTTTAGCCATACTGAACATAAGTTCAGATTTTGGTATCCTGTGTATTAGTATTTTTACTAGTCATTCATGTTCGAGCCCCATTAGTTCATTGTCCCTGTGGGTTAGGTTCAAACATTTCATGCCCTGCCTTTTGGAAATTACCATTAGGAAACTTGTATCAGATAATGTGAAGGTTAGTGTTAGTATATAGATTAAGAGACTAGTTGGTATCTTGGTAGGATACCTGTTTGTATCAAGAGAAAGGATTTTGGTTCAGTTAGTGATGTGAGTCAGTAGATAATATTAGATAATTGTGAGTGTACAGCTATAGGATGGCTACGTGTGAGTGAGGGTGTTGGTCATATGGCCTACATGAATGGAAGTGCACTGGTGAGTGAGGAAGTGCTTGTATGGGAGTGTCTTGAGTGAGGGGCTATATTGCTATTAGCTAACTATAGTAGAAAGGGAGACTGAATGAGTAGTAGCATCAGGGGACTAGTGTGTAGCTCTTCGAATTATAGGCTCTGTTATGATACTACATTGTGATGGTCATTCCATTTTAACTTCTCTTTCACTGTTCGTAAACTTCAAACCTTACACTTGAGGGAAGACAAATATTTATTGCCCTGCCTTGGGTTATCAGACCTTCAATTGTTTAGGTATGCATCCAGTCCTTATTGGTTAAATTTCCTTTTTTTCAGTCCAGGTGGGTTAGCACTGTTCTGTCCCAAATTACTTCACCTTGCTTCATTGCCTGTACTCATACATAAGTCCTATCTAACTTGTTTTTTGATGCCCATGTTCTGATACATGTTCCAGTATCTGACCTTCCCATGTACTCAATCTTCCTTGTTAGCAAGTGGTTAAATCCCTCCTAATGTATCAACCTTCCATTCAAGTATCGGGTTTTAGATGTTAGCCACATCTTGGTTTAGTCCCTTCCCTTTACTGTTAGTCTCATTATCCTTTAGATCATTCCACTTTGTATCAGTCATTTGGAAATAGGAGTATCAGTGGATACACTTGAATGTGCGTAGTCCAATTTGATTCTAGAGTTTAGTCTAATTTGTTTATTTGATTAGTTGTATATATATGAGTCCGTGTATACTTAGGAAATACAATCTTCCCTCTACACATTCAACCCATTGGTTCTTTGTGTTTAGTCCAATTTTATATTAGTTAGCCATTTCCACATTCATTTATTAGCAGCAGTAAGTTAAGAAAGAGTTTACATCAGAGGTAGGAAAGGGGAGTGTATACACTGGTATGTGTGTGGGAGTGATGGCAGTGGCCAATTGTATGAGAATGCTATACTTCATGAAAAGGGTATCTCATAATTGTGTGTGTATTGAGTGTTGAGTGAATGAGTGTTTGGAAGGATGTATATGTTCATGTTTTAGTCCACTTATAGCACTGTTTAAGCCATACCCTATTTTAGTTAGTTGCCATTGCCCGATGTTTCAGTTCCCTTGTATCAATATTTCCATTTGTGTTCAGTTTCCTTTTTTGGGCCTACACCATTACCTACATGTCCAGCCTTGAACTTCATGTTCAGTTCAGGTTCTTAATCATTGCATTAGTTCTATTTCTTTTCATTTAATACATCAGCCCCTTTTGGTCATGTATCATAAGGGGAATACTTATATTCCAACCCATAATCCTTTGAAAATAGGTTACAGTCCCATTTAGCCTTGGATGAGTGATGTAATGTTTAGTCATAATATATGAGTTCTGTCCTCATTTCTTAATATAGGTATATGCTATATGAAATTAGGAGAGGCACATGAGTTGAGTAGTAAGGGGTACCAAGAGATAAGATTAGGAATGAAGTGTAGATTAGGAGAAAGAGCAGTATTAGAGTGTGTGCTTGTGTATGGAGAGAGTGGCAGTATAGGGGGCTATCCATGTATCATATAGAAAGAGGGGGGATTTCTATGTTAACCAAAGAGGAAGTTATAGTATAGTAGCATGTAGATGGTGTAGGAACGAATCGTAAAGCGCAATACTCTAGAGGAGGGGTGAATAGAGTAGGCAGCAGAAAATAACTAATTAAATAGTTAGCAGCAAGATCACAGAGATATATTACAAGTAAATAAATGTAAAGACAGAGATCAGAAAGCAAACACAAAGACGACGATGTATACTGGTTTCCCTCTTGTGAGGACTAGTCCAGTCGGAAGAACTCTAGTTTCCAGTTGAATCCACTATTAGAAAATACCGCAAGTTTTCATACGAAGTCCTTGCAACTTCTACAAATGCTAGCTTTGATCTGAAGTACTCGACCAACTTTAGTTGTGAAGTGTCTTTCTTCAATCAAGCCTCTGATTACAATCACTCTGAAGCTTCTAGACCGTACTGCACTGGCAAATCGACTAGAGGATTGTAACTGGCTTGGTTTTTGAAAATGAAAGCTTTAGAATACTTAGGAAGAACGTAGTAAGCTTTAGAGAGAAGAGATGAAAGTGAATGAGTGAGTTGAAATGATCGAAATTCTTCTCTATTTATAGTTTTTCCAAAGGCAGAACTCTGTCAGAATTCGGGCAGAACTATATGAGAAAATCTCGGCAAGACCCGTAACTGTAGGAGGACCAAGTTCAAAATACAACGTCCACTAACCGAACTCTAGCCGAACTCTGGCCGAGTTCTGTCAGGGTTTTGTCAGGGTTTTTGCAAATAGATTTTTGTAAATAGGGGGCTGTTTTTCAAAATGTAGGATATTTTAAAAATATTTTTTAGGGTAGCCTATTTGCCAGTATGACTCAGTGTACAATGTATTCCTAGACTCAATAAAAGTGAAAATTATATTGCATACAACTCATACGATAAACACAAGTTCGGTCTAGAACAGATAGGTAGTAGTTCTTTGGCAGTTGTCCAAGAGTCCAAATTAACTTGAGTAGCCCTTATATCGAGACAGAGTTTGTTCAATTATTAAAATCAAATTTGACCATGACCAATGGGCCAACAATCTCCTCCATTTTGATAATTGACAACCCTTGACCGATATAATATCTTTGATCAATAAGATTTGAAAGATAATCAAAAATGTATTGTATCCTGAAAAAAATGTTTCTGTATCCTGCAAAAGATATTAGATCCTATTTCTCCCCCATTGTCACTTAGCAAAATAATTGCAAAGAGAAAAGCTCCCCCATAATTCATGTATAAGGAACAAACGTTGAAGAAATACAAAAATAATATAGATAAACAAATATTTCACAGGCAGTTTATACGTTGAAGCATAAAGAGAGAGTGCTATAACAAGAATATGAATAATGCTAAACTGAAATAAAATACGCTAAGCAGAGCATAAACTAGATGTTCTCAATACATCAGCTCAGTCAGTCACAATCTCAGTACAAAATAAACTAAAATATAGAGTACTAAATGATATCTTGGAATGTCGGAGCATTTCCAAGTAAACGTAGACATAACAAAGTCTAAAAAAGTGGCATATAGACAAAATATAACACGTCTAGATCACAAATTCTCTGAAGAATCATCATCAGCAGTGTCAGCATGTCCACCATGTTCGGATGGACCAGCTCCATAAGTGCTAGCTCCAAAAGGGTGTGGAGTAGCACCAGAACCACGGTACAAATCATATGCGTTACCAGATTGAAAGATAGTATGTACCGCCTCATCCTCATAGTGGTAGCCGGAGACACCTGGATCTCTGGGAAGTGAAATGGCAGAATGTCCATTCTGGGTGAAACGAAGGTCGATAGTTGGCAAGAGCCTGGAACCGACTCACATCACGGAACTCACGTTCCCTGGATGTGTCAGTGATGAATGTGCACAGATCCGGGAGATGCTGATGAATACCTTCAAAGGTCATAGGGTAATCATGATGAGGTAGAGCATGAGCAGTAGGAGGTACAGGAGGAGAGGCTGCGCTGCGACATGACAGTTGGAGATACTTGGGCTCAGGGTCCAGAGCAGAAGTGGAAGGATCAATATCAAAACGTTGAACGATGGATGGAATGAACATCGCATAAGAGAGATTCTGATCTCTTCCGCGACAACGTCCCACCCTCTGAATGATAGTCTTGGGAACCGAAAATGGAATTCCCTTGATAATGTGGTAGAGGGCAGACAGTTCAAGATTTGTAATATCATCCTTTGAAGTAGATTTTGGTAGAATAGTGGAATAAATGATGCGGTGCAACTCATAGTTAAATAAGTTCAAGTTTGCTGCCTTGAACTTTCCAGAATGAACATGGACATGTGCACAAAGGTTTTTCTTGAAACTGATAAGTGTCGTGCCATCGAGAAATCGAACTTAGTGATATCATCAAGCGAGGCACCTTCGTTAGGAGCACCAAGGATTTCTGCTAAGATGGTATCATTGAACTCGATGTTGATACCGTCGACACGAGTTCTAAAAGTAAAAGTGTCCAAAACAAAATTGAAAAATAACAGTCTAATGGCATTAGTAGCTATAGGGTATTTGAGGGTAACAAGTCTGTGTAACCCTAATGTCTTAAACAATGGACGGTGGTCACAAAATACAGTCCACTTAATCGGGGCTCCAGTGCATATATTATGCATCGCAAAGTCAGTATACCATAACAATGGATGATCATGAGTTTCAAAGTAAAACTCATTGAATGTACTGTCGGCCGACTGGACTGGGGAAAAAAGGGAATCCTCTGGTGGATTCGAAGACGAAGCCTCTTCACTGGCGTTTGTCTTCTTCCTCTTGGATGGAGTGAATCTCTTAGGCATTTTCACCCAAAAATGAATTTAAACTAATGAATTAAAAGAGATAGAAGGAGAAGTTTATACCTTCCGAGAATTGAGTATGTGGTAGAGACAAAGATTCTCTGCACAAATCCAAATTTTGGATTAAAATATCCAAGTAGAGTAGAAGCAATAGGTTGGAGAAAAACTAGGGTTTGGAGAGGGGTTCGGGCGGCAGCTGCTGTCGAAAGAGGAGTTTGGAGGAGATGAAGAGAAGAAGGCCTCGGGTTCTGACTTAAAAATATATACCACCAACAGAACTCGGGCCGAACTCAGGCCGAATTCGCCTAGGGTTCTTTTGATGAATTTTTATATAAAAAAAGTTTTGCAGGCCACATTCTTTTCATCAACCCCTTTCAATTATTTAATTCCAATTTTAGTAATTTTAAATTTCAATTAATATAATTAATATTATTTACAAAATTAATTTTGTTACACAACGACTGTTTCTGATTAGCTGTAGAGGTACTGTCCCAGCTAACCAGAGTTCACCGGGGAACAATTAAATACTGCTTCGCTTCGACCATAGTCGTGGTGACAGACAAACCCTTTGTAGGCTTGTCTCAAAAACAATTTTTGAGTACTAAAAAATAATCGATAAAACAAAATTAATTAATATTATTGATATCTAAAATTCCTAATTCTCGACGTAAATAATTGAAACGATCTTCCGCTAAAGGTTTTATAAAGATATCAGGTAATTGATTCTCCGTGTCTACATATACAAGGTTTATATCTACATTTTGTTGATGATCTCTAAGAAAATGATGTCGAATCTTGATATACGTAGTACGAGAGTGACATACTGAATTCTTAATCAAATTAATAGTACTAGTGTTATCATAGAAAATGGGTATGTGTGTGTATAGTAAACCAAAGTCTTCTAAGGTTTGCTTCATCCACAAAATTTGTGCACAACAACGTCCCGCGGCGATATATTCAGCCTCAGTCATTAACAATGCGATAGAATTTTGTTTCTTGCTAAACCAATATACTAGAGCTTTGCCTAGAAAATGGCTTGTGCCGCTAGTACATTTTCTATCTACTTTACATCCAGCAAAATCAGCATCCGAATAACCAGTTAGGTCAAACGACGTAGTTTTGAGATACCATAAGCCGACAGAAGGAGTGCCTCTAAGGTATCGAAAGATACGCTTAACCGTACACAAATGTGATTCCTTAGGGTTGGCTTGAAAATGTGCACACAAATAAACACTAAACATATATCAGGTCGACTAGAACTTAAATAAAGTAAACTAGCAATCATACCTCGATACTTACGTATGTCGACCGGTTTGCCTTGTTCATCAATATCAAGCTTAGTTGAAGTTGCCATCGGAGTGGCAAGTGGTTTGACTGCTTCCAGATCGAACTTCTTTAATAAATCTTTTGTATACTTGTCTTAATTAATGAACGTCCCATTGTTGGTTTATTTGTTTTACAGTCCGAGAAAGAACTTCAATTCTCCCATCATGTTTATCTCAAACTCATTTTACATACACTTTGAAAATTCTTGGCAGAGAGATTCATCAGTAGATCCAAAAATGATATCATCTACATAAATTTGAATTAAAAGAAGATTGCCATTAAAAGATTTTATAAACAGTGTAGTATCAACATTTCCTTTTGTAAAACCGTTGTCAAGTAGAAAAGAGCTTAGACGATCGTACCAAGCACGAGGAGCATGTTTCAAACCATATAAGGCTTTCTTTAACTTGAAAACATAATCAGGATTTTAGAAATCAGCAAAACCTGGAGGTTGAGCTATATAAACTTCTTCTTTTATAAAACCATTCAAAAATGCACTCTTGACATCCATTTGAAACAATTTAAAGCTATTAAAACATGCAAATGCATATAGCATGCAAATGGATTCTAATCTCGCAACTGGGGCATAGGTTTCATCGTAGTCGATACCTTCCTCATGATTGTATTATTGAGCTACGAGTCGAGCCTTATTACGAGTCACTAAACTAATCTCATTCAGTTTATTACGGAATACCCAGCGGGTGCCAATGACCGGATGATCAATGGGCTTGGGAACAAGTTCCCAAACTTGATTCTGTTCAAATTGGTTCAATTCTTCTTGTAAAGCATCTAACCAAAAATTATGACTACATGCTTCTTCATTATTTTGGGTTCAAGCTGTGAAATAAAAGCAACACAGGAAGCTATATCTTTACTAGAGGAACGAGTACTTACACCCCTGGTAATCTCACCAATTACCAAGTCCTTGGGATGGTCTGCCAAAAATCTTATTTTTTTGGCATATCCTCTAGATTGCTGGTTCCAACTTCTGGTTTTGTACATAATTTGCTTGGAGAATCAGCTGGTGCTTTGTGTGAAGGTTTTGTAGGAGCTGTACTTGGTGTACTTATGTCTTCATCATCATCATCGACTGAGTGTTGATTGAGTTCGTCAAATGTAACATTTATCGATTCTTCGATGATCATGGTTTTCTTGTTGAAGACTCTGTATCCTTTGTTCTTTGCCGCATAACCTACTAAAAACATACCTTCATCGGCCTTTTTGTCAAATTTACTCAGATTGTCTTTAGTGTTAAGAATAAAGCATTTATAACCAAATATTTTGAAATAAGAGACAGTAGGTGTTCTATCAAACCATAGCTCATAGGGAGTCTTCTTCAATATAGGTCGAATTAGAACCCTATTGAGAACATAGCAAGCTGTATTGACAGCTTTAGCCCAAAAGTATTTTGGTAGACTAAACTGGTTTAACATTACTCTAGCCATTTCGGATAGAGTCATGTTCTTACGTTCCATAACTCTATTTTGTTATGGAGTCCTAGGGCAAGAGAACTCATACAGATAACCGTGTGTGTCACAAAATTGCTTGAACTCTGCATTCTCAAATTTGCTTCCATGATCGCTTTGAATATGAGTGATCATGAAACCTTTTTCATTTTGAACTTTCTTGCAAAAGGTGACGAATTCTGACAATGCTTCATTCTTGCGTGCAAGAAAATATACCCACGTGTATCTAAAGAAATCATCTACTATTACAAATGCATATAACTTACCACCTAGGCTAGCAGTTCTACTAGGTCCAAATAAATCTATATGCAGTAATTGTAGAGGTCTAGTGGTACTTACAGCGTTCTTGGATTTAAATGCGGACCGGGTAGCTTTGTTCTTTTCACTTTCACTACATACCGTATCCTTCTTGAAAGAAATGTCATGTAAGCCTCGTACCAACTTATTTGTGGATAATCTTAAAATTGTGTCCATGTTTTCATGACCGAGTCTCATATGCCATTGTTGACTCTTATCACTTTTGGCCATCAAGTATCTACCTGCTTTGTTAGCATCTTCTAACAGATAGAAAACATATATATTGTCTTCCATGATACCTTCAAAGATAGTACTACCAGTTAAGCTATCAACTATAGTACACTTGTCTTTGACAAAGTTAATACCATAACCATGGTCAGCTAAATGGCTTATGCTGAGCAGATTATATTTTAACTCGGTAACTAGACAGACATCTTTTATCACAGGGTAGGGGGCCTTACCAATATTGTTGATACCAATTATATACCCTTTCAAATTATTACAGAAGAAAACGTATCCTTCTTTCTTCTTCGACAGTGTTACGAATAATGAAGCATCATCGGTCATATGCCATGAACAACCGCCATCGAGGATCCATTTGCTTCTAGCATGTGAAGGGTGTTTCACCTACAAAAGAATTTGCAGATGAAAACTTTGGTACCCATTTCTTGTAGGGTCCTGGAATGTTAGTTTTCGATATCCATGAACATATCTTTAAATCAACAAGCTTTCTAACTCTACATGAAGAAGAAATATGACCAATGGTGCCACAATAGTGACATCTATCATGTTGAATATCGAATGCAGTGTGTTGTACATTATTGGTAGGTCTTGATTTTTTAGTATAGAAGAATGCATGTCTATTTGTCTTCTTGGGCAATGGTTTGGTTTGGTTTGTTCTGACAGAGTTGGGTTTGATAGTGTTCCGATGATTCGGTAAGTGACACTTGTTAGGGCTGGAAGAAGCAACTTTAGGCTATTTTTCTAACCTAATTTCTAACTTTTTGGAGGTGTCATATAAAAATCTCAAATCAGCATTAAATGCATCATTTCTAATCAGTGCATACTAAAGACTCTTCTTCTCCTTGAGTAAGTCTTCCTCTAGCTGGGTAATGATCTTGTCCTTTTCTTCGGATAGTCTTTTTGTCTCGTACAATAATAGTTTAACAGAAGAAAGCTAACCTACCTCACTAGAATTATTACTACTTCTAACCTCAGCTAGTAGGTCGGTAAGTCTTCCTATTTCACCTTTGTACTCCTTGAGTACCTTCTTAGAGGTCTGGTATTTACTACGCAGTCTTCTGTAATCCCCTAAGAGGTTAGTAAAGGCTTCACCTAGTTGTTCAAAGGTAAAATCATCATAAGTATCAAACAGGGGGTTAGTGGTCACCTAATCGTAAGCCATCAAGCATACATTTGTAGTGTCATCTGATTGTTCATCTTCTGAGTTGCTAGCTTCACTTTCATGCCATATGCTTGTATTAGCATACCTTCTGGATGTAGATTTCTTCAGGTAGCCTGTGTCATATTTGTTGCTTTTCCTGGTTGACGATGATGCTATTGTAAATTCTTTCTTTATGTATCCTTTCTTCTTACAGTAATAGCAGATAGGATCTTCTTCGTTGTTGTTATTGTTGTTGTTGTTGCTGTTGCTGTTGTAGTCCTTTGTTCTTCTGTTGAATCTCATTAACTTCTTAAAATTTCTTACCATAAGAGGTTGATCTTCAGAGTCAGAGTCACTATCATCAGAATTATCTTCGATAGTTCTTCTATGTTGAGCCTTGAAAGCGATCGACTTCTCGGACTTCTCCTTTGGTGCAGTTTCTTCAGTCTTGAAGTTCCATCTCGTGAGTGAGTAGCTTACCCATGAGTGTTTTGAGAGACATTGTTGAGAGGTCGTTCCCTTCAATGATGACAGTAGATTTACAATATCCAGGAATCTTGTGGTTACTGTACTCCTTACCTAATGATGACAGGGGATTTACAATATCCAGGAATCTCGTAAACATCTGAGTGACAGATTCGTTTGGCTTCATTTTGAATGCCTCATAATCCTTAGTAAGTCTGCTGATCTTTGACTCATTGACTTGTATTGTTCCTTCATGGGTTACTTCGAGAAGTTTCCACACTTCATTTGATATTGTGCAAGTAGACACCATGTTAAATTCAATCTTGTCTAAGGTACAAAATAAAGCATTAATAGCACGTGCGTCAAGACTGGCATTTTTCTTTTCATCCTCAGTGTACTTATTATGGGGTTTTTCAACCAATAAATCTTTAATAAGAATACGAGGAGGCTTTTTATAGCCATTAATAATAATAGACCATAAGTCAAAATCTAGAGATTTCAAGAAGAAACTCATCCGTATTTTCTAATAAGTGTAATTTGTACCGTCAAACAGTGGAGGTCTGTTTGTGGCTTGGCCTACACTTATGAACTTCACAGTTGCCATGTGTTATACGGTGATATATGTAACAGTTAAAAATAAAAAAATATAACTGCAATGTTACCTTGCTTTACCTGTATAACCCACTCTGATACCAATTGTAGGAATGAATCGTAAAGCGCAATACTCTAGAAGGGTGAATAGATTAGGCAAGTGAAAAATAGCTAATTAAATAGTTAGCAGCAAGATCACAGAGATATATCACAAGTAAATAAATGTAAACACAAATATTACTACCAAAATATGTCAAATTAGCGACGAATTTTGCGACGCCGGTTGAAAACGTCGTCATATTTTGTGTATTTAGCGACGGATGTAAATGACGTCGCTGAACGTCACTATCAGCGACGTTAGCGACTAGTAGCGACTGTAATTATAGTTTGGAAAGAACAAATCGCTATGTAGTCGTAAAACGTCGCTGATGTATTTTATTCAGCGACGTTTAGCAACATTTAATCATGTCCGTCGCTATCCTATTAACAGCGACGTCTAGCGATGTCTCACTTAGACGTCGCTAAAAACTTTCATTTAGCATTCCGGGAACCCGATCGATTTTATTTTATTTCCTAAATTTTTATTCTCCCGCCGAGCGATCTCGTTTCTCTCCCCTCCCCCTCTCATCTCCGGCGACCGCTCCCCCCGACGAGCTCCCCTCCGACGAGGCCTCCCCCCGACGACCCCTCCCTCCGGCGTTGCCTCCCCCCGACGATCGCTTCCTCTCGTTTCTCTCCCCCTTCCTCCGACGTTGCCTTCCTCCCTCTCGTCTCCGACGACCGCTCTCCCCTGGTGACCTCGTCGTCGCTCCTCCACCGTCGACCCCTTCGTCCCCTGCTCCGCTCCGGCGACCCCTACCCGACCCAGTCCAGGTATACCTAACCCTAACCCTATCTCCCACTGATACGGCACAGACACACACTTACTTCAGGACTGTTAAATCTGAATGTGGATACACACACACACACTTTTGCACCACTGTTAAATCTGAATGCAATATGCATATATGTATGCAAATGAGAATACATGGATATATGCAAGTTGGTAAGCACATATGAATGCAATATACATATATGTATGCAAATGGGAATACATGGATATATGCATATGTATAAAGAATAGAATGGATGAATGTATTATGCATGTTTAGATAACATATGTGATAGACATATATGTATGCATAAATGCCATGAACTAATAATCAAGTGTAATGCATAAATGTTAATAAATGAATGCATGAATGAATGTAAAAATACAAGCATCTATGTAAATATGCTTATGATTGAATGAATGCAAGTTCAAATACATGAATGTAATGTAAGCATGTATATATATGTAATATGTGTTCTCTATGACTTCTGATGGTGTGTGTTTGATTGCCTAGGCTTGGTTAGGCCTAGTGAGACTTGACTGGACTAGGATTGACCTAGTTGACTAGTGTAAGCATGTATATATATGTAATAGTGACGTTTACCAACGTCTTTAGTGACGTCGCATATGTTTAGTTTAGATTCTTATAGTTTATGTTCAGATTCTTATATGAATTGCACACTCACATTTGTGTCATACTAAGTGATTTTGATATCTAATATACTAAGGAGTATCCTAGTACCTACAGTGTATAGAGTATCCTAGAAGTGTAGGTATGATTGGTATATCGTATTACATAGAGTGTATAGAGTATCCTTTCGGTCTATAAGATTTACTTCACTCATTTTGTCAAGACAAGTAAACTTTTTAAATGTTGACGGTATATATACCGTCAACATTTAGTTTTGCCTTGTAGCTATAGGCAGTTGCCTGCATTTTGCCTTATAACTTAGCCTTCGGCCTGTGCTTGAGCAGTGTGGACTTTTAGATTAGGGTGTTAGTTCATGATTAGCATTGTTTAGATATTAATTTCAGTTAAAGGGTTAGTTTAGATTAGGATATTAGTTTATATTAGAAGGAATATGAGAGTCAGTAGATGTTAAAGTAGGATATTAATTTATTAGTTAGGATAGATAGTTTGAGTTAGGATACAGCTCAAGTACAGGCCAAAGGGTCGATATTGGATATTAATTTAAAAAGTTTTACCTTTCTTGACAAACTGGATGAAGTAACTCTTGTAGACCCAAAGGGTCGATATTGGACAGTTGGGATGAGTACCAGAATCGATATCAGATTAGTATCGACCGTATCGGCTTAGTATCGGCCGTATGTACTTAGTGTCGTGTACTCCTACAAGTACAATTATACTTTGAACGTATGTACTTAGTATCGATCGTATCGGATTAGTATCGGTCTATCGGATACGACACTTTGACACAAGACAGTTATTTTAGTCCCAACACAGTTGTTTTTATTTCTTCCTTCAAATTCTTTGTTTGTAATATGTGGAATGAATGAACATTTTATGTTGCGCACCCATATCTAAACTGTCTTAACATCCATTCACTAACTGCAATGTGCATGTATCTATCTTACAGAATTATTCTCAGTTGGATATGGATATGAATTACTACTTACAGAATTATTCGTAGATGTACAACCGTCATCTTGATGATATATGCGGTGTGCGGGATGAATTCATAGAGGGTGTACAGCACTTCCCGCAGTTTGCCAAGGCGTTCCCTCAGTACATGGACGGTACCAAAATTAAGTGTCCGTGTGTGAGATGTCGCAACTTGAAATATCATCCAGAAGTGGAAGTCACGTATCATTTATACTCAAAGGGTTTCACGCCGAATTACTATCAGTGGAGCGCGCATGGAGAACTTGTATCTTTAGCATCGGAGTATGAGTCTTATGTGGATGTCCACAACAACGCTGCTTACGACGATAGGTTGGTGAACATGATTTTTGATGCGATGGGGCCTAGTTTCGATCCGGACGATCATGATGCACCTGAGGAGGCATCGAACGCCGATGCTACACAGTTCATGGAGTTGCTGGAGAATGTAAGGACTCCATTATATCCTGGTTGTGAGGATCATTCGCCGTTGGAGGTGGTTTCAAGATTGTTGAGCATCAAGTCCGATTTTAACATGTCGCAAGATTACTACAACCGTCTTATGGAGTTGCTTATAGAAATATTGCCTGAGGGTGCTAAGTTGCCTAAAGACTTCTACCGGTCTAAGAGGATGGTGAGATCGCTCTGGATGGGATACGAAAAAATTGATGCATGTCACAACGGGTGCATGTTGTACTACAAAGACGACAAGGATGAAGACGCCTGCAGATTTTGCGGTACCGATCGCTACAAGGGCAGTGGTAGAGGAAAGTCTGTCGGTGCCAGAAAGCCTACCGATTCGATGCACTACTTGTCGTTGACGCCGCGGTTGTAGCGGTTGTTTATGGTGAAGTAAACTGCAGAAAACATGAGTTGGCATAAGCGGGAACATACCGAAGGAGTGTTGGATCACCCATTTAATGGAGAAGCATAGAAGCACTTTGATCGAGAGTATCCAAATTTTGTTTCTTATCTACGTAATGTCAGATTGGGTCTCTGCTCCGACGGTTTTACCCCATTCAGACTTTCGGGATCCCAGTATTCGTGTTGGCATGTGATCGTCACTCCGTACAATCTACCACCTTGGATGTGCATGAAGACTCCGTATATGTTCCTCACAGTTATTATCCCAGGTCCGAACAATCTGAAAAGGAACATCGATGTGTATTTACAGCCATTGATTGATGAGTTGAATCAGTTGTGGGAAGTAGGTTCCAACACGTACGACGTATCTAGAAAACAAAATTTTCAGATGCGGGTAGCTCTTATGTGGACCATCAACGATTTTCCGGCCTATGATATGTTATCTGGATGGAGCATGCATGGTCGTCTTTCATGTCCGTATTTTATAGACCGCACTAAGGCTTTCCGTTTGAAACACGGCGACAAATCGTGCTTCTTCGATTGTCATCGACAATTCCTGCCGAAGGATCATCCGTACCGGAGGAACATGAATGCTTTTCATGCTGGCGTTGTGGAGAAGCTAATCCCCCGCCAAGGTGGCCCGGATACACGATATGGGAAGAGGTAAAAGATTTACCAAGAGCTATTGAAGAGCCTGCTACGGGCTACAAGTGTGACGGATTTAGTCGCACTCATAACTGGACGAAGAGGAGTATATTATAGGATCTGCCATATTGGAGCACCAATCTGATTAGACATAACCTTGATGTCATGTATATTAAGAAGAATGTATTTGACAACATAATTAATACTATAATGGACATAAAGGGGAAGACGAAAGACAATCCAAAAGGCTAGATTGGACTTGAAAGAAATATGTAGACGTCCTGTATTGCATTTGATAGAGGACGGAAATGGGAAGTTGAAGCAGCCTAAGGCAATTTTCTCACTGGAGAAGGAGGATAAAGTGAGACTTTGTAGGTGGATTCAAGGTCTAAAATTTCCAGACGTGTATATTTCGAACATGAGAAGATGCATCGACCTCAAGGAGAACAAACTGACAGGTATAAAGAGCCATGATTGTCACGTATTCATGGAGAGGTTAATTCCAATTGCATTTCGGGAATTCTTACCCCCGGTTGTTTGGGATCCATTGACCGAGCTTAGCATATTCTTCAGAGATCTTTGTTCTAGTAAGTTGCTCGTCGATCGTCTAGAAAAGAAGGAGAACGATATTATGGTAACACTGTGCAAGCTCGAAAAGGTATTTTCTCCTAGATTCTTCGACTCCATGGAGCATTTGACAATTCATCTTTCCTATGAGGCACGTGTTGGTGGGTACGTTGGTTATCGGTGGATGTACCCATTTGAGCGGCATTTGAACCACCTAAAGAGGAAGGTGAAAAACAAGGCTCAGGTCGAGGGTTCTATTTGTGAAGCCTATATTCTCGAGGAGATTACAAACTTCTGCTCAATGTATGTCAAACCTCATATTTCTACGAATAGAACGAGGGCTCCGAGAAACGACGACGGTTATCAAGAATCTAATGATGGAATACTAAAAGTATTCAATGCGTCCGGAAAGCCTTCGGGGAAAATGAAGAAAAGATATTTGAATGACGAAGAGCTAAGGGCTGCTCAGTTGTATGTATTACTCAATTGCGACGAGGATGAAGTGGAGAAACTAGAGGGGTAAGTAATTAATGATGAGTTTACGTCATATCAATGTAATAGTATAAGCTAATATTATTGTACTAATCGGCGGTTGCTTCGTTGCTTTTCAGCACATATAATGCTGAGTTGAGGTCGGCTAGACCCTACCTAACAGACGAAGCATTAGAATAAGAAATGAGACGTCATTTTCCTTCTTGGTTGAGTGAATATATAAGCAGTCCGGTAATTACTGGCCTCTTTTAATGCATCTGCACAATAAATAACTTACTATCTCTTCATTGGTATTAGATCGATCGTCTAATTTCACCCGAGATTGAATTAATTAGAACTCTTGCCAAGGGACCAATTACTTTTGTTAAAATATGGCCAAGTTACTGTGTCAATGGCTTTCGGTTCATGTCGACAAATGCTCCGATCAGAGACAACTTCCTGGATCTTGATTCCACGAAAAATAGTTGTTTGTGTATCAAATCTTCGAACTACAAAGACGTCGATCCAGAAAATGATTTCTTTGGCATCTTGCAAGAGATTGTGGAGTTGACGTATAATTATGGCAGAGAACCTAAAAAGATCGTGTTGTTCAAGTATGAATGGTTCGATCCAACTGAAAATCAAGGTTAGAAAATTGACAAGCATGGTCTTGTGGATATAAAATAGAAGCGTAGATATGAAGGCTACGAACCATTTGTCCTAGCAACTCAAGCTCAGCTTGTGTACTTCACAGCTTATCCGAGACGGGGAGCAACGAAGTCTGAATGGTGGGCAGTATGCAAGACTAAAGCTAGAGATACTTTTGATGTTGACAATAAAGCTTATCAGGAGGACAAGCTACCTCTTGTAACCAATATTGTTGATGTAGACTCCATGGAAGTTACGCATTACATGACACATAATATCGAAGATGTAGAATTATCTGAAGAGGAAGACGAAGCTGACGAAGATGAAGATGAAAGTGAAGATGAGAAGGAAGATGAGGTCGAGGAAGACGAACAAGATGATTATTCTGAAGATGATTGAGAGAGACGTACTTTCATTTCCTTATTATGTAGAGTTGGTTATTATCTAGTCTTGTGACTGAACGGACAAAGCGGAGCGTCACCGATCTTAGAGCGTCGACGGAGCGCAAAGTATTAGATCTGCAGGCATCACAGATGACCATGGGCGAGAGGCTGAGATTGATGCAGGATTCGATGGCTGATAGCAGTGATAGAATGTTATCTACCATGGATTCATACCACGAGCGACTTGCAGCGTTGGAGCGTTATCGTCCTCCGGGTGCGCCTTCATCGTCATCGACTCCGCCGGCGCCACTGCCTTCTTCATCGACACCGACTCCACCGACGTCACTACCTTCTTCATCGGTGTCGATTTCACATGAGGACTATGAGCTTTTCTTATCCCTTCGTCGCGGCGTGCCCTCTCATGCTCCAGATCCCCAGTAGTTCGAGTTAGGACTGTTTGTATTGAGTGTTTGAGTACTTGTTTTTTCTTTGTATTTGTTTGTGACACTTGTTTGTTGGTTGCATAGATACATTGATTATTGGTTGTGTAGACCCATGATGATTTGGATATTGGTTTATATATGTTGTGTGGACTATGGTTATTTTATGTTATTCGTTTCATTTGGATGCTAATTTACCGGTGTTGAGTGTTCCACAGAAGTGGTCGGCGAACCCAGGGATAAAATTTGCTTGTGTATTGTGTTTCAGATTAAACTGTAGGGAGAAAATGATTCTGTGGAGAAAACTGCATACTGCAATTTATTTTTTTATTTTTTTCAAATTTAGCGACGTCTACCGACGTTTACCGACGCTTTTCGACGGTACACTGCGTCGGTAGACGTCGCTAAAATGGCATATATTGCCAGTTTACCGACGTATAGTGACGTCAGTTTCGTTGGTATGCGTCGGTAAACGTCGGTAGGCGTCGCTAAATATCCCAAGATTTTACCTCATTTTTCCAGGATATATCGACGTTTAGCGACATAACCAAACGTCGGTACTATATACCGACGCATAGCAACATTACAAACGTAGGTAATTTTCCCAGGGAATACCGACGTATAGCGACATCATAAACGTAGCTATTTTATCGACGAAACGACGGTAAACGTCGGTATATTACCGACGTATCTTTGCGTCGGTAAACGGTGTTAGCAACGACGGCGACGTCTTTCCAAACAGCGACTAAGGTTTCCGCGACAAGGGGAAGACATCGCTAAATACGTCGCTACAATGGTTTAGCGACGTCTTTTGGCGTTTTAGCGATGTCTTTAGGCGTCGCTAAAGTGCCTTATTCTGGTAGTGGATCAGAAAGCAAACGCAAAGAAGGCGATGTATACTGGTTTCCACCTTGTGAGGACTAGTCCGGTCAGAAGAACTCTAGCTTCCAGTTGAATCCACTATTAGAAAATACCACAAGTTTTTATACGAAGTCCTTGCAACTTCTACAAACGCGAGCTTTGATCCGAAGTACTC
Source organism: Iris pallida (assembly GCA_029216955.1). Classification (NCBI taxonomy): domain Eukaryota; kingdom Viridiplantae; phylum Streptophyta; class Magnoliopsida; order Asparagales; family Iridaceae; genus Iris; species Iris pallida. Next base: position 47,950 of record JANAVB010007558.1, read on the forward strand.
AACCAACTTCAATTGTGAAGTATCTTTCTTCAATCAAGCCTCTAATTATAATCACTCTGAAGCTTCTAGACCATACGTACTGGCAAATCGACTAGAGGATTGTAACTGGCTTGAGATTTGATAATGAAAGCTTTAGAATACTTTGGAAGAACGTAGTAAGATTTAGAGAGAAGAGATGAAAGTGAATGATGAGTTGAAATGATCGAAATACTTCTCTATTTATAGTTTTCCAAAGGCAGAACTCTGTCAGAATTCGGGCAGAACTCTATAAGAAAATCTCGGCAAGATCCGTAACTGCAGGAGGATGAAGTTTAAAGTACAATGCCCACTAACCAAACACTGGCCGATCTATGGCCGAGTTAAGTCAAGGTTTTGTCAGGGTTTTTGCAAATAGATTTTTGGGACATTTGAAATTGTTTTAAGCAGTTAGAAGCTTTTTGTAAATAGGGGGCTGTTTTTCAAAACATAGGATATTTTGAAAACATTTTTTTAGGGTAGCTATTTGCCAGTACGACTCGGCGTACAATGTATTTCTAGACTCAATAAAAGTAAAAATTATATTGCATACAACTCATACGACAAATGCAGCATCGGTCTTGAAAAGATAGGTAGCAGTTCTTTGGCAGTTATCCAAGAGTACAAATTAACTTGAGTAGCCCTTATATCGAGACAGAGTTTGATCAATTATTAAAATCAGGTTTGGCCATGACTAATGGCCAACAGATGGTATGCATATGTGTATATATATATATATATATGTTTGTATATATAAGATGATTAGTAGTAGTTAACTGCCTATTAGCCAAGTAGCTATATAGCCTAGTAGGTGGTAGTTGACGAGAGGCTGGGAATGGTATCACCTAGAAATACTAATCTGACCCAAGTTTGACTTTGACCTAGAAGAGGCCTAGAAGCATGTAGTTAACTCATTTAAACACTATTTACTCTAGAACAACAAATAACATTGTATATCTCAAATATAGGTTTGTGTGACACCACCTTGGGCATCGATCCTCATTCGTTGCTCTGGACACCAGGCAGGTACATTCTCTGATAGTTTCTTTATTTATTTGAGGATTACTGTGATTCAGCGTCTAGTATAGTTCTATTTGATAATCTGTCACAACACGTATTGGTATTCGGAATTCATTCACTCATAACATAGTATTTGACTCGTCTAGCCTCTATTACTTGAACCACTCAAAAGAACCACCTACTCGAAATACCTACAAGTACTAATTATTCCAATCATGCAAGAACTATTACTACAATCAAGATAGTCGTCGCCACTGGGCCCAACGTACGATGTGCAGTATTCAACAAGAACCACCTTACAAGAAAGATAGCGGTCGCCGCTTGGCCAAGCGTACGATGTGCCGTAATACAAAAATATAGCCGTCGTCGCTCGGCCAAGCGTGCGATGTACCATATTTACTCGTCTAATCATGAAGGATATCCATCGCACGCTTGCCAAGTGTGCGGTATACTGTATTTACTCGCTACCCATTTACAAGTCGAAAACAGTATTTAAATCACACTGGATTAGTATCGTGCACTAGATTCACATTATCTCATGTTTTACAGATTGGACTCGTATTACATTGTTCTAGTTTATTTATCTCTATTTACAGTCTTTATTGCCATGCTCTTCTATTTCTCTGTATTTACTTACCTTGTTCTAAACTGTCTATTTCATTACCTATCTCAACTTCCATGATTCATCAAGTATAACTGTCTATAACTGCTTTATAATCTTTGTCATTTATTTGGGGTTGCTAGAGGAGATGTGCTCGTTCCATCCTGACTGGAAATATTTTTCAGATGATTGCCCGGAGGATACATGTCCTACCTATTATGGATCTGAGGAGGGGATAGCTACCTTGGGTCCCGATTCTCAGGAGTGACCAAGAGATTAGTTTAGTGGACTTGTTTTAGATTTTTCTGTTTGAACTTGAATTGTAATAATATGAGATTTTGACTTTTTATTGAGATTTATTTCAGATATTATTTAGTTGTTGTTTGTTAAGTCTTTATAGTTACTTAGACTTCTGTGATATTTTATCGTACTTTAGGTTATGATTGAGTATTATCATATCTTTATACTTGTCCTCCATTCGGAGATGAGATCTATGACAGGTACATTATATCATTGTGTGAGTTGATAGTTAGCGACCTAGAACAGCGTTCTGCTGCGATTCTGTGGCATAGGCTAGGTGCTGTTATGCATTCGTGCCCCTATACCGGGTGCAGGTCGTGACACATTTTTAGTGGTAGCCCATGCAGGTCGAGATTCGCATTAGTTGTACTACTATGAGCATGCGATAGGAGATAAGGAATAGGCTTAGTGAGAGTATACTCGATCACAACTAGGTACTCCCATGGGTTTGAATCTACTGATACTCGTGCAAATCTAAATAATCTATTTCATATATGTCCTTCTTTGATGATATCATCCTTACACCGTTATTGACCTCTTATTTGATCTTTCTTCAGGATGGTGGAGACTAGGTCACATCGCTCCGTCCCAACGGATACTGAGAGGTCTGCCACCTCTCATCCGGTTCAGCCTGCAGCTGAGACTGCTCCGCTCTTTACGTCTGCTCACGTGGGAGTATCTTTACTTTTGGGGGTCCTCCTCCACATGTTCCAAGGATTTCTCCAGTCATTCTCAATATTCTTTAGCATCCACCACCACCTCCTGCTACGATGGATGTCGTACAACTGTTTGCGCTCTTTAGGGAGATGATGGACGCTCAGTTCCTCCATTCAGCTGATATGAGGCAGGGATTGAGAATGCCAACCAGGTGGCGATGGCAGCAGTTGAGAGAGTGGCTGCTCAGCCACAGGGAGGACAGGAAGAACATGTTCAGAGGCAGAGGTCGGGTAACATTATTGATTTTCAGAAGATACGGCCAAAGGACTTCAAGGGTGCGAACGGTATCCTGTACGCAGACGACTGGATTGAGGATATTGAGGGGATCTGCCATCTGGCACAAATTTTGAAAAGTCTGCAGGATGAGGCAACGGACAGCCAGATGTTCGACCTCGCCCTGACATGGTACCGTACCGATTTGAGGGTCGGAGTAGAAGGGTAAACTTGAGAGGCGTTCAAGAAGCTTTTCAATGAGAAGTTCTTCCTGGATGTGGCTCTCAGTGCCTTGGAGAGTCAGTTGAGAGCGTCGTCCAAGGGAATAGGACTGTAGAGGAGTTTACCGGAGAGTTCTTCCATCTTAACAGATTCATGGAAGGACTGAGTGATGTAGCAAGGCCAGGATGTTTAGAAGGGCTTGATCAAGGAGGTCAAGTCACTAACCAAGAGTGACCGTGATGCTACCTTTGAGCAGATCTTGGCAGGAGCCATGGCAACAAAGAATGACTTGGAGCTCAAGTCCAAAAGAGGCCGGGATGATTCATGAGGGGCGGGTGGTAGTGTGAAGTGTCCCTTTGTTGTCACCACCACATTCTAGAGTAAGGGTATTTTAGTAATTGGTAAAAAAATTGATTATTTCTTATATTATTTAATTTGATGTATTATGATTTTGTCATTTGCCAGTGAAACCTTAGAACTAAATTGTGTAGATGTTAGCCATGACCATAGAAACTTGTTAGAGAGGTTAGACAACTTAAGTTAGACTCTAATTTAGCTAGCACGTCATTTAGGACCTATTAATTAGCTTAAACCTTAAGTCACTTTGGACCTTTTCCTTAAGGGGCCATAAATTACATCTTATGAAGGCCTTTTAGCCAATTTCACCAAACCCTAACCCTAGGGCAGCCCATGACTGGCCACTACTAGCTATCCTTTGCCTATTTAAGTAAACATTAGACTCATTTTTTCCTTTCATTGCAAACCCTAACCCTAATTTGTGTTCTTCCCCAAATTTGTCCCCTTTCATCAAATCAACTCCAAATTCAACCAAACCAATTGCAAATCACTCCCCTTGAGTAGAAGAGGTCTCTATTGGCTAGATAGGAAGGATTTGGAGCAATTTGACTAGTGAGCTTGGTGGAGATCTAGATTTAGGAGTTTTATTGAGATTCCAACTCTCAATTGGTAAGAGCCTCTAAACCTATTAAATTTCTATTTTCTTTTCATATATGCATTCATTTAGGGTCCCCCTAGCATTAGGTTAAGTTTGGCTCGAAATTGGATCCATTTAGGGTACGTATTTGAGGAGTATCGGATACGTATCTCAAGTGTTCGACGAAATGCCCCTTAGAACTTTTTGTTCTCTAATTTCTAAATAAATTATATATTTGGGTAGCCAATTATATGTAGATTACATTTGTAGTTGACTGAGTTAATTTTTGTGAAGTTTGTTGTGTCG
>JANAVB010007559.1:0-26382 GCA_029216955.1 Iris pallida
TGTGTCTACTAACAAACAAAATTGGAGTGAAAAGCTTGGTGAAGGTCTTTGGGCCTACCGTACTACGGTCCGCAACCCTACCGGCTGTACACCCTTCTCTTTGGTGTACGGTTGTGAAGCAGTTCTTTCTCTGGAACTTCAAATTCCTTCTTTAAGGATTGCCATTGCTAATGAACTCACTACAGAGAATAACGATCTTCTTCAACTTCAAGAATTAGAAGCGCTCGATGAAAAGCGGCTATTAGCTCAACAACATATTGATTTGTATCAAGCCCGCATCTCGAAGACTTTCAACCGCAAAGTTAAAGTCAGAGCCATTCAACAAGGAGAACTTGTTCTAACAGTAAGACGTCCTATGACTATGACTCACTCGAGCAAAGGCAAGTTCGATGCGAAGTGGGAAGGGCCTTATATTGTCAGCAAAGTCTTTTCTAACGGAGCTTATCAACTTTCAGAGTTAGATGGTCGAGTTGCTATGATGCCTATCAATGGCAAATTCCTCAAGAAATACTATGTATAAATGTAACAGAGATTTTATGTAAATAAGATCAGACAGTTCATAAATAAAGTTTGATTTTTATTACATCATAAACGATGTTACATGATATCAAGGAAGGTCACTATCATCCTTCTCGATATTAGGACGCGGACCACTGCCATCCTTATCAAAGACATAATCAGCAAAAGAACTGAGAATATCCATACTCGAGCCTACCAGGAACTTGCAAGCAGCCATCCTCATGGCTTCTTCCTCTTCAGTCGTCCCGGGTTCAAGCAGGAAATCCAGGATGTCCCACGGTGGTTTGGGTGCAGACGAACCTTCGCCTACTTCTGCCTGCTTTGGCTGGACTGGATCGGCAGGACGTTCTTCAGTGCCCACTTCAATCTTCGGAACAATTTTAGTCTTCTTGGATGCATCTCCGGACGACATCTTTATGTTGAAAAGTGGAAATGATAATTCCTTCCAAATTTCTGTTCTATTTATAGGCGGAGATTCTTAAAACAACGAAACACACATTCATTTGACGGTTCATCCATTCATCATCATCTGACGGTTCGTCCGTTCATCATCATCTGACGGTTCGTCCGTTCATCATCATCTGATGGTTCGTCCGTTCATCATCATCTGACGGTTCATCCGTTCATTTTTGACAATTTATTTCGTTCACACCTTTTTGACGATTCATTTTCGTTTATTTAATCATCCATATCAGCAACTTATCGTCCTCAATTAAGTTGTCTATTGAAATAATAATATTCGACAAATTATATTCTGCCACGTCCACATTACCTCTGAGCAGATATAATGAATATGATTATTTTCTAAAATCGAGAAATATATCATGTCCTGTACCTCTGAATATATTTTCTAAAGCTATCTGAACGAGATATGCAATAAATAATAGAGCCACAACAAAATGTCTTTTTATTTGATCAAAATTTAAGACATTACAAAAACATACATATTGCAAACAAGAAGATACAAGGAATCTTTCTATTAAACTGGTGGTGTCATCAAGCCAGTAATCTGTTGCTTCAGAGTCTGCAGACGCTCTTCGCGGGATTCCATCACTCTCTTCCTGGCCTCTTCTATCCTAGATTTCTCGTTGAAAGTTGGCATGGTTACCATTCTACGAGTGATTTCATCATTATGAGCTGCGGCATATTCGTCTCTTTTCTTGGATTAGAGCACCGAGTTGTTGGATTGCAGTTTGATGCTCGGTAACCTCATCTTCCAGTTCTTCTTGAAGACGGACAATCTCCGCTCTCAGTTCAGCAATTCTTCTCTCTTTTCTTTCAGCAGTAGATGTCACCGATTCCACCTTGGAATTGTACTCAGCAGATTTAATAGCAAAAGCATCTAAGAGAATCTGGAAATTTACTCTCTCAATTGCAGCTTCCTGAGCCATCCGTTCAAATTCTGCTTGAACTAAGGGTTCTACCTCCCCCTTATTGAGCTCTTTGTAGTTCTTTATTGAAGTCTCTAGCTCATTTAATATGTGTTCAAGAAAAGTTGCTTGAGGCTCGTCACCTTGCTCGCGGATAACATGAACTAAGAAAGAGGTTGGACCTCTAACTGTGTAAAAATCAGTATCCTCTTTTTCCATCACCCTATTGATCAAAGGCCCCAATAAATCGAAGAAGAATTTGGTAAATGATTGGATGACGAATTGATTTGTCGCCAGAGCACCAGGAGTCGCAGCTACTCCTGTTGATGATGAGGCAGCAGGACGTTCAGTTTCTCGTATTTGGACGGAAGGCTCTTTGAATAAAGGAACTAAAGTGGAGCTGGTCGCTCATCCCGGTTGTTCCTCTGCAAAATTAAATATTGTCATTTTGCCTGTCATTTGCTATTGTCAAAGAGAATCAAAAGTGAAAACAATCTTACCATGGTTCGATCCGGCAACAGGCCTATCATCTGTTGGGACAGATTCTAGCTGAGCAGAAGTAGCCTCAGACGCTATTGCCTGACTACTTCCTGCTTCGGAGCCACAGGATAAATGGCGACTGCTACTAGCAATTGTTGTTGCAAGCACTATGTCCATGCACACTTGAGGAGCTGGAGAAGATCCAAGTTCTGTAGGGATAAGAATAAAGATGTTAGCTGTCAATCTATTTAAAGAAAATTGCTAATTTCATTATATACCTTGGAGATCAACAGCAGGAGTTTCCTCCAGGGCCGCTTCTTCATCTGCTATCTTTTCTGGAGATGCCTGTACCTCAACATCCTTTTCAGGATCCAAGGTATCATCAGCAGCTTCAGGAGATATCTGCACCTTAATATCCTTCTCAGGATCTAAGGTGTCATCAGCAGCCATAGGAGACACATGCTCTTCATCATCCTCTTCAGGATCATGTGTATCCTCAATGTCCTCAGATGATGGACTCTCCTCATTTTCATCTTCCTCCGGTACTTCCCCACTGGCAGTTACAGCGGTTTGATCAATGTACTCCTGTGGACCGAAGTCACAGTCATTTAAAACATCGATCATCAAAAGATCTTTCTCCTTACGGATTGCTCCTGGTGTAGCAGGAGGTTGAGTAGTCTCCATCACCGGTAAAGGAGATTGTAAAGCTTCATGCTCTGTCTCAGCAATATTTTCTCTGGGCTCTACGGCCTCATTTCTCTCTTCCCTCTGCTCGATCTTTTCCCTCCGTTCTGGACTAGGAGTTTTATGCCCAGACTCAGAAACAGGGGTAGGAGATGGCATGGTGATTCCAGCCGCAACGTTCATCACTACCGAAGACAAAATTTGCCTTGGAGGAGAAACTGTTGTCACGACCCGCACCCACTGTTAGGGTACGAGAACGTAACAACGCCCAGCCTACGCTACAGTGTCGGCGGTAGAACGCTGTCCTAGGTCACATCATCTAACAATATAATGCTAAGCAGATACAGTCTCAATCACATTTAAGGTAGAGCATGATAAGGTTAGATAAAACATAAAATCCAAAGAGATACGGGAGATAGAAGTCTAAGTGTCTAAGATATAAAAATCCAGAAATATATCTCAAAACTCAAATACAGTAATCCACAAAGTAAATACAACTCCAGACAAATGAAATAACTATCTAAACAACCTCTAAGGTGTCTACTCTAGGCTAGCAGGCAACCTCCAAGCTATCTGTAAAATTTATCAACAGGTCCAGTCAGGACAGGAACGAGCACATCTCATCTAGAAAACCCAAGTAAATGACAGAGAACTATAAAGCAGTTATAGACAGTTGTATTGATGAAAATGGCAGTTTATATTCAGGTGATGGTAAGAAAGACAGATAAAGTGCAAGGAAAGTAAATACTAAACAAGAGAAGAATCATAGCAATGAAGACTGTAAAAATAGAACTAGCTGAACCAGGGTAATATGATATAAAGTCCAGACAACAATGTAGACAAGTGTAACTCCAATGTAAGTCCAGTACAGGATGAATCTCATACAAGATGAATCCAGCAAGGGACGATTCCAGTTATAGTGATCAATGATTCCAGGGTGAGTCCAGCCTATACTCTAGCAGTGTGTTTTAAAATACCGAGATCAACATGTAAACGGCTGTGGGTAATCCGGCACACCTCTCACTGATCAGGCGAGAGATGGCTATCATTCCAGTAGATTTCAGTAGGGGTGATTCCAGTAATGGGGTATGTCTACTTGTCTTACTCTAGTATTTCTCCTCCCAGCAAGTGAATCCAGAATTCCGACACAATGATTCAAGATGAGTCCAGCCAAAACATAATGATACCAGTAAATGATTCCAGTAAATGATTCCAGTAAGTGATTCCAGTAAATGATTCCAGTAATGAAAGCCGGAATGATGATACCAGTAATAGAGGCCAGAAAATAAATGTGTCGTATACATGAATCCAGAAATATCCACACGTGTTGTAACAAAGAATTGCATACAACTAACTAGAACTGAAATACAGTAATTGACAAATAAATGAGAGAACTATCAGAGAATGTACTCGCCTGATAACCTGAACAGCTGATAAGTATAGGGAGTCCAACTGAAGCCACAGAGTCCTATTTAAAGCAACACAGGTTACAAGGTGTCTGGATCCTAATTAGAACAGCACAAGTCACAACATGTCCAGAAGGGTAATATAAAGCACTACAATGCATTCTACATGAATCTAGGTCAAACTAGGCCAAAGTCAACCCTTGGTCACTCTGGTCAACTGCACTAGTCAAACTAGGTCAAACTAGGTCATGTCCTAACCCAGTAAGTCTTACTAGGCCTAACCAAGACTATCCTAGCAAGCACACATCAATACAAGGCTATACAAGCCAACATACACCCAACTCTATATAGCATTCAATTATTCAAAACTCAAATAGGCAAGAATTCACATTGGATATACACTAGGTAATCTATTACTTTAAGCTATATATGTCTACACATATATACACATGCATATATTGGTATTCAATATTAGGTCTATAATCATGGCATTTCAAATGGTTATATAAACTTATATATTACAACACAATATGCTAACATATATATAATATACATACATAGCTAAGTTAACTATATTCATAAATACTTATTTAAGAGGCTATGTGTGTGTATGTGAACATGACAAAGGGGCAAGTGAGAGTTAAATGGGCATACAAAGTGTATACATATAAAAGAGTGTCAAAGTGTAAGTGAACAATGTGTCAAGTGTGATAGTGTCAACATTGTGTAAGGGGGTACATGAGGTAATATAGGATTTGTGTTAACATAGAACATTACATCTCATTAACTTGTATATTGCATACATTACATCTATTATTATATTACATTCATGCTTGCATTCATTCATCATTCATTATTCTCTTGTACCACTATATGCACCATACATTACATACTATAGAACCTACATATTCATTACAAGCCATACTTATACATGCTTACATTAGATAGGATACTTACACCTCATATATCATTTATTTAACCATTTACTCATGCTTGTATTCTCTATTTAATTACATAATGTATATACATTAACATGGGTTAAAATTAAATAGAACATTATATTACATACAAGGGTGCACAAAATACATATATCGAATAGTAACTCCTACTAATAATCAATACTGTACCATCTCAGCATGAATTAAAATTTAGGATTAAAGTATGTTATAGATCTATGTGTTAGCTTTCCGAAACTTTAAACTGATCGCGTTTTCGTTTCCGGAAACTCCCGAAATCGCGAAAACACCGAGAACGCGTTTGTCTTTCGTACAGCTGACACTCAAATAATTCTCCAGAAAGTTACAGAAAGAATTAGGCCTATTAATACATGTTTTTGGAAAGCTAACTTCAATACGCTTCTTTTAAAAAAAAGGAGATTAAACCAAGCTTTGAGCTAGATGTTATGACATTTCTAAGTTAGGGCTGAAATTAAAAACGTGGATAAAAATCATGACGGATTTAGGTAGTTTGAGACAAAAGAACATAAGTATATAACATAATATAACAAGAACTCACTCTCTACACTAATATGTATATATGAGACACTATAGAACACATCTCCAATACAAAAATATGAGATTAAACATGTAATAATTCATTCATACATAACAACAACACATAGTGTGTCCAAATTTGAGATTTTCCCACATGGACACAACCACAACACAAAGGACACTCCTATGACCTCCAAATGGACACGAAATGGACACAAATGGAGATACAACTATGGAGTCATTTCTATGGGTTCAAAACAGACCTATATGCATGAGGAAATGAAAAGGAGAAGGGATTTATACCTCCCGGTAGATCGAATCGAAGAAAAGCCTTCCCGGAGCGACACCGACACGTAGAGATTCCAAAAGGACACGAACGAGCTCCGAATCCTCCCAAACTTGGGTATCTTCCTCCTTGGCTAGAATGGAGAAGGAAAGAAGAAGATTTGGTGGTGAAATGGAATGATTTGGTGGAGAAATTGCTAGGGATTGCTCTCTAGGAATTTGGGGAAGAACAAGAGAGAGAGAGTGTGGATGAGAATAATGAAATGAACTTGAGCCTATCCTCTCCCAAAGTGGCTGGCCATATGGGGCTATTTGTCCTATTATGGTAAGGTCCAAAATGCCTCCACTAACCTATTCTATGAGTATTAGGAAAGGGCTAATTGGTTGGGGCTAAATTAGTCATTCTAAAGTCTCTAATCACACTAACCTTATCCATAATAATTAGTCTAACCTCTAACTAAAATATTTCTATCATGTGGACTAAAATTAATATCATGTGGGCCATGCCTAACTAGTGTGTGGGTCCCACTAGAGTCAAACTACCCCCAGGTCCCCGTTTCAAGTCGGATTGAGTTGAGATTCGAACCCGACTCAAATAACCCCAAAACAATATCATAAATAATAAAATAATATCAAAATAATTCAAAGAGGTCAAATGCAAAAATATCCTTAGGCCAAAAATGATATTAAAATATCATAATCACATGGTTAGGCTCTAGGTCAAACAGTCTCTAGGGTTTCACTAGCAAAACGTCAAAACCGCAAGTCATTGATTTAAACAATTTTAAAATGATTTAAAATCACCAAAAATCATATCATGAATTAAATATTATTATTAAAATAATTATAAACACAAATTTCAAAATTACCCTTATTTGGGAAACTGGGTGCTACAACTCTACCCACCTTAGAAAAATTTCGTCCTCGAAATTAAAATGTCCATACTCCCTCTAGGTCAAACCCCCACAATCAAAGTCCCAGATTAAAACAAATCATGTGATCAAAAGGACGACATACAGGGTCATGGCATACGATGGTAGTGAAAGTCTCATCTAGGTATATTAGTCATGCTAACCGAAACGGTCATAGGGTATCAAAACATACAAGCAATTTAGGGTGCTAAACTAGAGAAGTTACAGAAACAACAAACCATCAAAACTGTAAGGCGGTCTACCATCCTATATGAAACTGGTACTTATTAAAACAAAATAAAGGCAACTACCAATTATCTGAAAAAGGGTACAGAAGATCAAATTCAAAAATTAAGGAATTGAAAATCACTTGCATTGAAATCCAAATCACAATATATATATATATACAGAGAGAGTGTTAGAGAGGAAAAACTAGCATTATGTAATGTTATGTGGTTTGTGTGTGTATGGGTGTATGTGAAATATACATGAAATTGTATATGAGCTATCATGTTACACTACTCATGGCATATGGGTTAACAACCTACAATACACAACCTATTTAATCATAACATGCATGGCTAACCATAAACATCTATAAGAGGTAGAGATTTAGTTATGTATATACATATATTATAACATGTATGCCTAAGCTCTATATATATCTATACAAGTATGTGATCATAACATAGAGAGGAAAGGTTAGGTTACATGACAGCGTATACTAAGTTAGGGTGTGTGTGTGTCCTTGTACAGGATTATAGCTTAGTATTGAAAGGTTAAACCCAGTTTAGTTCAGTATTTACATACAAAATCTGAAAATAAGCTAACATTTAAACCAGTGTAATATTAACATAATACAGTCTCAGATTTTACAAATTTAACATAACTTAACCAATTTCTCTAAAAATTGAAACTCTGCAGATATCATACATGTGCAGTTATGTAGACGAAACTAATAACATGAAATTTATATTTAAATTACGAATTTAAACTGGAAAAGCAGAAAACCAGAAATATTAGGGTTTTGAAAATTTTAACATTAACAACATATTAATATGTATTTAGATAGGTAGAAAATCAAGTGTAGCATGCATACGTATCAGGCAAGTGTCTACTATGTTAATATACTCATATATTCTCATGTCCCAAAAAAAAATTAATTCTACGTTAAGACCAACATTTAGATTCCTACCAAGATCGCAAAATAGGTGATTGACGAAATCAAGGCAGTTTTATTATTATTATTCAATACTAGAATAATAGCAAGAAGGAAATAACGATAAAAGCTGTTTGCTTATTTGCCTAAAAGAAGGAACCATTTTGAAACCAGAGCTAAATATCAAATCCAAGATAAAGTCTAGCAAAATCATCGATTCATTGTATTAAGAAGAAACTCATAGCAAGAAGTTACACAAGCTACTCCTAAGTTAAATAATTAGAAGCAAAACAAAGCAAAACAAATAATAATTCTTTTTGAAGGACTGCATCAAGTAGAGAAAACATGCTTGAAAATATTTAAGGTACAATCTGATAATCATATGCGTCTATCCAAAATCATGGTACTCTAAATCCCCGTCATACTAGTAAGCAAGGCTACGATAATCACAGAGTCCTTGACTTATGTACATACCTCTAGAATCGTGGTATTTAACATTTTTGCGGTGCCGCTAGCTTGGCTGCGAAAACCTTAAATTCCCACATCCGAGAAATATATCCAGAGTCAGACTATATGTCCTCACCATGCTGGCTAATGTGACTATAGAAGACTAGATTCCATAACATAGATGACCTAGCCCATAAAATTTCATCTTGTCAAAAAAATTAAATTAAATCAACAATGAATACCCATAAATCAAATCAAATTTATCAACGAACTTCAAAATTCAAAATGAACAAAAATCCGTCAAAATACAACTCGGATGCAACAGCTATCATCAAGATTCAAAATTCGACAATCATTCATCAAAATCAATGAATACAACTCAAATTCAACCATAATCCATCAAAATCAAATTTAACAATAGTAAGTAAAAATAAATCAAATCAAGGGAAAAAAGAGTTCTCAAATCGAAGTTAAAATAAGATTCTCAAGGGTCGTTCCGAGAATCTCTCAAGGGTTCCTAACTGTGATTGAGTACCTTCAAGATATATCCTATTCCTACTGCAGGCTGTAGTGGTACTCAAGTTCGAATACTACTACATAAACTCGACCTGCATGGGCCACCACTAAAAACGTGTCACGACCCGCACCCACTGTTAGGGTACGAGAACGTAACAACGCCCAGCCTACGCCGCAGTATCGACGGTAGAACGCTGTCCTAGGTCACATCATCTAACAATATAATGCTAAGCAGATACAGTCTCAATCACATTTAAGGTAGAACATGATAAGGTTAGATAAAACATAAAATCCAAAGAGATACGGGAGATAGAAGTCTAAGTGTCTAAGATACAAAAACCCAGAAATATATCTCAAATCTCAAATACAGTAATCCACAAAGTAAATATAACTCCAGACAAATGAAATAACTATCTAAACAACCTCTAAGGTGTCTCCTCTAGGCTAGCAGGCAACCTTCAAGCTATCTGTAAAATTTATCAACAGGTCCAGTCAGGATAGGAACGAGCACATCTCATCTAGAAAACCCAAGTAAATGACAGAGGACTATAAAGCAGTTATAGACAGTTGTATTGATGAAAATGGCAGTTTATATTCAGGTGATGGTAAGAAAGACAGATAAAGTGCAAGGAAAATAAATACTAAACAAGAGAAGAATCATAGCAATGAAGATTGTAAAAATAGAACTAGCTGAACCAGGGTAATATGATATAAAGTCCAGACAACAATGTAGACAAGTGTAGCTCCAATGTAAGTCCAGTACAGGATGAATCTCATATAAGATGAATCCAGCAAGGGACGATTCCAGTTATAGTGATCAATGATTCCAGGGTGAGTCCAGCCTATACTTTAGCAGTGTGTTTTAAAATACCGAGATCGACATGTAAACGGCTGTGGGTAATCCGGCATACCTCTCACTGATCAGGCGAGAGATGGCTATCATTCTAGTAGATTCCAGTAGGGGTGATTCCAGTAATGGGGTATGTCTACATGTCTTACTCTAGTATTTCCCCTCCCAACAAGTGAATCCAGAATTTCGATACAATAATCCAAGATGAGTCCAGCCAAAATATAATGATACCAGTAAATAATTCCAGTAAATGATTCCAGAAAGTGATTCCAGTAAATGATTCCAGTAATGGAAGCCGGAATAATGATACCAGTAATAGAGGCCAGAAAATAAATATGTGTCGTATACATGAATCCAAAATATCCACACGTGTTGTAACAGAGAATTGCATACAACTAACTAGAACTGAAATACAGTAATTGACAAATAAATGAGAGAACTATCAGAGAATGTACTCGCCTGATAACCTGAACAACTGATAAGTATATGGGGTCCAACTGAAGCCACAGAGTCCTATTTAAAGCAACACAATCTGGCTTCTAATTAGAACAGCACAAGTCACATCATGTCCAGAAGGGTAATATAAAGCACTACAATACATTCTACATGAATCTAGGTCAAACTAGGCCAAAGTCAACCCTTGGTCAACTCTGGTCAACTGCACTAATCAAACTAGGTCAAAATAGGTCATGTCCTAACCCAGTAAGTCTTACTAGGCCTAACCAAGACTATCCTAGCAAGCACACATCAATACAAGGCTATACAAGCCAACATACACCCAACTCTATATAGCATGCAATTATTCAATACTCAAATATGTAAGAATTCACATTGGATATACACTAGGTAATCTATTACTTTAAGCTATATATGTCTACACATATATACACATGCATATATTGGTATTCAATATTAGGTCTATAATCATGGCATTTCAAATGGTTATATAAACTTATATATTACAACACAATATGCTAACATATATATAATATACATACATAGCTAAGTTAACTATATTCATAAATACTTATTTAAGAGGCTATATGTGTGTATGTGAACATGGCAAAGGGGCAAGTGAGGGTTAAATGGGCATACATAGTGTATACATATCAAAGAGTGTCAAAGTGTAAGTGAACAATGTGTCAAGTGTGATAGTGTCAACATAGTGTAAGGGGGTACATGAGGTAATATAGGATTTGTGTTAACATAGAACATTACATCTTATTAACTTGTATATTGCATACATTACATCTATTATTATATTACATTCATGCTTGCATTTATTCATCATTCATTATTCTCTTGCACCACTATATGCACCATACATTACATACAATGGAACCTACATATTCATTACAAGCCATACTTATACATGCTTATATTAGATAGGATACTTACACCTCATACATCAATTATTTAACCATTTACTCATGCTTGTATTCTCTATTTAATTACATAATGTATATACATTAACATGGGTTAAAATCAAATAGAACATTATATTACACACAAGGGTGCACAAAATGCATATGCCGAATAGTAACTCCTACTAATAATCAATACTGTACCATCTCAGCATGAATTAAAATTTAGGATTAAAGTATGTTATAGATCTATGTGTTACCTTTCCGAAACTTTAAACGGATCGTGTTTTCGTTTTCGGAAACTCCCGAATCGCGAAAACACCGAGAACGCGTTTGTCTTTCGTACAGCTGACACTCAAATAATTCTCTAGAAAGGTACAGAAAGAATTAGGCCTATTAATACATGTTTTTGGAAAGCTAACTTCAGTACGCTTCTTTCAAAAAAAATAGAAGATTAAACCGAGCTTTGAGCTAGATGTTATGACATTTCTAAGTTAGGGCTGAAATTAAAAACGTGGATAAAAATTATGACGGATTTAGGTAGTTTGAGACAAAAGAACACAAGTATATAACATAATATATCAAGAACTCACTCTCTACACTAATATGTATATATGAGACACTATAGAACACATCTCCAATACAAAAATATGAGATTAAACATGTAATAATTCATTCATACATAACAACAACACATAGTGTGTCCAAATTTGAGATTTTTCCACATGGACACAACCACAACACAAAGGACACTCCTATGACCTCCAAATGGACACGAAATGGACATAAATGGAGATACAACGATGGGGTCATTTCTATGGGTTCAAAATAGATCTATATGCATGAGGAAATGAAAAGGAGAAGGGATTTATACCTCCCGGTAGATCGAATCGAAGAAAAGCCTTCCCGGAGCGACACCGACACGTAGAGATTCCAAAAGGACACGAACGAGCTCCGAATCCTCCCAAACTTGGGTAGCTTCCTCCTTGGCTAGAATGGAGAAGGAAAGAAGAAGATTTGGTGGTGAAATGGAATGATTTGGTGGAGAAATTGCTAGGGATTGCTCTCTAGGAATTTGGGGAAGAACAAGAGAGAGAGTGTGGATGAGAATAATGAAATGAACTTGAGCCTATCCTCTCCCAAAGTGGCTGGCCATATGGGGCTATTTGTCCTATTATGGTAAGGTCCAAAATGCCCCTACTAACCTATTCTATGAGTATTAGGAAAGGGCTAATTGGTTGGGGCTAAATTAGTCATTCTAAAGTCTCTAATCACACTAACCTTATCCATAATAATTAGTCTAACCTCTAACTAAAATATTTCTATCATGTGGACTAAAATTAATATCATGTGGGCCATGCCTAACTAGTGTGTGGGTCCCACTAGAGTCAAACTACCCCCGGGTCCCCGTTTTAAGTCGGATTGAGTTAAAATTCGAACCGACTCAAATAACCCCAAAACAATATCATAAATAATAAAATAATATCAAAATAATTCAAAGAGGTCAAATGCAAAAATATCCTTAGGCCAAAATGATATTAAAATATCATAATCACATGGTTAGGCTCTAGGTCAAACAGTCTCTAGGGTTTCACTAGCAAAACGTCAAAACCGCAAGTCATTGATTTAAACAATTTTAAAATGATTTAAAATCACCAAAAATCATATCATGAATTAAATATTATTATTAAAATAATTATAAACACGAAATTTTAAAATTACCCTCATTTGGGAAACTGGTGCTACAACTGTTCTCTTCTTTCTTTTGTGAGCTAGCTTCTTCTTTCTATGTAGAGGCCTCTCAGGACTCTCTACGTTTACTACCTCGACCTGTTTCTAAATAGTGGTCGGTGTAGCTGTTTCATCTCGAGTGGACTCGACCAATTGTCTGGATTACGATCTGGTGGTAACTTTCTCTGAAGAATGTTCCAAGATCAATTTCTTCTTCACAGCTGGGGAAGAAGGCTCTTCTCTCCTTCTCTTCTTCTCCTTGACCAGAGATTTAACAACCTTTAGAGAAATTCTTAAAGGTTGGTTAACTTCCTCAGGGAAATTGGCTTCTCTGGAAGCTTCCAATGGATCGTCCACTGGCTCATGTTCTTCGTCATTATTGGGAGCTAATGTGTTAGTCGCTCCTTTCTTCAGACGATTTGCTGTTGCAAAACTATCAACGAGGCTATAGTTTTCAGCAAATGTATTTGCAGCTGTGTAAAACTGTGAATAAGTATACAGCATTCTAGGACCAGCATCAGTTTTGTTTGGCATCGAGAACACTGTCCTAGTGTCTCGAGCATTCTAGTAAGCCCATGCTCTCGTACCGTCAATCAGGTACCCTGTCCCTTGCAGGCAAGTTATGGTGTTGCCCACATGGAATTGGTCATAACCAAATTGACGAGCGAAGCGGCTCGGCAGATATGATTCAAGGAAGCATTCCTCTTCAAATCTGTATACTAGATGTGATGGTCTAATTGCCTTTAGCCAGTCGAAAGCTACTCGGCCCGGTGGCTGCCTTCCCAGATCAACCATATTTGTTGCCATAAACTCATAACCAACTGGAGGAGCGAAGCTTTGAAAGTTCCATCCTTTGCCAAGGTTGAGAGCACGTCTACAGTCCTTCAGACTGACGTACACCCACTTGTTTCGGGAGAATCTGCGCAGAAAGCTGCCGCTAACTGCCCCCATGTCGGGGTTCATCAGAGATGGATGATGTAAAAGCAACCACCCAAACAGATAAGTGTAGGGCAACTCCAGTCTTGGGAAGTTCCCTTTCTCTTCCTTCCACTTGATTATTACATCGACGTACAGACGAAGACCTGTATTTATTCTGCAGGTCATCACTGACAACAAATTCATCCAGTATCCGAAGACTAACCAGACGGCAGCAAAGAGGACGCTACGGTGGAAGCGATCCACGACGCTTGCTCCTGGTACAACAAACCGGCGGAGCCAATATGTTAAAAATCTTGCCAGTTGAGCTTCTTTCGACATGGACCTGTAGCCCATTCTTATGAAGCTCTCAACAAAATCCCCGGGCTTGAGCGGAGGATATTGGTATTCATCAGTAACTTCGATATCCATCCTCTTATTTTCTTCCATCAGATTTATCACTTCACTATTGCTGAGGGGATGAAAGAAAGATGGGTTGCAGTAGTCATGTTCTTTAGTCTTCTTCTCAACAATATGGTTAAGAAAAAGATAAGGCAGCCATTTGGAGGAATAGCATGTGCTGGAAGAGCCACTCTGGTAATACAGGGAGCATATATTATAATGGCACAGAAGTTCATCAAAAAATGTTACCATTTCTGGATTTTCCCGACGCAGTCTCTCTAACTCGTCGTTAGTGGGAACATATTCTTCATACGGGAAGTCTCCATTCGGCAGGCATGAGATATACTTCATCTCATGAAGAGCCAATCCCATCTCCCCAAGGGGCGTCATGAACATCCATGTCCTGTAGTTGTACCTCTCTGCCAGGGCTAGAAACAGATGATGGTTTGGATGAAAGCCATATACGGTAGCGTATACCGCATTATAAAGATCAATCTCTTTCAGCTGATCTTCGACTTGAGCCAATGCCCAGTTGGCTATACTGTTCCATCTTCTGTTTTCTGGGTTTACCAAACCGGTCAGCCGGATGTCTTGATCCGGATATCTACCCTTCGCCTTGGCATACTCGTTGGCAAAAATTGGTGTCCTTACCGGCAGCAACAAAGATGAGTTCTCAGGGGGAATATAACCTGGCTTCAATCCTCTTAATAAAGTACTGTGTCGTTCGGAAGAACTATAGAACATGTCCCTATTGTTCGGACCTTTCTTGACACAGATTTTTCATGTCCGTGTATGTTACAAGGGAGTAATGTCCCAATCCATTCTCCTAGGATAGCTAGCATGAGCATATCTTGCTAGAGGAAGACATCTAGCTATGTCTGGTAACTTGAACAATTTCTCCTTCCATTGGAAAGTTCTCGACTCAACTCTGGGTCTTGGTTGAGAACTTTTATCAATAGCGTCACACGAAGAGGAACATAGGCTTCTTATGAGTGATAGCGTCAGCAGATTGCAAAGGCTGTCCATTTATCAGACTTAGCAAAGTCTCGTTATCCTGTGCTATCAAAATAGTCTGGCGAGAAGATGGAAGGGCATATTGTGGAAAGAGCACATGAGATAAGTCTTCTTTGAAATCTGGCTCAGCTAAAGTTCCTACAAAAGTTTCATATTCAGGATCTTCTCTGGTATCAACTGCATCAAACAGAAAAAACAAATTCAGTACAAGTCAAGTCAAAATTTTATCATCAGATTGCGCAAACATCAGATTGCGCAAACATCAGTTTGCGCAAACATTAGATTGTGCAACCATCAGATTGCACAATCATCAGATTGTGCTGATAAAGCTTGTACAAGCATCATTTTGCGCTGACAAGATTGCAAATCAGCCCATTGTGCTGACTTTTGCCAGCGCAATTCAACCGATTGCGCGAGAAGTTATTTTTCATAAATATGAAGAATAATCGTGCAACCAAAACCCTAAAAAGGGTGGCGCAGTATGATCACATCTCTAAAAAGAGATGGATTTTAAGAACCAGCAAAGTCGAAAAACCCTAAAAAAAGTTTTCGATCGGGTTGTCTACCTCGCAAAGCAGGGTGCGCAGTTTCATGATGGAAAGGACGAGGCACAACACGAGTCGAAGACTCGGCGGGGGCCTTGCCCTTGGCGGCGGCGGAGGAACGCTTGGGAGCCATGAGATCGACGGGGAATAAATGCTGAAGTCGGAGTAGGCTCGGGGTTCTCTCTCTCAAACACAATGAAAGCAAGTAAAGAATAATTTGAAGGATCGAGGAAACTATTTATAGTTTTTAAAGATAAATGGCTGCCACAGATTGTGCCAAAAAAGTAGGGCTGATTCATCCGATTGCGCAGACAGCTCACATATGCGCAACTTGTTTTAAAATTCAAAATTCAAAGTATTTTGAAATTTTGAATAAATTCAACTTTCAAAAACTTTGAAGGGGGTCTTGTAGGTCCTAAAAAATCAAGTTGCACCCATCAACAAAGTCAT
This sequence comes from Iris pallida, assembly GCA_029216955.1. Classification (NCBI taxonomy): domain Eukaryota; kingdom Viridiplantae; phylum Streptophyta; class Magnoliopsida; order Asparagales; family Iridaceae; genus Iris; species Iris pallida. The sequence goes on from JANAVB010007559.1 coordinate 16,542, forward strand.
AAAAATCAAGAAAAACAACTTTCAAATAAACTGCACAGACATCAGATTTCGCATCCAGATGGCGCAGACTGGACTGCGCACACTTTCAAGTGCGCAGGCTGATGTGGCAATGTCATCATTACCTGACACAATCAAATCTTCTGACAACTGACAGCACAAAAACGAGGAAACTGTTCGTTTATTGTGCCGCACAGCGCTCGAGGACAGCTGTACATGCAGTGCAATCTGTGCAGCAATCCAGCCCAGCACGGTCCATCCCAGCGCAATCCGAAGTCAGCACAATTCATGTGGCGCACTTCATCATGACAACTGACAAAAGTACACGTGGCATTCATGCCATCAATTGCTCGTTACGTGGCAACCGTCTGCACACGATCATGCGTATTTCAATCAAATGATGCCATGTGTCCAAGACAGTTGGCCCACGACCAGACAACTGCCTGCGCAGTCTGATGCTGCGCAATCAGTGCCTGCGCAATCCAACTTACGCCATTCAGAATAACTAAAAGTTAGTTATTTCCAGAACTCTATAAATAGAGTTTCAAGTCTTCATTAAGGGGATCAGACATAAAAAGTTCAGAAATATCAGAGAGTTCAGGAGTTCTTGCCCAAGTGCTGCTGCATTCTTCGAGGCTTTTGCCTTCAAATCAGAGGCTACCATCTTCAAAGTGCACATCGTCCAAGGGATAAAGCAATCGTCTTCTAGATTGGATTCCTACAGTTGCATTTTCCTAGAATTCTTATAATCTCTTTACAAAGTTTGTATCAATAAAGTTCATACTTTTGTTTTTGCAAACATATATATATATATATATAATATAAAAAATATATATATATATATATATATATATATACACGTAAACCTATATGTGAGTATATATATATATATCGTCGACACCGTCGGGCTCGCCGTAGGAAGACCGGTGGTTCCTCTCCGGCTGCACCCCCTGGTGCCCCCCGGACACCAGCCCTTCTCCGCCGGGGCCGGACGCAGCTCTGCCTGGACTGCCCCCGCACCAGCACGCTCACGCCCGCCCCCCCTCGTGGAGATGCCTCATCCTCCCTCCGCGGAGGCCACCAGCTCCCACCGGCGGTGGCCGGACTCGGCCACGTCCTCACTCCTCCCCGCGGCTGAGCCTTCCCGTCCACCCACCCTCCCCTCCAGAGGCCTAACTCGGCCACGTCCTCCCTCTCCCGGTCGTGCCCCCTGGTGGCCACGGGCTGACCCCCCCGTCATCTCCCCCCCACCCTCTTGTCGCCAACCCCGTCGGTCGGTGGCCCCACCCCCTTCTTTTCCCCTGTGGCAGATCCGGAGCGTCTCCCCCCTGCGCCTCTCTCCCCCAGTTCTCAGGCCTCCGTCGTTCCCTCCGGCTCATGCTGGAGAGCCCCCTTCTCAGCCGGTGATCGGCCCCCGCCCGGAGGTCGAGCTTTCGCTCCGTCCCCTTGGCACCCCCTCCATTCCCTTCCCCGTCGCCCGTTCCCTCTCCGGCGGCTGAGGGCGCCTCGCGCGCCTCCCCGAGTCCCCTTCTAGATGCTCCGGCCTCCTACTCTCTGCCTTCCGCCGGCTAGGAGGTCGGACACCCCCCCCGCTTCTGGCCTCCTCCGCCGGAGGCCCCGGACCCTCCTCCCCGGGTTCCCCGCTCCTCCCCCCGCCTCCGTCCCTCCACCACCGCTCCCATGTTCCTCCCCCTCTCCAGCGCTTCCCCCCGCCCAACGCCCTCCCGGCTGGAGCCTCGGCTCGCCTCCCCTGCGGCGGCGCCATGTCCGTCCGGCCCTGCCCCCCGGCCCCTTGGCCCTCTCCCGTGGCCACCCCCCTCACCGGACCTTCCTTCTCGCTGTCTCCCTCCCCCGCCCCTCGGCCTTCCCTTCTCATCCCCATAGGCGGGCCGTCTCCCCGACCTGGTCCCCTCCGGGTTTCTGCCCGGAGGCCACGCCACCGCGCCCCCCTCCCCGGAGTCGCGCCACCCTCACCCCTCCCTCGTCGACTGGCCCGGTCCCCTTCGGCCGTCTCGCCGCCGCGCCAGGCCCCTCCACACCGGTCTCCCGCCCCTTGCGCCTCGCCGATGGGGGGCTCGCGGACCCCGTGCTGCCCGCACCCTCGTGCTTTGCGCCGTGCTCCGGGCCCGTGCCCTCCTCCTTGGGCCCCGCGCCCACCTCCTTGGGCCCCGCGCCCACCCTTCCCCCATCAGGACACGCGCCTTCTTCTTCTCGGGTCGCGTGCCTGGCATTATCCCCCCAGCGTTTTCAATTTTTGAATTCAAATTTTGAATTCAAAAAAAAAAAACTCCACCACTAGGGCCGAGCACCCACACCCCTCTTTTCGTACTGTCGAGCAGACTTTTGGTATTTCTGCAAACCATGTTTAGCAGCATTTTATGTTTACTGCAAACCATGTTTATCAGAGCGAGTTTTATGTTTCTCGGCTCTGTCACCGCTTGTAATGCTCTTTCTGAGCTTTCCTTTTTCAATAAAATTTCCTTTTGTTGAATATATATATATATATAATATATATTATATATATATAAATAAGATAGTATATAGACTCACATATAGGTTTACGGTATATATATATATATATATATATATATATATATATAAAATATATATAGATATATATATATATATATATATATATATTCAACAAAATATATATATAAAAAAAAAGGTCCCAATTTAAAATATAGATATATATAATTATATATATATATATATATATATATATATATATAATATATATATATATATATATTATACACATATTAAAAAAATATATATATATATATATATATATATATATATATATATATATAATATATATACACATATTATTCTAGTCAAAGGTCCCAATTTCAAAAATGGTATTTCAAGCAATATTATCAGATTTCAAAAACTAATAAAATATATATAGATAATAAATAGCAAATAATACATTAAATATCATTTATAAAAGTTACTCACTAGATATAAAATGAGCTACAGTTATATACACATCTATATATCTACATGGACATCGTTGGTCGTACTACACGACTACATGGACTTGGGTTCGTTTCGTGTCCAGTTCGGACTAGTTTGGTACAACTGGGTCTTCTACAAGTCAATAAATCTTAATAATAGATAATTGAATTATTTATAGGGTCATGTCACAACTTAGCATAGTTTTCCAAGTTGGGACACACTTATGGCTCAGCCTTCCTTATCATGGCTAAAATACTAGTCAAGGCACGCCACTGCACTATCCGTGTCATAATTTCTAGTCATCTTGTACTCCAAAACTTAATCATGACCAAGGCTTTCTATAATAATAATTAATTAATTAAATATTTATAAACATTCTAAAAATTATCATTTAATTCAAATAAATAATTTTGAAAAATATTTTGAACATTTCGGGAAGAGGGGTTACAAATCTACCCACCTTAAAAGAATTTCGTTCTCGAAATTTAAAGAAAAAAGTCCATCAATGATGGTAGAAGACAGGGTCCCACTAGCTATCAATTATTCTCATGGTCATGGCATTTGACAAGGATTTCTAAGATAACTAGTCTACATTGGAACTAATAAACTAGTGTAAGGCCAAATCTTATTTTGTAAAACCCATATATTACTATGACTATCCGTGAATGCATCCTATATGTCCTTTCTCTTCGTCGTATCCTCAATTATGTAAATTCAATTTTTTTTTTTGAATACGTACCTTCCAATACAAGGCCCCTTTCTCTACAATCGTCAAAAAAATCCAATATTTCTTAATATCCTCAATTTCAAATTAATAATATAATATTTAATATTTAATATTCAAAATTCATATCCTCAATTTAAGAATTACATCCAATCTCAGAATAAAAATTGAAATATCATCCTTAAAAATTTTGAATCCTCCGTTGCAGTCATTTCTCGAATTCCTTCAATAATTTGCCTTATCCGCTTAGCTTTTTCGTAATTACAAGTCCTCGAGGACTTCTACCCACCTTTGAATCAACTCATATGACACAAGAACATACTAAGTGGGATCTCCTCTCTCCCTCCTCTCTCCTCTCTCTCTCTCTCTCTTCTACCCACATTTGAATCAACTCATATGACACAAGAACATACTAAGTGGGATCTCCTCTCCCTCCCTCTCTCTCTCTCTATATATATATATATAATATATATATATATATAGATATATATATATTATATATATATATATATAAAATATATATATATTTTATATATATATATATATATATATATATATAAAATATATATATATTTTAACGTAAATCCAATATTCAAAATTTGTCTTCAAAAAGAAATTCCAATATAACTTTTATTCTTTTCATCCAATCTATTATATATTTTCTTCTTCTCAATTTTCTTCTCTTTAATTGATTCCTGAATAAACACATTCACCTTCATAAATCCTCGACCTTATCCAATTCTTCTAACACCATTTCCCATAAATTCTTCATTGTCATTTACAAATACCATAAGATTATAAAACTTTGAAGAAAAAAATTTAACCTTATTTCACTAAAGGTTTTCCCTAATCATTGTCTACTAATATTTTACCTCTAGCAATATAAATCATAATCCCAGTCTGCTAACGTCCATCAATACTTTCAACAAAATTTTTGATCACCAAGAATAAGTTCGCTAGAATCTCCACCCACCTTTGGTCACACTACCTTTTTCAAACACATGATATCATAACATTTTATAACCTTGCACACTAGTTGCAAAAATTACTACCAATAGATATCTATGACATCTGTCATCTCTAATCCCCTCCTATCTACAAAGCAACCAAATTTCAATAATCAAACTAAATTACACTATAACTTAAGAATTTCTGATAAATTCGAGACAACACGATCATTCGTCACCCCGAAATAGGAAGGGACGAGAATCAATGGTACGGGAAGGCAAAGAAGAATAATTGTGAGCAAATACGAAATTTCAAGGACGGTAGAGAACTTTCTAAAATTTTTTTAAGGTAGTGTGGATTGAGATTCCTAAGAGTTTAGTCATATTCGCAGGCTCATTGCAGTACAGTTACGTAACCGATACGATATGCTCTGACCTGCATGGGCCACCAAAAAACTTGTCACGATCCGCACCCGTTTTTTGGGATGCAAGTTCGTGCGCAAGCCAGCTACGTATCAAGCGGACTCCAGCCCAACTCGAATACGTATACGCTGTCCAGAATAGGGTATCACGTCTAATATGGTAAGCTAAACTATATCTCAATCCACAAGAAGAATATAAAACAAGAATGAACATTATGGATCATGGTCTGCATCCCACTAGCATATATGTCCGATTAGACTCTAAGAAATATGAGTCTATTAACTAGGCTAACAAGCAGGGTATATCATGATAATGGATGTAAAGTACGAGAGGATAACAAAGTAATATCACTAGAAAATACCTGGATCCTGCAGATGTAAACAACGCACTACAACAAATATGGCCTACAATAGCATGCGCGAAATGCTATAGAAAGCCTTCTATAGCATATTCTGTCTGCTATAATTGCCCACGCTATAGTATGTCCAGACATGTGAACGCTATAACACTATAGCGTTCTTGAATGCTGTAGACGGATTATAGCGTTCGTGTATGCTGTTGATGGTTTATAGCGTTTGTGAATGCTGTGAATACTTTATAGTATTATAGAACGCTGTAGATGGTTTATAGCGTTCGTGAGTGTTGTAGATTATTATAGCGTTTGTGAATGCTGTGGATTATTTATAGCGTTTGCGAATGCTGTGGATGATTTATAGCATTTAATGAATTGATAGTTCATGAACGCTATAGATGATTTGATTTATTATAGCGTTCGTCATATGCTATCGTGGTAGCGGCCATTTAGACGTTTTGAGTGCTATAAATTGAAGAACAGATGGCAACTCTAGAGGGGGATGAATAGAGTTTATAACGAAAATAGCCAATTAAAAATAAACTCTTTCACAAGCTTCAAGTAATCAGAGTAAATGCGGAAATAAATAAGGAGCAAGAAAGCATACGCAAACACAGCCAATTTTTAACCTGGTTTCCCTCGTGGAGGACTAGTCCAGGCCTGAGAACTCTAGCTCGGGATTAAATCCACTATTTGTGAAATAGTAGTTACATCCCGTGCCTTTTCTTCAGAAGAGCACGTCAACTTCTTACAAAGATCGCAGTGGCGATGCTTGGAATTTTCCAAGCGACTTCTTGAACTCTTGCAAACTTCTGACTGAAAAGTACTGAGCACTTGAGGCTTAGGGAGCTTGTGGCTAGTAGATGAAGAAGGGTATGGCTTGTATAGAGCTTTAGAGAGAAGAGAAGATTGGATGATTGAAAATGAGAGAATTCATGGCCTATTTATAGGATATCAGGTAGGCAGAATTCGGCCAGAATTCTGGTTGGAATTTTCAAAAATTTGGCCGTTGGAAACTTGCAACCCGCCAACCCTAAAAATTAGGGTGCTGATTTTTAGGAGACAGAGTTCGGCCCGAACTCTGTGTGGAGGCAGAGTTCGGCCCGAACTCTGTCCTAGAGCACAGAATGGGTCATAGGTCCAATTGGCTTATTTGGATATGTGTGGAGCTATTGGATTTGGGTATGGTTATAGGCTAAGTCTCAGATGCTCAGTACAGCTCAGTTTACATAAGTCTAGACTCAATAAAATTGTAAAAATACACTCAAAATAACTTGCATTACAAATTCGAGCTGTCGTCTGACTTGTACTGGAAGTAGTCTTCATGTGTCGTATTGAATTATCACAAGTATCATGTAGTCAATTGTATGAATATTTGGTTAACTATGATTTTGTGTCAACAATCTTCCCATATTGATAATTAATAAAATGATAGTTGTATATTCATATACATACCTAGACACATTATAGAAATGGCATAGCTCCCCCGTAATCAGTGCCGAGCTAGCAATAGCTCCCCCGTAAATATTGCTTTGAATCCTGTTGGCCTGATAAAAATATTCTCCCCAAAGCACAGATACAGATACAAAAAGAATATAGAATATACCAAAATTTCTCCCCCTTTTGGCATTTAACAATAAACCATAAACAAATAAGAACTGGCAAGCACACCAAAAGGTAATAGATGAAACTGCATAGATACTGATAAAACTACTGAATGTCTCAAAAGTAACACATAATAATAAGTCTAATACAATCAAAGTGCAGAAAAGCAACTAAAATCCAAAGTGCATAAAAACATAAGCTATGATCCTCAGCAGCAGCAGCAAGTAGAAGTCCATATCCATCATCGAGCTCGTGAAGGCCCAGCGTCGTCGGATGGATCAGTGAAGGAACGACGAGGGTCCACGAAGGCCGCATCTGGATCCAAGTAGCGAATAACCCAAGGATCATCGGCTCCATAGGAATAGGTATGGAAGGATGGCGAAACATGGAGTATCGAATATCGTGCAGTGAGTTACTGATGGCACTCATCTGCAGGGTAGTCCGGTAGTCTAGCTGAGTCCAGCGATCATCCTCTAAGGTGAAACGATCGCGGAGCATAGTCTGGAGGGACTCGAGAGTGGCAGTAGGAGGAGGATCCTGTCCCAGAGGGAGCATCTGGTCATCATCAGAGTGCTCGGACACAACAGGTGAGCCAACAGCTGCCTGAAGTCTCGTGCCTTAGAGAGGAAGGCAAGGGCAGGTAAGAACTGACACTCATCAAGAGGTATGCGAAAAGCACGAAAGACCATAGGAAGATACAAAGCATAAACCAAGGATCTTGGTTTCTTCCTAGAATTAATCATCCAGTCCATCATGGTACGTGGAAGATTAAATGGTACATGAAAGTGGAGGTGTATAAGGCCGAGATTTCAAAGTAGGTGACTTCATCGGTGGATCCCGCTTTGGGCAGAATAGTATTGAAGATAATCCGATGAAGTTCATAAAAATAGGGATTGAGATACTTGGCCAAAAGCTTACGAGGATGTGAGTTAGGAGTACACAAGTCGTCCTTGAAGTTTTCAAATGAAGACCCATCGGGAAATTGAAACGATCGAGCTTCAATAAGCTTTTCCCATGAGTTTGGCTCTTGGAGTTCAAGGTGTACGTCCAAATCGAAATCATCAAACGAGATGTCAATGCTCGCAACCCGTGAGTAAATATGTGTATCATCATGAGTTAGGTTGCAGTAGAACATTTGAATAGCATTACGATATATGACCGAGTTGGTTGTGACAAGTTCGTCAAGGCAAAGATCATGAAAAAGTGCATCATATTGAGAGAAAATAGTAAAATTGATAGGATGACCCGCAAACATCGGACGTGTCCGAAAATCACTAAACCATTCATCTAACGCGTCAAGTGATACAAATATTCGGTCGTCAAATGTGTTTGGGTCAAGTGGACGAGGCGGGTTGAACAACGGATGGATAGGTGGTTGTTGTTCAACGGGCGGTTCAACACGAGGATGAGCATTCGAAGAGGACGCTCCCTCGGTTCGAAGTCTCTTCCCGCGATTGAACAATCGTGGAGCCATAAAAATAATAAAGACAATAGAGAAAATTGAGATAGAAAGGAGTGTTGAGATATACCTCAATGTGATGAAGAACAATGAAGGAAATAATGAGGGAAGCCATCTCCTTGAGTTTGGAGAAGAGATAAGCTCTAGGGAGGAAGACCTAGGGTTAGGGTTTGAAAAATATGTTTGGAGAAGTGGAAAAGGTGGCAATGGAGGAGAAGAAAGAGGAAAACCCGAATATATGTAAAAGGGTTCCAATGGTCGGAACAAATATGGGCCATTGGATCAACTTATGATCAGCGGCTGAGACTGCTCCCGGTTCTGGAACAGTCAGGCCGAATTCGGCCCGAACTCTGTATAAGGCAGAGTTCGGCCCGAATTCCGGATCCTGGAAACAGAACAAAATTAGGCTGAAAAATGATTAAGTTAAAAATGATTAAGTGAGAGAGACCAAAGGAAAAGTACATATACAAGATTAAAAAAAAATCTAAGTTGAAAAATTCCAGAAAGTTGATTTCGAAGCAAAGTGAAGTTGGAAAATCTGCATTTCAGCATGTGATAAATAAAAATAAACCATGTAATAAACAAGAAATTATGTCATAATTCAATATTTTGAAGCTGCCATGGGTTAGCTGCAGGGGCCGGATCCCAGCTAGCGGTAGTCCTGAGGACTAGTGCACCGTGTCGCTTAGGCTTTTACGCCTTATTGTCAGAAGGGCCCTTTCGGCTTGTACCCATAGCAATTTCATCAAAAGAATCAAGACATACTCGATATTTCGCAGGTTTATTTTAATTAATAACAGCTTCGTCCAAAATTCCAAGTTCACGACAGAGAAAATTGAAGCGCTCTTCGGATAATGGTTTTGTAAAGAAATCTGCTAGCTGATGATCAGTGTCAATAAATTCTAAATTAATGGTGCCATTTTGCTGATGATCACGCAAAAAGTGGTGACGTATTTCTATGTTTCGTGCATGAGTGACATGGGGTTCTTAGTGAGATTTATAGCACTAGTGTGTCACAAAAGATTAGAATGTGCATAAAAGATAAGTTGTAGTCTTCAAGGGTTTGTTTCATCCACAGAATTTGTGCACAACAACGCCCAGCTGCGATGTATTCAGCTTCTGTTGTGGAAAGTGTGACAGAATTCTGCTTCTTGCTAAACCAAGAGACTAAAGCTTTTCCTAATAAATGATACGTACCGCTCGTACTTTTACGGTTGACCTTGCATCCGACGAAATCAGCATCAGAGTAACCGATGAGGTCAAATGATGTTGACTTGGGATACCATAGGCCCACTGTAACCGTACTCTTAAGGTATCGAAAGATACGCTTAACAGCAGCATGTGTGATTCCTTAGGATTTTTTGATATCTAGC
>JANAVB010007560.1:0-42030 GCA_029216955.1 Iris pallida
TTCGTGTGCAATAACATAACTTGACTGGATACTTGTGTATTGGTTGGGGACGGGGGAGTAGAAGTGGTTATGTGATCATTCTTGTAGTTTACTCATGTACAACCTCTGTAGATTACTCTTGTGCAATATCATGTCGTTTATATAACCATCTTGTGCTCTGAATCACTAGTCACTTACAGTTACTTACCATGTATATATTTCCAGTTTACAAATATCTCTCTTGTTTTCATGTACATTTTCTTACAGTTCATGTATCTTACTCTTTTGTATGCTTTACATTTTCTGCCATGATATGAACTGCGTGAGATGTAGTGCTCGTTCCTGTCCTCACTGGACCAGTTGAAAATTTTATAGATGGTTGCCTTGAGCACACTTGCCCTACTTGCTTGGGTTCCGGAGACGGTATAGCTACTTTAGCCCCGATACCCAGGAGTGATCGAGAGATTAGTTATTAGACTTGCATTAGACTTTCATTTGAACTTGTATTATAATGAGTTGAGATCTCGACTTTGTTTTGAGATTGTTTGAGATATTATTATTTTAGTAGTTTATATCAGTTGTAGGAGTTTGGAGTTAGTATAACTTTGTGATTCTGTGCTATCTTATCGTGCTTAGACTGTGCTTGAGTATTATCATATTATACTTGCTCCGTCCGGAGTTGAGTTTGACAAGTACATTATATATTGCGAGTTGTTGTTTAGATAGTAATCTTGTACAGCGTTCTACCGTCGATTCTGCGGCGTAGGCTGGACGTACCCACTTCTCGTGCCCCTACACTGGGTGCGGGTTGTGACACTTGGCTTAGTTTGGTCTTGGTAAAGCTTGGCTTGGTTTATTTTGTTTTGGTTTAGATTTTTGTTGGAGATGCAAAGGGTTGATATAAATATCTACTTTTCTCTCTCTCTCCTCATTACTTTTTCATTTCTCTCTTCCTCCATTAAACCTCTCCACCCACCTTAGGCAAGTGCAACTTGCTTTATGGAGGAACCCTATTTTTATTGTTCCATTGTCTTCCCTACAAGTTTTTAAGACTCGTACTTAGCATTTTTAATTTTGGTGGATAATTTCTTGCGGATCTAAGTTTACTCAAATCTTGGTTTTCTTGGGTTTTGATCTACCAAACTTAATTATTTTCACGTTTTGATTGTTCTATATTGTATAGAATTTGATTTTACTCAGAATGGACCTTTGAAAACTCGGATTTCGATTTGTTTTTAGTGATTTATGGACTTGGTAAGTTCATGGGTTCCATGAACTCATGTTCTCGGATTGGAGAAGATGAGCAGTGCTGGGCGCATAGCCATCAATATGCGCCCAGGCCACACTTCTTCCTGCTTAGGGCGCATAGCTCTTATTAAGCGCCTATGGCCTTTCCTGCTTAGGTGCATAGGCTCTGGCATGAGTCTAAGGCCCAAAGCTCCCCTGCTTGGGCGTATAGTCTTTTTTATGCAACCACTGAGTCTTGGAAGATAGTCTCCTAGCTTCTTTCCAAGTGCACCCTGTCTCCCTGCTTTGGGCACATGCGTGTGGGCGCATACTCTTGGGCGCATAGTCTTGGGTGCATATAGCCCTGGGCGCATGCCTACCCTAGTACATGCACTCATGATACGTCTAGCCGTAGGTGCATGACCTTAGGCGCATAGCCCTAAGCGCATAGTTTTGGGCGCATGCTCCCTGCTTGGGCGCATGCCATTCCCTGTGTATGTCACCCTAGGCACATGCTCTCTGGGCACATGCCATTACCTGTGTATGTCACCCTAGGTGTATGCTCTCCTTGGACCATGTTGACCTTAGGCGCATGCTATCCATGACACCCCATTGACCCTTTGGCACCATTTCTGGCTAGGGAAATTCTTGTTACATTTATAGGTTCTTGTCCCTATGGTCCATAGCGTAAGTTGTGACCCTTGAGCATGATGGGCATAATCCCATGATAGCCTGGTATAATGTTATTATCTGTGACGTGCGTGCTTTGAGCTTAAGCACGATCTCAGCATGGCATGTATACTCTCTGATAACTCTTTTAGTGGTCCACCGTGGCGCACTCTTGACCAAGTGAATTCTTGGTATACAAGTACCCTAAACATGAACCGACATGACAACTTGGCTTTACATGATAACTCTTGATAGTGACCCTTCGTGGTGTACTCTTGACAAGTAACTTGACATGATAATTCTTGATGGTGGCCGTCGTGACGCACCCTTGACATGATAAGTAGTACTTGACATGAATAATCTTGATAGTGGCCTACAGAGGCACCTCTTGACAAGCAATCTTGATAAGTAACCTGACATGATAATCTTGAAATGCTGTTGCGACGACTATCTTGACTTGCTAAGTAACTATTATCTTGACACCGCAGGTGATTGTGCTTGTATAAGCTACATGTCTTTTCTTGCATCATGTCTAGGACATGGATTTCTGATTTCCACGGTCAGATTCATACTGAATCTGACTAAGTTAACGACTAGACTAATCAAGTAGTTTATATTAAGATTTTCCAGTCACAGACAATCCTGTTATCTGGGCGCCTCAAGTGGACTTGTAGCCTGCCGACGAGTAAGGCACATTGCCAGCATACTGTCATGTGTTGCACCATAAAGTCACCTAATATAACTCTCTCAACCTGTAAAAGGATAACTGGATAGTCTATAGGGTTTTGACTGCTGGAACATCTCATTGCATCTTGTAGTAATTAGGCTTGTGATAACCCTAGTTAGTTAAAGTATCAAGCCGTACTCCTTGCTTGGCCGTGATTGATGAATGGAGTCTAGTCTAGTCTTGTCTAGACAAGGCCAGTACATGGTTACTTCAGCACGTTACTATTTATGCTTTACTTTATAAATAATTGGTTAGAGACTAAGTTCTGTTCAGGTGAAGGGTTACAACCCCGGTCCTTATTTTGTTTACGGGTAGTAACTTGGTTACCGGAACAATTTCTTAGTTATCTTATCGTTTATCACCCAACTCTTATAACCCCAATTTTTTTGTTATTATTTATGTCTTGTGTTCTAACATGCTGGTTTTAGTTCTTAAGTGAAGCCTCCCTTGTTGTATTTTTTTCTGGGGTCTGGCCTAGCTGGTTTTGTATGACCAGATTTCGGAGTAGCTCCGAGGATCTTCCACCTTCCATCTAGATGGTGAATACTAAAGGCAACCCTGGCAACAAGTAGATTTTATTTTTCTCTCCCACCCTATTGTAAATTATTCTTTTGAGGCGTTTAGCCTCCGAGCAAGTGTTAGCTCATGTTGAAAGATTACATTCCTGTCTTCCTAAGTTCTGTAACATGATTGACAAATCCTAGGGTTGATCATGGATGACTTTAACTCTTGCTAGTCTTCGTATTTTGTATGACTAGCTTCATGATCATCTGAATATATAATGTATGGGATACCTTACTTTGTATGTCTGACGATCTACCATCTTGTTACATTTACTTGCTTGCTTGAGATTGAGACACTAGGCTTGTTCTTGACCATAAGAGACTGATGGCTTGTATATAAACCCTCATGCATCTAGACAGTCGTGACCGTATTACGGGGTGGGATCCACTTTAACGTACGTAGCTGGCTGTGTCTGTCCTCCGCTCTCCAGTATTCTGCTTCTGGGGTGTGACACGGTTTAAGTGGTGGCCCATGCAGGTATTATAAATTAAGATGTGGGGTTTTTACCGAATAGTCTCAATCAGCACTTGCCTTTAATCTCTACTCGTGTCTTCTATTCTTCATGAAATCTTGACCTGATCACATGCTTATATCCTCGATCTATCTTGGTCCTTCCTTATTGTTCCCCATGTCATTTCATCAATAGCATTGTTTCTGTTCCTGCCGATCAGCCCGATGGACCACCTCCAGTGAACCAGCAACAACCTAGGGACCAAGCCCAGCACTCTGGAGCAGCATCCTGAGTTATGCCTTCTGGAGATCATGAGCTAGTTCAGCCAGTTCAGCTAGTCCAACCTGCAGAGCTTGACAATGGAGTCCTGGTAGGGCTCATCCGAGAATTGCTTGCATCACAAGATCGTCGGGACGATGCCCTGCACCAGACAGTACAAGATGCCATGGGCAGAGTTGGTTATCAAGGGAACAACGCATCCAATAGCTTCAAGCGCCTGAAACCTCCTTTCTTTGACGGCAATGAAGATGCTATCGCTGTTGATGCATGGCTTCAGGACATAGAGGTTGTCCTGGAGGCAGCGAATTCCAGAGGGAGAGATGGTGGCCGTTGTCGCCTACAGTTATTGGACTTAGCCCGCAGTTGGTGGGCGATGCTAGCAGTTGGATTAACAACGCCTATTTTTTGGACGATATTCAGCGACAAGTTTCAGACGAAGTATTTTGATGTAGTAGCTCGGTATGATCTGCAAACGAGATTCACCAATCTTAAGCAGATGGACATGATGGTCGATAGATATGCGACCGAGTTTTCAAGGCTTAGTCGGTTTGCTTCCACCTTGGTGGCGACCGAATTGGACTGAGCGCAGAATTCCAGCAGGGACTCCACCTAGATATCATTATATCAGTAGAGGAATTTGAGCACCAGACGTTTGATGCCATCTTACGAGCAACAAAGAGGTATGAGTATACTTTTCAGAGGATAGTAGATCGAACTGGAGGAAGGAAGAGGTCCCATGGACAGTTATCCCAATCATCAGCACCAGTCCCGCAGCTAGGGCTTTGAGTGTTGGAGCTCCTAGGAGGGCGACCACAGTTTCGTAGGTTCAGCCCTCGACACCGATGTACCCTCATCAACAAAAGCAGAAGCAGTCTTCCGCAATAGGCTGTACTCATTGTGGAAGCCATGTAGTGTAGTATTAAAGTGTTGTAGAGCACAAGAATTGTGCTTGGCTTGTGGGGCACCGAATCACAAGATAGGGTCCTGCTTGCATAGAGCCGGTTCATCATCGTTAACCTTAACCAGTCCATCGGTTAGGGGTCCAGCACCAGTACAGCAGTACCAGCCTCCGAGGCCATTACCGCCTCAGGCTCAACAGTATGTCCAAGCTCAGATTCAGAACCGGCAGAGAGGTTTCCAGCAAAGGGGACCAGCACCAAAAGGACAAGGTGAGGCTATGGCTCTAACCATAGCAGAAGAATTGGCATCAGGTGAGGTGGTGGCAGGTACCATTCTCGTCAATTCTTTTCCAGCATCGGTATTATTTGATTCGGGTGCATCACATTCATTTATGTCTGCACGATTTGCTACACGGATAGGATTGGAACCTGAGTCATTATCAGTATGACTCAATATACTTACTAGTAATGGTCTTGTAGGAGTATATAGAGTCTTTTTCTTATGTCGAATCGTAGTTAGCGGTAGAGAGTTCCCCGCTAGATTGATAGAATTTTCGATAGCCGACTATGATGTGGTCCTAGGAATGGATTGGTTGAAGGATCAATACACAAGAATAGACTGCCATATTGGCAGGATTATTTTTGGCATTATAGGCGAACCAGAGTTTTCATTTTCCAGAGGCGAAGTTGAACCTTCTCCACCAGTCTTGCGGATGGCAGTAGCAGTAGCATTTTAATTTTCCAGAGTAGTAGAAGAGTTTTCTGATGTATTTCCAAAGACCTTCCAAGTATGTCCCCAAAGAGAGAAATAGAGTTCATCATTGATTTGCTTCCAGGGATGGCACCAATGTCAGAGAGAGTCTACAGAATGGCACCATCAGAATTGGAGATCTTGTATAAGATGATTGAAGAACTCAGAACCAAGGATTCATTCGTACTAGCGGATCACCTTGTGGAGCCTCGATGCTTCTTGTGAAGAAAAATGATGGTACGTCAAGATTATGTGTTGATTATTGTACCTTGAACTCTGTAACAATCAAGAATAGATATCCCCTACCAAGGATAGATGATTTATTTGATCAACTCAGTGGAGCGGCAGTATTCTCGAAGATTGACTTGCGGTCAGATTCCATCTGATCATAGTCAGAGAGCAAGACATCCCGAAGACAACATTCAGATCAAGATATGGACATTGGGAGTTCCTTATTATGCCATTTGGAGCGACCAATGCACTAGTCGTATTCATGGACCTCATGAATCGTATCTTCATGCCCTATTTAGACCAGTTTGTGATAATGTTTATAGACGACATCTTAGTCTATAGCAAGAATGAGAAGAGCATGAGCTATATTTTCGTGTAGTTCTTCAGAATCTCAGGGACCACCAGTTGTACGCGAAGTTCAGTAATTGCAAATTTTGGCTGGATCGCATTTCGTACTTAGGTAATATCTTCACCAGAGGTGGAGTGGAAGTGGACCCCAGAAGATGGTGGCTATAGAGACATGGCCAGTACCCAGAACCATCACAGAAGTTCGAAGTTTCCTAAGATTAGCCAGCTATTACCGGCGTTTTGTTCAGACTTTACTCGAATTTTAGCCCCGTTGACTCAGTTGATGCGTAAGGATGTACAGTTTGCTTGGACAGCAGAGTGTCAGGGTTTATTTGAGAAGATAAAGCAAGAATTGATGATGGCCTCCATTCTCATGCTTCCAGATAGGACTGTGAAACCCATTATTTTGTATTTAATTATTAAATAGAGTTTAGTAGTATTATTATTAGCATTTTCTAAAATTATTATTATTAATATTACTATTAAATTTTTGAGTGAAAAAGAATTTCGAAATTTATAACAAGGATCTATGATTTTCGGACCCAGACCCGAGTCCGAACCCAGACCCAGGCCTGAGCCCAATTCTTTCCTATTTCTTAAATCTGATTTTCTTTGGCTTGGTTAAGTATTTAAAAAAAATATTATATTAGGCTGGTCCCGTAGGACCAGCACCCAACTCTCCCACACAGGTTAAGTCAACCCCACTCCCTATTCTCTCTCACTATTTTAGCTGCCCACCACACGAACTGGTACTCCCCTAACTTTTCTCCTCTCTCCCTGACAACTCTCCTCTCCACACGTAACCAAACCCACCTCTCCTTTTTTAATTCCCACTTCTTCTCTGTTTCTCTTCACAAATCACAGAGACAAAACTCTTTTACTCACAACTCTCTCTCTCTCTCGTACTATCATTTCTCCACCTCTGGAGAAGCTCTCGGATCTCCTCAAAACCCCTTCACCCGAAACCCTCTCTCCCGAGCCCATCTTCGGCGATCTCACTCCAGCGCGCGGCCCTAGCCGATCGGCGCTGTCCCTCCGGCGCCACTCCGGCGACCAGCACACCCGCCGGCTCCCCGCGGGACCGCCCTCGCCGCGCCCATTTCTGACCGTCGACGCCCTTTCGCATTTCCCCTCCGACGCGCCACCCTCCGCCGAGTCCCTCTCCGGCGAGACCCAGCCCCGGCCAAGCCAGCGCACCCCTGCGCTCTCGCGCTGTCTCCGGCGCTCTCCCCGCCGTCCAGATCCGCGGCCCCTCTGCGCCCCAGCGCCCCGTCTTCCCTGTCAGCGCGCATCCCGCGTGCCCTAGCCCGTTCTCGGCAGCACCCTTTGGTGCTGTCTCTGGCCGAACTCGCTGCCATTTGGGCAAGACATCCTGGCTGTTCTGCAGTACCCTGTTCTGGAGTTTTCGACGTTCGTCGTCGACGACGTTGGGTCTAGCATTATTTCGACAACGTCTGGATTATTTCGACGCCCATTCCCAGCATTATTTTCTTTCCATTTTATCATCTGAGAGCTCTAGCCGAGCAACCCGTGGTATAATCCCTGTCCCGCTATTTTATCTTATTTATCGATGATGAAATGGTCCCCGGTTCCCTTTGGGAATTCGGTATTAGCGACGTCGTAATTTTTCGGGACTTTTGGAAAGGTCCCGTGAATTGTTTTGCTTTCCCGAAATATTTTCGGGAATGGATTTTGGTATGATTTAGTTTCCGAAAATTTCCGGAAACGTTCTGTGATTTGTGGATGGGAATCGGACTTCCGAAACTATATCGGGTCGTCCCGATTATTCTGTGAATTGTTGTGGATATTTTTATATATATAAAATGTGGGTTTTTCCTGGTTTGGGACTTGCAGGAATTATCGGCGCCAATTTTCCAGTTTTTGGGTTGACCAAAAACAGAGGAGATGCCCGATTTTTCCGTAAATCCTGAATTTATTTTCAAAACGAATTTAAAATGATTTTCGGAATTTATTCGATATTTTATTTTTGGGTGACAACCGTATCGGTCAATGGACCCGGCTAAGTGCAAACGATACCGGCCCCGCCGGGACGTTGAGGCAATTAGCCAAAAAATTGAGGATCGGACCATTATCTGAGACTTGATATTTATCAGTATTTTATTATTTATTTTGTTTACATTTTTAAAATATTTTCAGTTAGGACTAACGACAGTTTATTTTATTTCAATTTATGTAAATAAATTATAATGGGCATAAGCCCAGCTGGCTGGTCTGTGACTGTAATAGCTTAGGTTTCCTGTCGTTTTCTGGTTTTTCGTGTTTTTATTGTTTAGCGATTAAAATGATTAAAAAGATATTTTTCGTATAAAATTAATTATTATTTTTCTCACTTAAAAATTGACCAGTTTATTATTGAATAAAAAGTCACGTATTTCTCACTAAGCAAGAAAATTAGTTTTATATTATATTTTATAAAATTACCAAGTTTTCATAAATAATCTGGCATCGACGATATTTTTCCGAAATCAAAAGTTAAATAATCGGTTTCCCTCGTATTAAATCAACGCACTAATAACCGTGTTTTCTGTGTTTGGTTAATTAAATAACTAAAATTGGACTAGAACGCAAATAGAGATTACAACTAGCATAGCTAAGTTGGTTGACCTGAAAGCTGAGTTTATCTCTCGAATGTAGAAATTCGAGGACAACTCTAAACTTTCCGTCTCGGAGTCGTCCACCTCTCCAGTCATTTCCAATTGAGGCAAGTATAGTTTGTGTTAGTTTACAGTTATTTATTTAATCGTTTTACTGCATGTCTAAACCACGACTCAAACATGAAACTCTCACCGAGAGTACTGTACTGTAACTACTGTAACTATTGGGGACTGGGGGAGTAGTGTAATGAGTATGACCACATCCAAACTACTGTAACTACTGTAACTATTGGCTTACCCCTCCTACACACGGGGATAAGTTGTACCCTCCTGTAACAAACCTAAGCCGGTCATATGTCATTACCTGTTCAAATCACTGTTTTCTACTGTAACAAACCTGTTTTTAAAAACTGTTTAGAACTGCATGATTCTATTTCTTATTTAACTGTTTAAAATTAGCATGAATTGTACTTTGCTCCCTCCTGACTGGGGATAACTTTTTAGGGGATGATGCTGAGCTGTGTTACAACAGCTATTACGACCCTGAGTTGTACCCGGTTGTGCTGCCATAGTCCCCGCAGGAGGACGATGGAACTGAGGCTGATAGATAGATTTCCATTTTGCATTGTTTCTTTTACTTCAAATTCTGTATTTTCCTTCAGAACAATTTTATTGTATTTAAATTCCAGTTTAAATAAAGTTTATTTCCGAAGTTGAGTTGTGACAAATTATACTGTTGTTGTATGGTTACCTGCTACTGAACAGCTTACTGCCGCCGTCTCAACAACAGTGCAGGCTGGGCATGATCCGACTAGACCCAGATAGTTGGGATCGGGTCGTAACATGTTTTCAGTGGTGGCCCATGCAGGTTACGAACCTGCGACGGTACCATGAAGTAGTTGGAGACTGCTCATGTAAGAGACAGAACCATGAAGAATAGTACCTAGAACTGCTGAATAGCAATATCTTTTTTGGAAGTTGTAACAGGATGTCCTTAGATCAATCATAAGAGTTTATGCTGTAATTCTCCACATGAATAAGAAATTCTTAGTTACACCTTTATGGCAGATGTTTTTCCTGATAGTCTTCCCGGATTATCCCAGATCTAGACATAGGATTCACCCCTGACCTAGTCCCCGGCTCTTACCCTAATTCTAAAAGGATATTATCGAGTCAACCCGAAGGTGGCCAAGAAGTTGAAGAACCAGATCAATGAAGGCTCTAGGATTTATTTAGGGTAGAATTTCACCTTAGGGAACACCTATCTTGTTTGTGCCCAAGAAGGATGGAACAACGGATGTGCATCGATTACCAGACACTAAAGAACAAGTACTCTCTGCCCGGATCGAGGATCTGTTTGATCTGTTTGTGTGGAGTTAGGGTGTTTCGAAGTTTGAGTTAAGATCTGACTACCATCAAATCAAAGTCAGGAAGGAGGACATTTCCAAGACGGCATTCAAAACTAAGTATGGATTCTTGGTCATGGCGTTTGGACTGACAAATGCTCCTGCTGTGTTCATGAATCTCATGAACAGAGTTTTTCATGAGTATTTGAATCAGTTTATCTTCTCCATAGATAACATTCTGATATATTCGAAGACTGAAGAAGAGCATGAAGAACATCTGAGGAAAGTTCTGGAAACTTTAAAGAAAAAGAAGTTTTAGGGTAAGTTATCTGAACGTGGATTTTCTTTGCCAAGGTGGACTTTTTGGCCATGTTGTCAAGAGAAGAAATTTCGATAAGATAGCTGCTGTTAAAAGTGGTATACCCCAAGTTCAATTCGGAAGTTTCTTGAACTTGGCTGGCTACTATCAGAAGTTCGTGAAGGATTTCGCCAAGATTGCTGAACCGATGACGAAGCTCACTTGGAAGAATGAAGAGTTCATCTGGATGAAAGATTGCCAGGCGGCATTGAGGAGCTGAAGAAGAGACTTACCACTACACCAATCCTTGCGCAACCCGCAGGAACCGGTGGTTTCTCAATTTACAGAAATGCCTCTGGAAAAGGACTGGGCTGCATTCTTCAACAACATGGGAAAGTAATTGCTTACACATATAGGCAACTACAGACTCATGAGAAGAATTATCCCACACCTAATTTGAAATTTACTGCAATTATCTTTACTTGGAAGCTATGGAAGCATGATTTTTATGGAAAGGGAGTGAAAATATATACGGACTACAAAAGTCTGAAATATGTCTTCACTAGAAAGGGCTGAATGTTAGACTAAGAAGATGGCTGAAGCAGATGAAGGATTTCGATCAACCTGCAGTACCATTCAGGTAAGGCTAATGTGGTCGCTGATGCACTTGGTCATACTAATGGCGAAGTTCTTAACCAAGGACTAGCACCTGCTAGAAGACATCGAGAAGTTTGGACTGGAGATTATACTGCCTGGAAATGGAAGGAAGAAGCTGAATGCTGATTCTGTGTTGATGGAGTTGCAAATGAGCTCGAGTCTGATGGACAAAGTCAAGGAGACTCAGTTTCAAGACGAGACACCTTGCAAACTTAGAGATCAAGTGTTGGCAGGAACACTTGAGGGTTTCTCAAATGCCAATAATGGAGCTCTGAAGAATGGTACGAGGCTTGGTGTACCATCAGGCAAATTGAGGAACGAGCTAATGCAAGAAGCGCACCAGTATTCCATACATCCTAGCAAGACGTATTGGGATATGCGTACTATTGTTGGGTAGTATGGAATGAAGAAGGATGTATTCAGAATTGAGGTTAGATGTTTTATTTGTTAACAAGTGAAGGCTAGCCGACAGAGACCCGCAGGACTTCTACAGTCGTTGGGCATTCCGGACCGGAAGTAGAAGCACATAACGAGGGACTATGTGTCAGGATTGCCTTGATTCCAAGGAAGAGCACCATTTGGATTATCGTGGACCGACTGACTAAGTCAGCTCACTTTATGTCCTTCGAAGTTGGTTTATCCACTAAGAAGTGGACAGCATTGTACGAGAGGCACATCTACCAGATTTATGGAGTACTGCGGGACGAGCAATCAGAGAGGTCAATCCAGACGCTTGAAGATATATTGAGATTTTACGTCTTGGAATTTGGAAGGTCTTGGGAAGACCAATTGCATTTGGTGGAGTTTTCTTACAAACGACAACTACCAAGCTGGAATTAGTATGACCCTATTTGAAGCTCTCTATGGTCGTCGTCGCCGTACACCACTTGCACGGGACGACATAGGAAAAGTGTACTGCTGGGTCCAGAGATGGTAACAGACGCAGTAGAGAAGGTGAATGCAAGCTTAGGATTACCCAAGACAGACAGAAGTATTGGATTGGTAGTAGTAGTCGACCGGTGAAGTTGAAGAAGGAGATATCATTTCTGTGAAGTTTTCTCCTACCAGAGGAACAATCAGTTTTGACAGAGCTGGAAATTGAGGCCAGGTACATCAGGCTATTTGAAGTTTAAGACGAGTTGGAAGTAGCGTACCAGTGCTCTACCAGCTAATCTTGAGAGTGTGCAACGTCTTTGCGTCACAGCTCAGACGCTACATTTCGGATCCGAGTCACATTTTGGATAATTAAGAGCTAAAGATTCGACTCAACCTTTCAGTGCCAGAGAAACCAGTTGCAAGCCTAGTCAGAGATGAGAAGAAAATCAGAATTTGAGCCATCACTTAAACTCCTATTCCTTATTTTTTCTTTCGTTCTAAACTTGACTGATACTGCTAAGTTAGCCTAGTTTTGTAAGCTATCTCTTTAATCAAGCTTGATCATGACGATATTTTATTGGGTGCACCCACTAATATATTGTCTAATCAGGACCGGTGCATGATGGTCTGATCAACCTCGTGTACTTTGGTTGGCTTTTCTATTTTTCTGCGTGGATAATATCATAAAACAAACTTGTCCCTAAACCGTCTCATCCACGACTGCCTTGAAAATTCTTATGGTTGGACCTGAGTTACGGGCGCAGTACCCGTACCTGTTTGTCTTTTCTAACCCTACCTTTAATTTCGAGGACGAAATTTTCTAAGGAGGGAAGATTGTGAAACCCATTATTTCGTATTTAATTATTAAATAGAGTTTAGTAGTATTATATTAGCATTTTCTAAAATTATTATTATTAGTATTACTATTAAATATTTTTGAGTGAAAAAGAATTTCGAAATTTATAACAAGGATCTATGATTTTCGGACCCAGACCCGAGTCCGAACCCAGACCCAGGCCTGAGCCCAATTCTTTCTATTTCTTAAATCTGATTTTCTTTGGCTTGGTTAAGTATTTAAAAAAAATATTATATTAGGCTGGTCCCGTAGGACCAGCACCCAACTCTCCCACATAGGTTAAGTCAACCCACTCCCTATTCTCTCTCACTATTTTAGCTGCCCACCACACGAACTGGTACTCCCTAACTTTTCTCCTCTCTCCCTGACAACTCTCCTCTCCACACGTAAAAACCCACCTCTCCTTTTTTAATTCCCCACTTCTTCTCTGTTTCTCTTCACAAATCACAGAGACAAAACTCTTTTACTCACAACTCTCTCTCTCTCTCGTACTATCATTTCTCCACCTCTGGAGAAGCTCTCGGATCTCCTCAAAACCCCTTCACCCGAAACCCTCTCTTCCGAGCCCATCTTCGGCGATCTCACTCCAGCGCGCGGCCCTAGCCGACCGGCGCTGTCCCTCCGGCGCCACTCCGGCGACCAGCACCCGCCGGCCCCGCGGGACCGCCCTCGCGCCCATTTCTGACCGTCGACGACGTTCGCATTTCCCTTCTGGCGTGCCACCCTCCGTCGAGTCCCTCTCCGGCGAGACCCAGCCCCGGCCAAGCTAGCGCACCGCTCTCGTGCTGTCTCCGGCGCTCCCGCCGTCCAGATCCGCGGCCCCTCTGCGCCCCAGCGCCCCGTCTTCCCTGTCAGCGCGCATCCCGCGTGCCCTAGCCCGTTCTCGGCAGCACCCTTTGGTGCTGTCTCTGGCCGAACTCGCTGCCATTTGGGTGAGACATCCTGGCTGTTCTGTAGTGCCCTGTTCTGGAGTTTTCGACGTTCGTCGTCGACGACATTGGGTCTAGCATTATTTCGGCAACGTCTAGATTATTTCGACGCCCATTCCCAGCATTATTTTCTTTCCATTTTATCATCTGAGAGCTCTAGCCGAGCAACCCGAGGTATAATCCCTGTCCCGCTATTTTATCTATTATTTGTCGATGATGAAATGGTCCCCGGTTCCTTTGGGAATTCGGTATTAGCGACGTCGTAATTTTTGGGACTTTCGGAAAGGTCCGTGAATTGTTTTGCTTTCCCGAATATTTTCGGGAATGGATTTTGGTATGATTTAGTTTCGGAAATTTCCGGAAACGTTCTGTGATTTGTGGATGGAAATCGGACTTCCGAAACTATATCGGGTCGTCCCGATTATTCTGTGAATTGTTGTGGATATTTTTATATATATAAAATATGGGTTTTTCCCTGGTTTGGGACTTGCAGGAATTATCGGCGCCAATTTTCCAGTTTTTGGGTTGACCAAAAACAGAGATGCTGCCCGATTTTTCGTAAATCCTGAATTTATTTTCAAAACGAATTTAAAATGATTTTCGGAATTTATTCGATATTTTATTTTTGGGTGACGACCGTATCGGTCAATGGACCCGGCTAAGTGCAAACGATACCGGCCCCGCCCGGACGTTGAGGCAATTAGCCAAAAAATTGAGGATCAGACCATTATCTGAGACTTGATATTTATCAGTATTTTATTATTTATTTTGTTTACATTTTTAATTAATATTTTCAGTTAGGACTAACGGCAGTTTATTCTTATTTCAATTTATGTAAATAAATTGTAATGGGCATAAGCCCAGCTGGCTGGTCTGTGACTGTAATAGCTTAGGTTCCTGTCGTTTTCTGGTTTTTCGTTTTTTATTGTTTAGCGATTAAAATGATTAAAAAGATATTTTTCGTATAAAATTAATTTTTTTTTCTCACTTAAAAATTGACCAGTTTATTATTAAATAAAAAGTCACGTATTTCTCACTAAGCAAGAAAATTAGTTTTTATATATTTTATAAAATCACCAAGTTTTCATAAATAATCTGGCATCGACGATATTTTTCCGAAATCAAAAGTTAAATAATCGTTTTCCCTCGTATTAAATAACGCACTAATAACCGTGTTTTCTGTGTTTGGTTAAAAACTAAAATTGGACTAGGATGCAAATAGAGATTACAACTAGCATAGCTAAGTTGGTTGACCTGAAAGCTGAGTTTATCTCTCGAATGTAGGAATTCGAGGACAACTCTAAACTTTTCGTCTCGGAGTCGTCCACCTCTCCAGTCATTTCCAATTGAGGCAAGTATAGTTTGTGTTAGTTTACAGTTATTTATTTAATCGTTTTACTGCATGTCTAAACCACGACTCAAATACGAAACTCTCACCGAGAGTACTGTACTGTAACTACTGTAACTATTGGGGACTGGGGGACTAGTGTAATGAGTATGACCACATCCAAACTACTGTAACTACTGTAACTATTGGCTTACCCCTCCTACACACGGGGATAAGCTGTACCCTCCTGTAACAAACCCAAGCCGGTCATATGTTATTACCTGTTCAAATCACTGTTTTCTACTGTAACAAACCTGTTTTTAAAAACTGTTTAGAACTGTATGATTCTATTTCTTATTTAACTGTTTAAAATTAGCATGAATTGTACTTTGCTCCCTCCTGAGTGGAGATAACATTTTTAGGGGATGATGCTGAGCTGTGTTACAACAGCTATTACGACCCTGAGTTATACCCGGTTGTGCTGCCATAGTCCCCGCAGGAGGACGATGGAACTGAGGCTGATAGATAGATTTCCATTTTGCATTGTTTTTTTTATTTCAAATTCTGTATTTTCCTTCAGAACAATTTTCATTGTATTTAAATTCCAGTTTAAATAAAGTTTATTTCCGAAGTTGAGTTATGACAAATTATACTGTTGTTGTATGGTTACCTGCTACTGAACAGCTTACTGCCGCCGTCTCAACAACGGTGCAGGCTGGGCATGATCCGACTAGACCCAGATAGTTGGGATCGGGTCGTGACAAGGACTGAAGGATTTTCGGTTTATTGTGATGCTTTCGGAAGAGGGTTGGGATGCGTCTTGATGCAGCATGGTAAGGTAATAGCTTATGCATCACGTCAGCTTCGTGATCATGAGAGGAATTACCCAACCCATGACTTGGAGTTAGCAGCGTTGGTTTCGCACTTAAGTTGTGGAGTCATTATTTGTATGGAGATCGGGTAGAGATTTTTACCGACCATAAGAGTCTTAAGTATGTGTTTACACAGAAGGATCTTAATATTCCTCAGAGAAGATGGCTTGAGTTACTGGTGGATTATGACATCAACATACAGTATCATCATTGAAGGCCAATATTGTTGCAGATGCATTAAGCAGAAGAGTCGGAGTTTATTTTCTAACAGTACAGCCAGAGTTGTTAGAAGATCTTCAGAAGATGGGAATAGAAGTGGTTCTTCCTTCCAATGTGGCGTTGATGGCCAGTATGCAAGTTCAGTCCAGTATAGTTGAGAGGATTAAGATAGCACAGTCGACAGATTCTAAGCTTCAGCGGCTTAGGGCAGAATGTGTAGCAGGACGGAGAGTAGAGTTATGTATTCATGAGGATGGTATACTTCGACATAGAAGGTATCTTTGTGTACCCAATGACGACATCAGACGAGAGATCATGGCAGAAGCTCACAGTTTACAGTATTCGATTCATCCTGGTAGTATGAAGATGTATCGTGATATCCGTCAATATTTCTGGTGGAATGGCGTGAAGAGGGAGATATCCCAGTTTGTCTCTCGTTGTTTAGTTTGCAAACAAGTCAAGGCTGAACATCGGAGACCAGCTGGACTTCTTCAACCCTTACCGATCCCAGAGTGGAAGTGGGAGCACATTACCATGGATTTTGTAACTTGGTTACCTATATCCCCAGATGGGAGAGATGCTATCTGGGTTATAGTTGACAGACTCACCAAGGTAGCTTATTTTCTCCCTTTCAGA
Organism: Iris pallida; assembly: GCA_029216955.1. NCBI lineage: Eukaryota > Viridiplantae > Streptophyta > Magnoliopsida > Asparagales > Iridaceae > Iris > Iris pallida. Next base: position 16,757 of record JANAVB010007560.1, read on the forward strand.
ATTAGCCAATCGACGTATCAGCTAGCAGAGATGTACCTCAGGCAGATAGTCAAATTGCATGGAGTGCTAGTCAGTATCGTATCTGACAAAGATTCGAGATTTACATCGCACTTTTGGCGGAGTCGTCAGAAGAGTTTGGGGACTCGTCTTAAGTTCAGCTCAGCTTATCATCCGCAGACAAATGGCCAGTCATAATGCACAATTCAAACTCTTGAAGATATTCTACGATCCCGTATGCTTGACTTCGGTGGTTCGTGGAAAGATCACTTGCATCTCATGAAGTTCTCCTATAATAACAGTTTTCAGGCCAGTATCCTGATGGCACCATTTGAGGCATTATATGGTAGAAAGTACAGATCCCCGTTAGCCTGGAATGATATAGGTGAGAGGCAGATGCTTGGTCCAGAGATGGTTACGTAGACTATTGAAGTGGTCAGGTAAGTTAGAGATCATCTTCGAGTTGCCCAAGAACGCCAGCGCCATTAGGCCAATTCTCATCGGCGTCCCCTTGAATTTTCTATCGACGACCACGTATTCCGTAGGATCTCGCCTACCTGTGACGTCATTCGATTTGGCGTACGGGGAAAGCTCAGTCCTAGGTATATATGGCCGTTCGATATTCTTGAACGAGTAGGTGATGTGTCCTATCGTCTCGCTCTTTCGCCGTCATTATGTGAGGTACATAATGTCTTCCATGTATCCCAATTGCGATGGTATATCCCGGATCTGTGTCATGTCCTTGATCATTCGGAATTGGTTGTTGGTACCAACATTTCTTATGAGGAAAGACCGGTATCCATCTTGGACCGGAGAGACAAGATACTCAAGAACAAGACTATTAATCTAGTCCGTGTTGCTTGGGGTCATCACTCTTTGAGTGAATCAACATAGGAACGTGAAGATGATATCCAATCACGATATCCATACCTATTTGACTCATAAGGTATAATGGCTTCCTTATGCCTGATGCTTTTAATTCCTTGCTTGTATAAATAATTGCTTGATTAACTGCTAGTCATAGATTTCTCATGATTAGTATAGCTTGTCCTGACATCTCTAGCCTCTTGATTATATTCCGAGGATGGAATTTCTTTAAGGTGGGTAGAGTTGTCACTCTCATTTTTTGTTATACGTATTTCAGTATACGTGTACGAAATCCCAACCTGTATCCTGACTTGTCTAGCATGGCTTGGCTTGGTTTGGTCTGGGTTTAGCTTGGCTTGGTTTATTTTATTTTGGTTTAGATTTTGGTTGGAGATGGAAAGGGTTGATATAAATATCAACTTTCCTCTCTCTCTCTCTCTCTCTTTCTCTCTCTCCTCATTACTTCGTCATTTACTCCTCTTCCTCCATTAAACCTCTCGACCCACCTTAGGTAAGTGCAACTTGCTTCATGGAGGAACCCTATTTTTATTGGTCCATTGTCTTCCTTACAAGTTTCTAAGACTCTTTAGTACTTAGAATTTTTGATTTTGGAGGATAATTTCTTGTAGATCTAAGTTTACTCAAATCTTTGTTTTCTTAGATTTTGATCTACCAAACTTCATTTTTTTTAAGTTTTGATTGTTACATGTTGTAGAGAATTTGATTTTACTCAAAATGGACCTTTGAAAACCCGGATTTCGATTTGTTTTGAGTGATTTATGAACTTGAAAAGTTCATGGGTTCCATAAACTCATGTTCTAGGATTGGAGAAGATGAGAAGTCTTGGGTGCATAGCCATCAATATGCGCCTAAGCTACACTTTTTCCTGCTTAGAGTATATAGCTCTTATTATGTGCCCAAGGCCTTTCCTGCTTAGGTGCATAGGCTCTGGCATGAGTCTAAGGCCCAAAGCTCCCCTGCTTTGGCACATAGTCCTTTTTAAGTGCCCACTGAGTCTTGGAAGACAGTCTCATGGCTTCTTTCCAAGTGCACCCTGTATTCCTGCTTTGGGCGCATGCATGTGGGCGTATAGTCTTGGGTGTATATAGCCCTGGGCATATGCCTACCCTAGAACATGTACGCCATGATACGCCTAGCCGTAGGCGCATGCCCTTAGGAGCATAGCCCTAGGCGCATAGTTTTGGGCACATGCTTGGGCATATGCTATTTTCTGTGTATGTCACCTTAGGCACATGCTCCCTGTTTAGGCGCATGCCATTCCTTGTGTATGTCACCCTAGGCGCATGCTCTCCTTTGACCTTGTTGACCTTAGGCACATGCTATCTATGACACCCCATTGACCCTTTGGCGCTATTTTTGGCCAGGGAATTCTTGTTGCATTTATTCGGGCTTATCCCCATGGTCCATAGCATAAGTTGTGACCCTTAAGCATGATGGGCAAACTCCCATAATAGCCTGGTATAATGTTATTATCTGTGCCACGTACGTGCTTTGAGCTTAAGCACGATCTCAACATGGCATGTACACTCTCTGATAACTCTTTCAGTGGCCTGCCGTGGCGCACTCTTGACCAAATGAATTCTTGGTACACAAGTACCCTCAACATGAGCACGACATGACAACATGGCTTTACATGATAACTTTTGATAGTGACCCATCGTGGTACACTCTTGACAAGTAACTTGACATGATAATTCTTGATGGTGGTGGCGCACCCTTGACATGATAAGTAGTATCTTGAAATGAATAATCTTGATAGTGGCCCATCGAGGCACACTCTTGACAAGTAATCTTGAGAAGTAACCTAACATGATAATCTTGAAATGATGTTGTGACGACTATCTTGACTTGCTAAGTAACTCTTGTCTTAACACCGTGGGTGATTGTGCTTGTACAAGCTACATGTCTCGTCTTGCATCATGTCTAGGACATGCATTCCTGATTTCTACGTTCAGGGATTCATACTGAACTAAGTTAACGACTAGATTGATCAAGTAGTTCATATTAAGATTTTCCAGTCACAGGCAATCCCGTTATCTGCGCGTCTCAAGTGGACTTATAGCCTGCCGACGAGTTGGGCACATTTTTAGTACACTGTCCTGTGTTGCACCACAAAGTCACCTAATACAACTCTCTCAACTTGCGGAAGGATAACTGGATAGTCAGCAGGGTTTGTGACTGCTGTAACATCTCATTGCATCTTTTAGTAATTAGGCTTGTGATAACCCTAGTTAGTTAAAGTATCAAGTTGTACTCCTTGTTTGGCAGTGATTGATGAATAGAGTCTAGTCTAGTCTTGTCTAGACAAGGCCAGTACGTGGTTACTTCAGCACGTTACTGTTTATGCTTTACTTTATCGATGATTGGTTAGTGACTAAGTTCTGTTCAAGTGAAGGGTTACAACCCCGACCCATGTTTATTTACGGGTTATAACTTGGTTACCGGAACAGTTTTTTAGTTATCTTATCGTTTATCACCCTACTCTCATGACTCCAGTTTTCTTATTATTATTCATGTCTTGTGTTCTGACATACTGGTTTTATTTCTTAAGTGAAACCTCTCTTATGGCACTTGCTCTCTCTAGGGTCTGACCTAGCTGGTTTTGTATAGCCAGATTTCGGAGTAGCTCCCGAGGATCTTCCAGCCTTCCAGCCAGATGGTGAACACTAGACGCAACCCTGGCAACGAGTGAATTTTTATTTTGCTCTCCCACCATATTGTAAATTATTCTTTTGAGACGTTTAACCTCCGAGCAAGTGTTAGCTCGTGTTGAAAGCTTACATTCCAGTCTGCCTAAGGGATGTAGCATGATTGACAAATCCTAGGGTTGATCATGGATGACTTTAACTCTTGCTAGTCTTCGTATTTTGTATGACTAGCTTCATGATCATCTGAATATATAATGTATGGGACATCTTATTTTGTATGTCTGATGATCTAGCATCTTGTTACATTTGCTTGCTTGCTTGAGATTGAGACACTAGGCTTGTTCTTGATAATAAGAGACTGATGGCTTGTAGATAAACCCTCATGCATCTAGACAGCCGTGACCGTATTGCGAGGTGGGATCCACTTTAACGTACGTAGCTGGCTGTGTCTATCCCCCGCTCTCCAGTATTCTGGTTCTGGGGTGTGTCAATACCACCTATGGCCATGAAAGCTATATATAAACAATCGTCTTCCATCTATTCGAAATCAAAAAACGATCTTGAACTTGATTAATATCTACCATATCACATTATCTATTATGCCGTGTATTATTCTTTTATAATTAAGAGTCGAGGTACAATATCACTACTTTGGAATTTTTCTAACCTCTTTAATCCAAAAATCATATCTTAGTTTCTAGAGTGAATATATTGCAAGCCCTTCTAAAATTTTAGAATTACTGGGTTTATCGATTGATTAAGGTAAATTTGGTTTCCACTAGGATGACAAATTAGTGCCTCATGAACACCTACTTTCTATTTAGATCATTTGGTGTCCTATACCGTGACATTGATATTCGGAGGGTAAAACTAGCTGTTACCTTCTAACAAATTTCATATGCAGACCTAGACGAGTCCACATCCATTTTGGCATATCATGTCCCACTCAAACACTGTCGCCTTGTGCACTATTTTTGTGATACGACTTTCAGGTCAAAAAGGCTAACTATAACCCTTACCATAATATGGATGTACTTCCTGATTTCAATTAGAGATCCAATCTCGACTCAAATCTTTCGACCCAATATATGGTTATGATCTACTCGAAGCCCACTATGCAATGCTACTAGTGTTCCACTCAATGGAGTTCCCATGTACTACTTATACACAAAAGTCATGGAAGGCGTATCTCCAAGACTTAAGGAACCTAGTTAAACCAACCCGACTGGCAATTAGCCCAACCGCTCGAGTTTGAACCTATTTTAGGTTACCCTAACCTAACAGGAATAGCTTATATTGATTTATGAGATATTGTCTCACCAATATAGATTAAAACCCAAAACTTTATTCAATCAAAGATTGATGTCCAAATAGAAAATCCATTAAGACCTGTTAAACCCATCCATGTATATCGCCATATTTGGACTGTGAAACCAAACTTTATGAAATAGGTCCCTACACCTATTTTGTACTCCCTATTTCTTGGTCTACTAATCCTTCTTTCCATCTGTTGGAAGTTGTGATATGATCTTCATATTACATTTTATATCCATTGCTCGTACGTTTAGAGAACCGCAGTTAAAGATCACAACCATGATTTTTTTTCAAATTCCATCTATCATAGAATCGTGTCATAGTTTCAATTTCGAGAACAAAATTCCCGAAGTGTATAAACAAGCCCCTCTACGAATTTGCAGATGTTTGGGATAGATTGGTTCTAAATGAACTAACAAAATAATGATTCAAAACGTCCACTTCTATCTGTATCAATCGATACCCTCTACAGTGACTTTGATATTGGGAGCACAATACTAGCATTTTACTTTCAACAAATTTCACACTCATAAGTTAGACCAGTCAAGCTACACACATGACATACTTGTCCCACACAAACATACCTTCATGTGCTCCATTTCAATTATAGCGTACATATGACACATTTTTCCTTTAGAACCAACTACGAATGCCCATTTTCATCCCATTTCATTTTTACCATGGAATATTGACCTATTCCTTCAAATAAACTGAATACCCATGATCCATGCAAGACGCATCACACCTATGATGTAGGTACTCCACCCAAGCAAGCACCTGTCGTCTACACCATACTAAACACCAACCCGCACACTGGTTTCTTTGACCTAGAGATTCCAAACACTTACCTAATCATAGTCCATAAGCAAGGTATTTTTTTGCACTCATTATATACTTTCATCTCTTGACCTATATATTATTTTCCTGAATTCTTCAATCTCATCTCTTAGTTGTCCATATTATGGGAAGAACGAAATCCTTTTGAACCAACACGTTTTAGTTAAATTCGAGCAAGAGATGTCTACTATCTTGCAAAAATATAACCCAATAGGAATGATGTTAAACAGTATTAATTCTCCTATAGAAGTTCGTGACTAAGAATGCAATAAAAATATTAGGTTCACTTAGAATCCGTGATTGCGGTCAGAGGTGTCCAATATTCTCGTGCCTTTCCTTAGAAATTGTCCTTCTCAGAAAGTTTTGTAGCGACAACTTTCACGGTTAGCTAACTTCTATAAGTTGGGTAGAGTCTTGAATAAAGAAACCCCATCTTGTAGAATATGATGACACTTTGAGTTCCTATAGTAACCACATCCTCCCTCGTTTTGAAAACCGCGTTATGATTTGACATAATTACTTTCCCTTCGTTTTTAACCTCGATATTCTTGACAGTAGAGTTATTTTAATTTTGGAGGACGAAATTTTTTATAAGTTGGGTAGGATGTAAACCCCCTTATTTTATAAATTTTTATTTTAATATTTTATGGCATTTTTATAATTATTAACAGTTAGTAGAAAAATGATATGATTTTCTTACCAATAAATACTTACTAATAGTTATTACTAAATAAATAATTATTAAAGTATTTTGGCACATGTATACTTTTTTACCAAAATTTAGTTAAGTATTTTATGTAGGAATTCCTTAAAATTTTGTTGCATTTTTTGGACGTCATAAATATACCTATATTTATCAATGAGAAAAAAAGAAAAAAAGAAAGAAAAAAGGAGTTAAGTGAACACTGTTCATTGTCTCCCCCCCGCAGTTCTTGACCTGCGCATAGGGGATCCCACAGAGAATCCGTTATCTTCCTATTCCCATCAGCTTTAAACCAAACTTTTTCCTATTCCATCATAATCAAATTATCTACAAAGATTACACTAAATCTGGGTTCGAATCCAAATCGAATTAAACTGGAAATTCGATCATGTCTAGTTGTATATATATTGGGGCCAACAAGTTTTTGTAGGAAGAAACCTAGAAATCCATCCCAAACTCCAATCCTTTGATTGGAGACACACCCCGACATCTTCGTGCTCGCGGCTGACTGCCTGTACCGCCGACAAGGTTGTCGCCAGCCTGAAATCGAATCAAAATAGAGGAGCAGCAGTAGAGGCATACAACATCAGCAGAGTTGCGGAGCCAACTTTGCATAGCAATTTCTGTACGAACGCTCTATCGTTTCCTGATCCAACTTTCTTGGTATGCACACAACCTATACACCTCTTGACCGCTTCAATTAGTTTTTAATCCATCACCATAGATTTTCTAGGAGAGAGACCCAAACTTCGACGAAAAAGTGTTCATGAACAGTTCGTTGAAAAGTCCAAACACCCATGCTGGAAGGCCAATTAATGGCAGTCCTGTAATCCCCAAAATTTTTGGAGGATTATTAATATCATTTTTACTAATATTATTGTTATCGTGTTTTGAGGTTATCATTTATATTACTATTATGGATATATTTTAGGTTATCCTTTTATATATTGAGAAATATATATACACAATAAATATTTTCACATTTGTGTATATATTTTTTTTGTATATATTTTCACATTTGTGTAAATATATATATATATATATATATATATATATATATATATATATATATATATATATATATATATAATTCTTAATATAATTTATGTATAGCAATTTTCCTACAAATTTTGTGCCTTATTAGATAATATTGGCGTATATATATTACAAATACCGTAATATGTACAATTTTACAAAATACTTATTTGAATATCTTAAAAATATTTTTGTAAATTTTAGGATTTTATAGGCATATTTAGAAATTAATCATTTTATATATATATATATATATATATATATATATATATATATATATATATATATATATATTGTAGCGCCCCAGTCCCAAAATACGTAGGACTAGGAATGTAGACCTGCCAGCTATATTCATACGAAGTACATAGGCCTCGTATGGATACATAAGCAGTAAAATGCAGTAAATCTCAACTAACTAATTTCAATCCATAATAAATAATGAAATATCAAGAATGAACAATATGGTTCGTGGTCTGCAGCCCACTAGCATACATGTCTGAATAGACTCGAAAGGAAACATGAGTCTAATAAACTAGGCTAATAAGCAGAATATATCAAGATAAGAATATGCAACACGAGAGAATAATAAAATAAAATCATGCACCAACGATAACTGAATCCTACAGACGCAAAACATAACCATCCATCGAATTTACCAGCTTGGCTATAACCTGGAGAGATCACCATGTCCTCAGAGGACTAGCAAGACACATAATATACATGCCTATAGTACAGTAAATAACATGCAAGAAAAATAGGAATAACAAGTAGAGAAAAAGATGACACGTAAGGAAACTCGACAGATGGTGACATATCATGAGAATATAATATTAATCGTGGCTAAAATCATAGCCCGGGGAGGCACAAACAGTCCTATAATAGGTTCTCTATCGTAGTCCGGGGAGGCACTAACAATAGAGGATAGCCACGGCAAATAAAACATTCTCTCCTAAGGTACTAGGAAGTCAAGCCTATCTAGTCATGTCCAAGTCAAGTACAGGTCAATCAGGTTAGGAAAAACATGGCACAGGCATATCAATACTATCACTAGACATGAACAAGATAGAAAAGATAGAACAAGTAGTATAGAAAGAAAAGTGAAAATTTACGTGCTCGTGAAACTAGAAAGTAACCATAACATGAAACAAGAGGAATATGTAACCAAGCAAGAAAGAATAGAAATAGAAAAATATGTAAGTACTGTAAAGTTTGGCAAGATGTACTTGCCTAGGTCGTGAGCACTGTGGTGACGAAGATTAGACAGGAAAGTAGGTGGAACAACGGCTGCCGAGGAACTAAGATCCAAACAAACGTCTCCACATTCTAAAAATAGTCTATTATCTAATTATAATTATTATTATACCTATTAGATTTATTTAGTTAGGATATGGTATAGATCTTTGTATCAGCTTTCCGAAAAACTAAACGGATCGCATTTTCGTTTCCGGAATCTCCAGGAATTGCGAAAATATCGAAACATGTTTGTTTTTCGGAAATATAATACTCAAATTTTTTTACAGAAATCTATAGAACGAATTTTGTCTAATAAAATATGTTTTTAAAAAGCTTACCTCAATACGCTTCCAACAAAAAAAACTGGGACGCGTTTCGAGTCCCGAGCTAGGAGATATGGCCCTTCTAAGTTGCTTTGTCGGGTAAAAAACGTGGCTGACTTTTCTAGCGAATTTGGAGAATATTTTTGGACGAAACAGAGAAGGCGTGCTTGATTTTTAATTTAAGAATTATGAGATACTCATATATTCATATATATATATATATATATATATATATATATATAATTAAGATATATATGTATTATTTAATTTAAGTATGATTAGATTAGACATGTTAGAAAAGGATAATTTGGATAGTAGTAGGATTATCAATAAGGCTAAATTTGGAATATAATTTGTTTAAATATTATAATCAATGGTCATTATTGAAGGAGGCTTAATTTAAAATCTATGTGATGCTATTAGATAAGAAGCATATAAGTTTTAAATATTAAATTTAGATTTAATTAAAATACAAAGAAGATTTGCATGGAGGGTTTCCTAATATGGAACTAGTTAGATTTCTAAATATAAATGCAATCTAAATCTGAATAAATATTAAATAGATATGGTTACTAATATATATTAATGCCCAGTATGCCTATATAGGTTTGGATTGGACTTTGGATCAAATATAAACTAATGCCAACAAGGATTACACTAAGATTACACGTAGACACTTCCTATAAATAGAAACTTTCCAAAATTGAAAACATATTAATATTAATAAGATACATATACAAAATATATATTAACATGAAGGTATTTGAGAGTATACTACATGTCTATTTAGATTTGGATTTGGTTTGGGTCAAGTCGGGACTAAATTGGTACAACCAGGTCTCCTAGAAAGTTAATAATCTAATAATAAATCATCGGTGGGGGTTAAGTCACAATTTTACCTAGTTTTCCTACTTGGGACATAGCTATGGCCGGACCTTCCCTAGCAAGGCTAATATACTAGTCAAAGCACACAACTATACTAACCGTGCTAAAATTTCTAGTCGATATGTATCTCAAACTTAACCATAACTAAGGCCATATATATAATATTAGACTATTATAAATATAATCATATACACAAAATTGTATTTAAATCTAATAGACTGTATAACATCCTAAAATACATCTATAATAATTATACTGTCATGGCAACCTAACATGGCTTCCTACCAGATGGGGTTGGCTAGGTTAGGGTCCACATATATTTTTTAGTCAAGTCGAACTCGAAAAGTCAACTAATGAGTCTCTTGTGCCATTCGCAATTAAATAGCACATATAAACTCGATTGAGTGGCACCCTTAGCATGTATGTCGTAGACTCAAAATGGGTCAAAACCATATACTGGATCAAATGATTTTGATCTATATCGAGTTTCGAACTCACATGGGAAGCTAGGTATAGAATTAAGGTAAATAATCTAATTGCCTAAATTTGACTCGAAGTTGCGCGAAGTCAAAAGGATGCTAGGGGACAAATTCGGATAGGACATGATATATCAAATTTAAGGTCATCCTGTCTACTATAAAACTCATAAAGGACGTTTTCGAGATATGGGCATGTCGTGTGCTCCAACAATCAAAGACACAAAAAGTACATATAAAATTCTAATTAAATATACAATATAACCTAGGAATTAGAAATAATATAAAATAAAATAAAAAAATAATTTCCAAAAATTAGGGTCCTCACAATCTACCCACCTTAAAAGAATTTTGTCCTCGAAATCAAAATAAGGATCCTTAGTAACGAAAAACCGCGCTAGTGTAACTAGGAGTAGTTTAAGAGATACGTTAGGTCACTACGCTCTTTCCAAATAACTCAAGTAATAATCAATCCTAACCAATTTGATTTTCCAATATCTATATCGTAAAACTATATATGGTTATCTTTACTCGCTTTTCTTGGTTTTGGCGGTCTTGCAACAATTATGTTGAAGACTTGTCCTCCTAACCATATTATTACCACAACTATATAAGTCTCTTTCCACCTGACCAAGCTAAGTGATACCTACCAATCTGTCTCATTCTAAATTTACAAGTGATATGGCATAATGGTAATGGGTTATGTTAGGCTATGCTTAGGTTCTTCCTTTAGAGGGTCAGTCTCTATACTAAAACTATCATCTATTCTTGATCTAGTGACTACCATAAGAGCATAACCTAGCATGATCATATATTTATTTCTATACTGAGGACGTCTACCCACCTTTGGTTAAACTACCTCATCAAACACATGATGTCCTATGGCATATGTCATCTCCAATCTCCATTATCTATCAAGCAATCATAATATAATAAGTAGACTAACTTACACTATAACTTAGGAATTTCTGATAAATCCTATATAGCACGATTATTCGTCACTCCGAAATAGGAAGGGATGAGAAGCAATGATACGAGAAAGCAAAGAAAGAGTAATCGAGAGCAAATACGAAGTTCAAGGGCAGTAGAAAAATTTCCAAAAGAATTATCAAGGCAGTTGTGGATTGAGATTCCTGAGATTTTAATCAGGTCGCAGGCCCGCTCGGTACAGTAACGTAACCAAAACGGCTAACTCGACCTGCATGGGCCACCACAAAAATATGTAATACCCCAGCCCCAAAATACGTAGGACTAGGAACGTAGACATTCCAGCTGTATTCATACGAAGTACATAGGCCTCGTATGGATACATAAGCTGTAAAATCAGTAAATCTCAACTAACTAATTTCAATCCACAATAAATAATGAAATATCAAGAATGAATAATATGGTTCGTGGTTTGCAGCCCACCAGCATACATATCCGAATAGACTCGAAAGGAAACACGTGTCTAATAAACTAGGCTAATAAGCAGAATATATCAAGATAAGAATATGCAGCACGAGAGAATAATAAAATAAAATCATGCACCAGCGATACCTGAATCCTGCAGATGCAAAACATAACCATCCATCGAATTTACCAGCTTGTCTATAACCTGGAAAGATCACCAGGTCCTCAGAGGACTAGCAAGACACATAATATACATGCCTATAGTACAGTAAATAACATACAAGAAAAATAGGAATAACAAGTAGAGAAAAAGATGACACGTAAGGGAACTCTACAGATGGTGACATATCATGAGAATATAATATTAATCATGGCTAAAATCATAGCTCGGAGAGGCACTAACAGTCCTATAATAGGTTCTCTATCGTAGCCCGGGTGGCACTAATAATAGAGGATAGCCACGCTAATAAAACATTCTCTCCTAAGGTACTAGGAAGTCAAGCCTATCTAGTTATGTCCAAGTTAAGTACAGGTCAATCAGGTCAGAAAAAATATGGCACAGGCATATCAATAATATCACTAGACATGAATAAGATAGAAAAGATAGAACAAGTAGTATAGAAAGAAAAGTGAAAATTTACGTGCTCGTGAAACTAGAAAGTAACCATAACATGAAACAAGAGAAATATGTAACCTAGCAAGAAAGAATGAAAATAGAAAAACATGTAAGTACTGTAAAGTTTGGCAAGGTGTATTGCCTGGGTTGTGAGCACTGTGGTGACGAAGATTAGACAGGAAAGTAGGTGGAACAACGGCTGTCGAGGAACTAAGATCCAAACAAACGTCTCCGCATTCTAAAAATAGTCTATTATCTAATTATAATTAATATTGTACCTATTAGATTTATTTAGTTAGGAGATGGTATAGATCTTTGTATCAGCTTTCTGAAAAACTAAACGGATCGCATTTTCGTTTTCGGAATCTGTAGGAATCGCGAAAATATCGAAACATATTTGTTTTTCGGAAATCTAATACTCAAATTTTTTTATAGAAATCTATAGAATGAATTTTGTCTAATAAAATATGTTTTTGAAAAACTTACCTCGATACGCTTCCAACAAAAAAAACTGGGATGCATTTCGAGTCCCAAGCTAGGAGATATGGCCCTTCTAAGTTGCTTTGTCGGGTAAAAAACGTGGCTGACTTTTCTAGCGAATTTGGAGAATATTTTTGGACGAAAAAGAGAAGGTGTGCATGATTTTTAATATAAGAATTATGAGATACTCATATATTTATATATATATATATATATATATATAATTAAGATAGATATGTATTATTTAATTTAAGTATGATTAGATTGGACATGTTAGAATAAGATAATTTGTATAGTAGTAGGATTATCAATAAGGCTAAATTTGGAATATAATTTGTTTAAATATTATAATCAATGGTCATTATTGTAGGAGGCTTAATTTAAAATCTATGTGATGCTATTAGATAAGAAGCATATAAGTTTTAAATATTAAATTTAGATTTAATTAAAATACAAAGAAGATTTGCATGGAGGGTTTCCTAATATGGAACTAGTTAGATTTCTAAATATAAATGCAATCTAAATCTGAACAAATATTAAATAGATATGGTTACTAATATATATTAATGCGCAACATGCCTATATAGGTTTGGATTGGACTTTGGGTCAAATATAAACTAATGCCAACAAGGATTACACTAGGATTACACGTAGACACTTCCTATAAATAGAAACTTCCCAAAATTGAAAACATATTAATATTAATAAGATATATATATACAAAATATATATTAACATGAAGGTATTTGAGAGTAAAATACATGTCTATTTAGATTTGGATTTGGTTCGGGTCAAGTCGGGACTAAATTGGTACAACCAGGTCTCCTAGAAAGTCAATAATCTAATAATAAATCATCGGTGGGGGTTAAGTCACAATTTTACCTGGCTTTCCTACTTGGGACATAGCTATGGCCGGACCTTCCCTAGCAAGGCTAATATACTAGCCAAAGCACACAACTACACTAACCGTGCTAAAATTTCTAGTCGATATGTATCTCAAACTTAACCATAACTAAGGCCATATATATAATATTAGACTATTATAAATATAATCATATACACAAAATTGTATTTAAATCTAATAGACTGTATAACATCCCAAAATAAATCTATAATAATTATATTGTCATGGCAACCTAACATGGCTTCCTACCAGATGGGGTTGGCTAGGTTAGGGTCCACATATATTTTTTAGTCAAGTCGAACTCGAAAAGTCAACTAATGAGTCTCTTGTGCCATTCGCAATTAAATAGCACATATAAACTCGATTGAGTGGCACCCTTAGCATGTATGTCGTAGACTCAAAATGGGTCAAAACCATATATTGGGTCAAATGGTTTTGATCTATATCGAGTTCCGAACTCACATGGGAAGCTAGGTATGGAATTATGGTAAATAATCTAATTGTCTGAATTTGATTCGAAGTTGCGCGAAGTCAAAAGGATGCTAGGGGACAAATTCGGATAGGACATGATATATGAAATTTAAGGTCATCCTCTCTACTATAAAACTCATAAAGGATGTTTTCGAGATTTGGGCATGTCGTGTGCTCCAACAATCAAAGACACAAAAAGTACATATAAAATCCTAATTAAATATACAATATAACGTAATAATTAGAAATACTACAAAATAAAATAAAAAAATAATTTCCAAAAATTAGGGTCCTCACACACACACATACACACACACACACACACACACACACACACACACACACACACACACACACACACACACACACACACACATATATATATATATATATAAACAAGTAAAAAAGAAAAAAAAGAATAACCCAACCGCTACCGTTCCTTGGAACTGTAGCAGCAGAACCCGAGCGCCCAAGCCCCCCCGACCCTGCTATAAAAACAACAACAACAACAAAAACAACAACAACAACAAAAACCCTAACCCTAAACGCACCGACCCCCTGTTCCTAGAGACACCCTTTTTGCCAGCGCGCCGGCGGTAGCCACCGCAGCGCCATCGTAGCCGGCCAAGTTCGCCGAAAACAGAGGAACTACTCTGCTCTGAATTACAGCAAGGTAACCACCTTCCCATCTACTTTTCTGTTTACGTACTTAATAAAATCACGATTTGTAAAATCCTATGTGAAGACTAGATAACCCTCTAGGAATCCCATTACGTAGATTCGTTCATAGTCGAAGAACCAGTACCAGGAATCGACTCAAAGTCGAAGGAAAACTGTCCGAAAACATGGCAGATAAGTGACCCAGATACCTCTGTTTAGAGACAGATTTTGATCAACCAAGTAGGAATTTTGGATAACTTATTAAACAAAATCTGTAGATCACCTATAGGCCTACAAAACCTCTCTGATAGATTAATTTTTCATTCACTGTTTGTAAATATTTTCGATCCCAAAGTTTGTGAAAAACAGTTTTCGAAAACTATAAATTTTTAGAAAAACAACCCGATAAAACGTGAGTCCCGCCAAAGCGGGGGACGTGATCACGGACCGAAAGCTTCGAAAGGTGCGTATCGACTTCGCGGACGTGTAGATTTTGACAAAATTTAAATTGGTTGCGTATGCGCGACGAATTTGATGCGTATCTGTCAAAATTTACCGTATCGACCCATTTGCAAAAATTTTAATTACTTTGTGCACGTTCATCGAATCAAAATGAAACTTGTGCCAGCAGGACCGTATCATGTTTTTTGTCCTGTATGCCAAGTTTTGTCCGATTTTGAAAGGTCGACCGGAATGCCTATTTGGCGGGCCCGCGACCCGCTCCAACGGACGAATTTGTGTACGGCTCATCGAAATCCAAAATTGGACATACCGTTGAGTCGTCTCCTCAAATCAGACTTGTAGACATATTGTTTGATGACTTTAGAGATCGTAGGTTCTGGCATGCATTTCGGTGCAAAATGGGTCCAATGACGGATATCGTTTTGACCTAAAATTATGATTTTGCCCCTGTTCCAGAATTGGACTTTTAGACAGGCATTTCCTAGACATATCTTTTATTCCAAACACATTCATGGTGTTTATTTCAGTATCCGAGGACGTATGCGGGATTTAGCTTTCATTGCTTCACTATTCTGACGGTTCGAGCTATTGGACGTCGTCCCTTTTGCACACAACCTCAGGCAAGATACCTTGCCATTTATAATGTTTATATTAAGTCTGCATTTGATTTATTGCATATTACTATGTATTTAATTCTGGTTCTTCTAACTATACCATTTTTATAGTGCCTGATTTATTATCGGCTCAGTGATATTAGCTTTACTTTACTTATCATCCTTTGATTGCATAAGGGACTACCGTTTGTAGTGTATCGCATATTGCAACAACCAATTTTCTAAATGATGGTAATTTTGAAATTTTGTGATTTTAATTATTAATTATGATATTTAAATAATAATATGATTTTTGGCGATTTTAAATTACTTTAAAACTATTTAAAAATTATGTCTTGTGATTTTGATGTGCAGCTAGTGAAACCCTACAGACTGTCTGCCCTAGAGCCTAACCAAGTGATTGGGATTTTTATTTACATTTTTAGCCTAGGGGTAATTTGTTCATTTTGACTTATTAGAATTATTTGATTAATTATTGGATTGACGGTTGTTGATTTGACTTTTACTAGTTGTGACTTAAGTGACTAACCTAGATGTTGACGCTGGTTGTGGTGACTTGATTAACATGGTGAGTCCCTAGTCTAACTTAAGTCAACTCAAGTTAGGTCACTTAGGATCAAGTTTGAAATAGGAGAATTGGTGATTTGGTCCATAGGCTTGAGACTTAGAAATTGGTCCCATGACTAGTGCAACTAGGCCCATAGCCCATTAGACTAAACCCTAACCCTAACTTTCACTTTATAACCGGCCATTAGGTCATTTCCTTCCTATAAATAAACTTCTCATTAGTTCTTGCCTCCTTTGTATCATTCCAACACATAGGAAAAAGAAAGGCTTGTCCATTCTTCCCCAATCCATAGATTTCTCATTTTAAATCCTTTTTAACTCTAGTTTCTTGCATTAGAGCCTAATACTCTTCTATTTCCTATTTATGGAGAGTAATCCCAGATTTTGAGCAATTTGGGGATCCGAGCTAGCAAGGAGGAACACTTTATTTTGGAGATTTTTCTTGCTATTTGCACCTATAGGTAAAACTCCTCAAATTGTGCTAATGTTCTGATTTCTTTGCATATTAGGCTAGATCTAGGTGTCCCCTAGCTGTCTCTCGAATTTGGATAGAATTGGTGTCCGTATCGGATATATA
The DNA here is from genome assembly GCA_029216955.1 of Iris pallida. Lineage (NCBI taxonomy): Eukaryota > Viridiplantae > Streptophyta > Magnoliopsida > Asparagales > Iridaceae > Iris > Iris pallida. The sequence continues at coordinate 33,839 of JANAVB010007560.1, forward strand.
TCATAGTGTATATGTAGGTGTTTGATAGAATGCCGCTTAGGTTTTGATTTTCGATTTTGGTAAAACTAATTTCATGGATTTGTAGCCCTATGTGTGTTATGTGAATTTGTGTCCGACTGAGCATGAATTCGAGTCGTGTCCGTGTCCAAAATGGATACGAACACGCCCGCAGCTTCCTTAGGGCAGTGTCCTGCTACTCGAGGATTCGTGCGCGGTGTCTGTGTTACTTGGACATGTTTCCTTTAACATAGAGGTGGGTCTAGTATCTGAAAAGACTTCCGTAAGGTCTCGTCTCGTGTCGTGTCGTGTCGAGTGAAAAAACACGTGTACACGGGTCTTACCCTGTCACACGCACGCACAGTTTTGGCTCTGATACGACCTCCAAACTCTTGACACGGCTCTTGTGGACACGGTACAGGGTGGCACACGTGTAGCCCTATGCTAGGCGAACACATGGACACGAGCACGTAGCCAGTGGTGCACTATGTCGTGTTCACGAGCTCATGTTTTGCCAGTACGACACTGCACGTGTTCTGAAATACTGAGTTTTCTCTGATTGGACATGATTGTGTCCAGTTTCCTGGATACGAATACTTCTCCCAGACACGTGTATACACACTCGACACCTGTGCACGTTCAATTTGATGTTTGTTGCAAATTCGAATTCAAATTTGGTTTTTTCTGTATAATTCTCTGAAACATGTTATTTTGAATATTTTCTTGGGTTTGAATGAGATTAGTTGATTTAATATAATAATTAGATGTTGTATAACTCATATATAATATCTGGGTGTTAATTTCGAATACGTGGAATTTCTGATACTTGAATAATTTAACTGTAGGTATTAAATTTGGGTTTTCTTTGATTGGGTTTCATGTTTTAAATCATTGATTAGTTTACGAATTATCCTGTTAATTACGTACACACAGGAACTCTACTGTTAACCTGTGATTGTAGACTGAATATTGTATACACTGTCTTCCCTGAGAATTTAAAACTGTTATGACTACCACTGATGCATACATTGATTTTCTGAGTTACATTAGGATTCATGTTTTCTCTTAGTGATTAAATTCCATGATTGATTCTCCTATATACATTGAGTTCAGTTGCATGACAGGATTAATATATGTCAAGTGATTGGTGTTCGAATTTAGTTGGGATTTATAACTGGAAACTGATTTTTGTGTACACACATTGATTACCTATGTATCTATACACACACTACGAAACATGAGGATTTGAACATTGTTTTCCCATATACCACTATACACACACACATACATTTGCAAATAACTGAGAACCTATGTTGATAATTTAGACACAGACACACATGTAAACTTGGGACACACCCTATAGCCTATGTTCTCTACCCCACACCTTCACACAAAACTGAGATGCACTAATTCCTATATATACACACACACATTCCCTGAAAACCTGAGATTTGCCCTTTCTTTGTCACTCATACACACTGGTTCACACAGATAACACATACACCGGTACACACAACAGGAAACCCCTGTTTCCTGAGACACTCCTTCACACATTTGGACACCACTGTATGTAAAATACATACACACACCCACAGAACACTCTAACTAGTCACAAAATAGGAACACACACACACACAATATTGACATATACATACCCACCTCACTCTACAAAATCTGAGAATTTAAACAAATTTGCATACACTGTCAAAACTGGAATTGGAGCACTGTTTGGTATACTACATAAACCTGAGAACAGTTTTTGGTACACTGTTTTCCATTGACACAACACCTATCCACCATTTTCCCATTTCATTCACACACATATATGTATACATGTCACCTTCATTGCCCTTCTTTCCCTTCTCCCTCTCTAATCTATGAATATATGTAATCTTATATAACTTTATATATGTAGATACATGTGTGTGGATGTAATATATATAATGTATTGGTTTTCATATAGGATATCGACTTGGCCTTGATAATTGGTTTTGGATTAGGATTCATGAGTTTAGCTTAATTAGGATTTGATTTTGGGTAGATGTATGCATAGTCATGATCTAATGTATTGGTATATAGGCAATGTAGGCATGTATGAATGAATGTATAGATGTATAGAATGAATGCATGAATGAATGAAGGTAAAATGCAATTGTATGTAAGGTGATGCAATGTTCTATGTTAACGTAAATCCTATACTTACCTTATGTACCCCTTATACTATGTGTCTACACATTGCTATGACACTATGTTGACACTATCACTATGACACTAGTTCACATTGAATGCATGTTGCACTTGGCCCCTTTTTCTATATGTTCACTCACCCCTTATCTCTCCATATAAATGTTGTGTGTGATTAGCTTAGCTTGGTTTGGCTTGTGCTTGTATTTGATTTCTAGTCTAGATTGGTTAGGCTTAGTAAGACTTGATTGGGTTAGGAGTGGCCTAGTTGACCTAGTTTGACTAGTGTGGTTGACTAGAGTTGACCAAGTGTTGACTTTAGTCTAGTTTGACCTAGACAACATGCAGATGCATTGTACATTTCATCTATCATCATCTATATATGTCTTGACTTGTGTTGCTCTAAATAAGAGTCAGATACCTCATCTCGGACAGTATATTCTCACAGCTATTCAGATACCAGGCGAGTACATTTTCTGATTATTTTATAACTTGCTTAGGATTATATTCCTGCTCTAGATTACCTTATTTGAAGCTGTCATAATAATATCACGGATTGGTACTATTTGGTTCCCTACATGAGATGTTATCCCCCTCGGGAGCATCAGATACTTAATGTCATATGTTTCATGTACATCATGTATTCCTCGCTCTCATGTTATTCATGTTTCTTATATGCTTCATGCTCGTTCATGCTCGCTCGTGTACTCTCATGTGCTCTCATGTTTGGTCATGTTTCTCGTGTACTTCATGTATAACCGATACTTCATATGTACCCTTCATGGGCCTTCATATCGAATTTATGTGCACTCAGTTCTGAGCCCTCATGTATACTTCATGTACACCCATCTATGGGCTATTATGTGAAAATCATGTACGTAACATAACTTGTCTGGATCCTTGTGTATTGATCTAGTATAGGGGAGTATAAATAGTCATGTGAACAATTTCAAAGTAGTATAACCATGTCTGCCTCTTTAGTATATTCATGTGCAAATTCAGTCGTTCACATGTCGACTTTGTACTCTACATCACTAGTCACTGATAGTTCTCTACTTATAATAGATATTTTCATTACAGTTCTCTCTTTTACATGATGTACATTCTTTCAGTTTTATGTATCGTACTCTCTTGTATGTTTATATTTTCTAACATGTTCTGATCTGTGTGAGATGTATTGTGCTCGCTTCCGTCCTGACTGGACCTGTTGAAAATTTTACAGAGGAGGATGAGGAACCCTGCACCCCTTACTATGGAGCTTGCCTAGATGACACTCACGACCTGGACCCCTGGAAGGTTTAGACAGCTGCTGAGGATGACACTCATGCATAGTATAGATAGCTTAGACTGTTCTTTCTTTTCATGTTAGTTGTTGTCTTTGATTTCAGAGTTATATATTTATGGAGATGTTGAGACTTATGTTATTTCACTTGTTGTACCTCAGTTGAGGATTTTCTTATCTATTCCATCGTGCTATATTCTACCTCTAGATTGTGATTGAGTTGTACCTTCTGTGACTTGGCCTCCAGTTGGAGAGTATTTCATATTGTGTTAGTTATAGTTCATGACCTAGAACAGCGTTCTACCGCCGACACTGCGACGTAGGCTGGGCGCTGTTACGTACTCGTACCCTCACAGTGGGTGCGGGTCGTGACACGTTTTTAGTGGTGGCCCATGCATGTCGAGTTTGTTTAGTGGTATTCGAACTAGAGTATCACTACAACATGAAGTAGGATTAGGATTATTTTGAGGTACTCAATCACATTGGGGAAAACTCTTAACTGAATTCCTGCCATCTAAATTCTTGTTGAAGATTGCTTCCTTGAAATAACTGTCCTCCCTTGAATTATCGTTTCTATCTCATTATTGATTCCTTGTTTGATCTGTCTCTAGGATGGTGATTGAGACACGATCGCATCGCCCTGGCCCAGCAGATGCTGGTGAGAGGTTTACCACCCTTCGCCCGATTGTGGATGCTGGGACCACAACACCTCCAGTTTCTGCTCATATAGGTGCTTCTGCAGCTTTTAGGAGTGCACCTCCACCTGTCCGGAGGTCTTTCCCCATTATTTTGGAAATGTATAAGCAGCAGATATCTTCAGGGACAGTGGATGCGGCTCAGATGTTTATCCTCTTTCAGCGATTCCTGGAGACTCAGCAGCAGATGCAGCAGAGCCAGTCTGCTAATTTTTGACATCGCATACAAGATACTCACCAGTTGGTTAGGACGACAGTAGAGCTGGTGGCTGTTCAACTACTGGGAGGTCAGATGCAGCCGTATCAGCCGAGGACTCCAGACATCCAATCCTTTAAGAAGATGGGACCCCGAGACTTCAAAGGTACAAAGGGCATCATATACGCTGACGATTGGATAGAGCACATTGAGGAGATATTCCGATTGGCACATATACCAGCTGGATTACAGATCGAGGCAGCAGCCAGTCAGATACAGGACTTGGCCTGTACTTGGTACCAGACGGACCCAAGGGTTGGTACAGCCGGTCAGACCTGGGCAACATTCAAGAAACTGTTCAAGAAAAAATTCTTTCCCGATACAGCACTCGGTGCCTTGGAGGCATAGTTCCAGAGTTTGGTTCAAGAGAACCAGACCGTTGAGGAATATGCCGGGGAGTTCTACCGTCTGAGCAGATTCGTTGAGGACCTTAAAGTGGCCGGAAAGGCAAGAAGGTTCCGCAGGGGTTTGATCAGGGAGATCAGGGTCGTATACCAAGAGTGGTCGCGATGCCACTTCGAACAGATTCTGGTAGGAGCCATGGCAGCGGAGGACGATTTTGGACTGAAGAAGAAGAGGACACAGGACACTCAGGAAGATAGTGGTAGTACGGGCCCGACCAAGAGGCCTCACTTACAGATTCAGCAGGAGTATCCGCAGCAGATGCCCCGCTTAAAGATTCAGCAGCAGTATCCGCAGCAGATGCCCCACTTACAGATTCAGCAGCAGTATCTGCAGCAGATGCCCCACCTACAGATTCAGTAGCAGTTTTAGCAGCAGAGGGTCTACTCTCAGCAGCAACAGTTTCAGGACCGTGTACCCTTTCAGCAGGTGCAGCAGCAACAGAGGCAGCAGCAGGCCCTGGAACAACAGCTTGTTATCATTTGCCCTTTCTGCAAGAAACCAGGGCATGATTGGGGCGAATGCCGGAAGAGGCTGGGCATATGTTTACTTTACGGAGGATCCGATCATCGACTGAGAGATTGTCCTAAGTCATTTAGCCATACAGTTCAGGAAGCAGGAGCTAGGGCTCCAATGGGCCAGCAGAATAGATTACCCTTACCAACTCAACAGCAGAGGTACATGCAGCATCAGCAATAGGCCAGGGGAGGCCAGCAGAGGCGAGCTTTCTCCAGGACAGTCGAGGATGCACAGGCCATTGGAGATCTAGTTGCAGGTTCCATTCTCTCGATTCTATTTCCGCAATTGCCTCTTATAACTGTCTTGGAAATTCGATTCCCTATGTTCCTTGTTGATTGATCAATTTTGTTATGTTGTTCTTGTGTTATGTTTGATTTTTTCTGAGATAAATCATATGGGCTAGGTTACCTCAGTTATAGGATCTAGAGTCTTCTATAGTCGTGTTAGCTGGCATAGTGAGGACATATAGTCGGATTTTGGACGTATTTCTCGGGCATAGGAATTTAAGGTTTTTTGCCCTCAAGCATGCGACAATGTAAAATTTTAAATACCATGATTCTAGAGGTATGTGCCTTAGTCAAGGACTCTGTGATTATCGTAGCCTTGCTCACTAGCATGACAAAGATTTGAGTATCTGATTTTGGACAGACACATATGATTGTCGAACTGTTTGTTTGAGACTATGATTGTGGGGGGTTTGACCTAGAAGGAGTACTACCATCTTAAATTTTGAGGACAAAATTTTTCTAAGAAGGATAGACTTGTAACACCCAGTTTTCTAAATAAGGGTAATTTTGAAATTTTGTGATTTTAATTATTAATTATGATATTTAAATAATAATATGATTTTTGGTAATTTTTAATCTTTTTAAAATTATTTAAAAATTATGACTTGTGATTTTGATGTGCAACTAGTGAAACCCTAAAGACTGTCTGTCCTAGAGCCTAACCACGTGATTGGGAATTTTATTTATCATTTTTAGCCTAGGGATAATTTGGTCATTTTGACTTATTAGAATTATTTGATTAATTATTGGATTGACGGTTGTTGATTTGATTTTTACCAGTTGTGACTTAAGAGACTAACCTAGATGTTGACCCTGGTTGTGGTGACTTGATTAACATGGTGAGACCCTAGTCTAACTTAAGTCAACTCAAGTTAGGTCACTTAGGATCAAGTTTGAAATAGGAGGATTGATGATTTGGTCCATAGGCTTGAGACTTAGAAATTGGTTCCATGACTAGTGCAACTAGGCCCATAGCACATTGAACTAAACCTTAACCCTAACTTTCACTTTATGACCAGCCATTAGGTCATATCCTTCATATAAATAATCTTCTCATTAGTTCTTGCCTCCTTTGTATCATTCCAAACATAGGAAAAAGAAAGGTTTGTCCATTCTTCCCCAATCCATAGATTTCTCATTTTAAATCCTTTTTAACTCTAGTTTCTTGCATTAGAGCCTAATTCTCTTCTATTTTCTGTTTATGGAGAGTAAACCCAGATTTTGAGCAATTTGGGGATCCGAGCTAGCAAGGAGGAACACTTCATTTTGGAGATTTTTCTTGCTATTTGCACCTATAGGTAAAACTCCTCAAATTGTGCTAATGTTCTGATTTCTTTGCATATTAGGCTAGATCTAGGTGTCCCCTAGCTGTCTCTATTTGGTAGAATTGGTGTCCGTATCGGATACATATCATAGTGTATATGTAGGTGTTTGATAGAATGCCACTTAGGTTTTGATTTTCGATTTTGGTAAAACTAATTTCATGGATTTGTAGCCCTATGTGTGTTATGTGAATTTGTGTCCGACTGAGCATGAATTCGAGTCGTGTCCGTGTCCAAAATGGATACGAACACGCCCGCAGCTTCCTTAGGGCAGTGTCCTGCTACTCGAGGATTCGTGCACGGTGTCTGTGTTACTTGGACATGTTTCCTTTAACATAGAGGTGGGTCGTATCTGAAAAGACTTCCGTAAGGTCTCGTCTCGTGTTGTGTGTCGAGTGAAAAAACACGTGTACAGGGTCTTACCCTGTCACACGCACGCACAATTTTGGCTCTGATACGGCCTCCAAACTCTTGACATGACTCTTGTGGACATGGTGTAGGGTGACACACGTGTAGCCCTATGCTAGGCGAACACGTGGACACGAGCACGTGGGCAGAGTAGCGCGCTGTGTCGTGTCCACGAGCTCATGTTTGCCTGCACGATACTATACTGCACGTGTTCTGATACACTGAGTTTTCTCTGATTGGACACAGTCGTGTCCAGTTTTCTGGACATGAACACTTCTCCCAGACACGTGTGCACACACTCGACACCTGTGCACGTTCAATTTGATGTTTGTTGCAAATTCGAATTCGTATTTGGGTTTTTCTGTGTTATTCTCTGGTACATGTTATTTTTAATATTTCTTGGGTTTGAATGAGATTAGTTGATTTAATATAATAATTAGATGTTGTATAACACATATATAATGTTTGGGTGATAATTTCATAACTGGGTATAAGTTTAATGCATGTTTGGTTCTAATGTTGGTTCGAATACATGGAATTTTTGATACTTGAATAATTTAACTGTAGGTATTAAATTTGGGTTTTCTTTGATTAGGTTTCATGTTTTAAATCATTGATTAGTTCATGAATTATTCTGTTAATTACATACACACAGGCACTCTACTGTTAACCTGAGATTGTAGACTGAATATTGTATACACTGTCTTCCCTGAAAATTTAAAACTGTCATGAGTACCACTGATGCATACATTGATTTTCTGGGTTACATTGGGATTCCTATTTTCCTTAGTAATTAAATTCCATGATCTCCTATTACATTGAGTTCAGTGCATGACAGGA
>JANAVB010007561.1:0-46116 GCA_029216955.1 Iris pallida
ACAGATTTGGTCCCCGTGGAGGATTCGATGATGAGGGGGAGACTCATCTGCCGAGCCCGACCCCAGAAGACGTGCCCCGCCAGGAAACGGGAGCTGATCCGGTTAGCTTGCCAGAGGAAGGCTCCGCGCTGGTTACAGATCGTGCCTCGTTGGTGGAGGAGGCAGCTCCGGATGCTGATAGTCCCTTTGAGACGGGAAAGGACAAGGGCTTGCTGATGCAAGAGCCCTCTGTTGCTTCTTCGACTTGGGGGACGATATCGACACCCCACCCAACTCCTTCTGCACTCTTGGCATCTGGCGCTGGTAGCGGAATTCAAGTTCCTGGTACGGAAGAGTCTGCTGAGGTCGATGTTCAAACCTCGCAGATTAAGATCGGCGGGTCTTCTTCAGGTCCACCATCCAAGGTAGCTCCTTTATCTCCTGCCATGACACCACAAGTGTTGGCAGATGCAGATAAGTACGTGAAATTCATCGTTGAGGCAGTGTACAAGATGCTACAGAAGGGTGTATCGACAGTGATGAACGCCAATGGGAGTTTCGCGATGGCAAAATCTATGGCGCTTCCACACATCGGTCTGATACGTCTCCACCAGGGCCATGATCATATGGCCGAGATTCTGGAAGCCTCGGTGACTGAGCTGGACCAGCTGTTTTCGAGTTTCAGCATATCCAGGGGAATGATCTCTCCGCCCTGATAGACGCGACAAAGGAGAAGCTGATTGCTGAGATTGTGTCCTCTTATCAGGCCACCGTGAGTGTCTAGGAATGGGAAGTAGCTGAGGCTGAAGCTACAGTGGAGCGGTTGTCTCAGTCCACGCAGGAGAAGGTGGAGTTGCGGACTGCGTTGGACGCTAGTATCGCGGAGGTTGATGCCCAGATTTGCCGCCTTGAGGACCAGCGGGCCCGACTCCTATTAGATGCTGAGCGTGCCCAGGCTGAACATGTAGCCTTTAAGAAGGAGGAAGTAGCTTTTACCCACCGGGTTCTTACCCTGGCTCAGCAGCGGCAACAGTTGGATGAAAGCATGAGGATGACACTTCTCCTGAGGCCATAGAAACGATGCGTCAAGAAGCTGAACGCCGGTCCTGACGACTGTGGAGACTCGATCGACAGACTTGAGGCATCGGATTGAAGAGCTTTCGGCCAACCCCGGGGATGTTTAGGATCGTAGTCTTTTTTTTGTATTTGTAACTCTTGCTGGGGGGTGTAATCCTTTACTCTTTTTTTGAAAATAAAGAATACGAAGTTTTTGTGGTGTGTCCATTTTTGCTGTCATGAACTTGATGATTTGTGTGGACCTATTATCTTTTGCGCACCTTGGTTTTTAGGTACAGATAATAAGTTCGAGAGAACCGACATATTTGCTCAGAGGTGATGTGGACGTGGCAAATATGGGATTCAAATGACAGAATCTTCCTACTCAGAGGTATTATGGACATGGTAGGAATGACTCTGGGGGATCCGCAGAACTACTCAGAGGTAATGTGGACGTGGAAGTTCTGCGATCAATGTACGACAACGCAGGGGTTGTCTGTACGGATGTTTACTCAGAGGTAATGTGGACGTAGTAAACATGATGGGTAGCGTAGTCTTACGGAGTGTAAGATTCTGCTTTGTAGGGCGTAGGAGAACAACTCAGAGGTAATATGGACGTGGTTGTCCTTCTACTGGAGGATGCCACGGAACAGCTGGGTTCCGAAAGCATATAATTTTGTGGAAGGGAATTATATGTGAGCCATGATGATTGGGTCCACTGATCCTTTGTGGAAGTACATGTCTGAAAGATGTCAAGAGTAGTACTTCTTTAGGAACTTGTCGTTGATGGGCATCATGAACAAGTCCCCATTGGGTTTAGCAAGGCGGTAAGCACCGTTTGAGTATACCGTCTCTATGATGAAAGGTCCTTTCCACTTGAGCTCGAACTTTCCTGGTGTCTTATGAGTTAACAACATCGGCCTCCTCACTGCCAGAACCAGGTCGCCTACTTGGAAAGTCCTTTGCTTGACCTTCTTGTTGAAAGCCTGTGATATACGGGCTTGGTAGAGTTCAATGCGTCGTTGAGCTAGGAGACGCTTTTCGTCAAGTGCCTCCAGTTCTCGCAGACGACGACATTGATTGTCCTCTTCTGTGAGTTGGTTTGTGATTGCTACGCGGAGTGAGGGTATCTGGATCTCAAGAGGTAGTACCGTTTCGCTCCCGTAGACCAGGAAGAATGGTGTTTTCCTGTCGGAGTCCGTACCGTTGTGCGGTAGGCCCAAAGGCATTCGCCGAGCTTTTCGTCCCAGTCGCGTTTGTTGGATGACATGACCTTTTTGAATAGCCTGACGATGGTCTTATTGAACGCCTCGACCAATCCGTTTGCTGCCGGATTGTAGGCGGTTCAGGCCACATTTTGAATACGATTCTTATCACAGAATCTGCTAAAAACATAGCGGATGAACTGAAGACGTTATCGTGGATAATCCTCCGGGTACCCCGAAACGGTAGATGACATGGTGCTTGATGAAGCTGATAACCCTAGAGCTCTTCACTTCCGCCAGTGGAACTGCTTCTGCCCATTTGGAGAAGTAGTCGATGATGGCTAGTATGAAGCGGTGTCCCCTCGATGAAGGAGGGGTGATCGGTCCTACAATGTCCATGCCCCAAGCTTCGAAGGGCCAAGAGGTGACTGTAGGATGTAGTGGTTCTGACGGTGTATGGATGAAGTCTGCGTGAAGCTGGCACGCATGGCACTTTTTAGCATAGTCGACAGCGTCAGCGGCCATGGTTGGCCAGTAGTAGCCTATGCGTCGCAGTCGATCCTGCAACTTAGGGCCAGGTTGATGGGCTCCGCAGGTTCCATCGTGAGTTTCTCGAAGGGCTTCGGCTGCTTCTTCGTTGGACAGACATCGCAGGAGAAGTCCATCGTAGGAGCGTCGGTACAGCATTTTAGTAGCTGTATCGTAGTAGAATCGAAGGGAGCGCCTCCTGACTGAGACGGATTCTTTCGGTCTTCTGGGAGAATTCTGTAGACAGCAAAGTCGATGAACGGGAACCTCCAGTCTCGGACATTAACACCAGCACTTGTTGACATGGCATGGGCTACTTGTGAGCACAGGTTTTTTTAGGACAGACCAAGTCTCGACCAACTACTGTGACGTAGTATTGAGTCCCGAGGGGTGCTGCTAATGAGGCTGCGAGGCCAGCCAGAGCGTCAGCCTCCAGATTTTGTAAACGAGGTACATGTTCGATGAAGAACTTGGTGAAGGTTGAAATGATGTTCAATGCAACTTCATGGTAAGGAACCAGATCTTCATGGCGAACTTCGTATAGCCCTCTGACCTGGTTAACGACGAGTTTTGAGTCGCCGTAGGCTTCTAGGTGATCCACCTCCAGCTGTTGCGCCAGCTGGAGTCCCATGATGAGGGCGTTGTACTCGACAACATTATTGGAGCACGGCTTCGAAAGGGAGTAGGCGCGCTGGATGACCAGCTGATCGGAAGAGATCAAGACTACCCCCACACCTGCAATGATTTGGCCTTTGGGGTCAGTTCTTGACGCACCATCGAAAAACACCTACCAGATGGAGCTTTCTTCGGTGACGTTTGATTCTTGGACCTCATCCGGGATGTCTTCATAGAGTCTGGAGGACTCCGGAATGGGGTGTGCAGCTAAAAAGTCGGCCAAAGCCTGACCCTTGACGGCTTTTTATGGAACAAATACCATGTTCTATGGTGTTAGCAGGATCGCCCATGTAGCTAGCCGGGAATTTAATGACCCTGGCTTCGTCATGAGAACTCTGAGTGGATTGACTCAGAAGATGACATGAATCGTCTAGCCCGAGACATAATGGCGAGTCTTCTGGATGGCAAATACCAATGCCAAGCACTCCTTTTCAACGGGGTTGTATCGGTGTTCGGCCCCGATCAGTATTCTGCTGAGGTAGTAGATAGCTTGCTCATAGCCTGTGTCGCTGTTCTGAGCAAGCAGAGCGCCGAGGAAATGATCCATGGCACGGACGTAGAGGAGAAATGGTTTGCCGGCGACGGGTGCCACCAGGACTGGCGGGCTCGTCAAGTAAGCCTTGATGTCATCGAAAGCTTTTTGGCATTCCTCTGTCCAAACGTAAGAGACTCCCTTCTTTATGAGCTGGGTGAAGGGTTGACATTTTTCGAAAAGTTTGCTATAAACCTCCGGATGTATGCCAGACGCCCCTGCAGACCTCAAAGTTCTCGGAGGTTCTTCGGAGGGTCCATGTCAAGGATGGCTTTGATCTTTCGGGATCGACATGAATGCCTTTCGCCGTGATAATGAAGCCCAAGAACTTTCTGCTAGAAACCCCTAGGAAGGACTTAGCGGGGTTCATCTTGAGTTGATGCGCTCGCATGAGATCGAAGAATGTCTTCAGGTCTCGTAGGTGATCTCCTTTGAGATGGCTCTTGACTGCAATATCATCAACATAGCATTCGACTGTCTTACGAAGATGCTGACGGAAGATGGTACTCATATCTCGTTGGTATGTAGCACCAGCGTTCTTCAAGCCGAAGGGCATCACTGTGTAGCAGAAAACCTCCTTCGGGGTCCTGAATGACGTGTTGTTTTACGTCATCGGGGAACATCTTGATCTGGTTGTAGCCCGAATACCCGTCCATGAAAGACATGCGTTCGAAGCCACATGTGTTTTCGATCATCATGTCGATGATTGGAAGCGGGAACTCGTCCTTCGGGCAAGCAGTGTTGAGATCCTGAAGTCGATACAAACTCGTATCTTCCCATTCTTCTTGGTGACAGGAACAACGTTCGCTACCCAGTCCGGGTGTTGTTCTTCACGGATGAAGCCGCTGGTCAAGAGTTTGTCCACCTCCTGATCGATAGCGTTCATGATGTCCGGACGAAAGCGTCGCTGTTGTTGTTTGATAGGCTTGGCATCTGGTAAGATGTTGAGCCTATGCATCGTGATCTGAGGATCAAGTCCCGGCATATCTTCGTAGCTCCAAGCGAAGACATCGATATATTCTTTAGCCAGCTGGATTAAAGATTCTCGATCTTCTCCTTTTAGGATTTTGCTGATGAAGATGGGTCTGGAAGAAGATCCATCCCCAAGGTCGATCTGCTCGACCTCGTCTTCGGTAGGGGGTTCGCGTAATTTAAAACGAGACTCCTACTGTTCTCCTAGGCGTTGAGCCCAGGGTTCTTCTTCAAAGAATTTTGGCATTTGGTCTTCGCCTTCATCTTCTTGATATTGTGCAGATGTCATGTTGGCTGATAGCACTCTCTTGAAGACTGAGCCGATACTGGCATCGGAATCCCAAGTTGATGCTTCGGACGAGTGAGAATGTTCTACTTCTTCTGCCTCCGAACTCTCTGGAGTTGACGGTGGCGTGACATAGCCTACCCCCCGTCGAGTTCGATGATAGTAGTCCTGCAGCTTTCCTTTAGGTGTTGGAAGCCAGAGAGGAAGACGTCGACCCTTGTCCTAGTTCAGGCCTTTGTTGCTTTTTAGGTCGTAACCCATCTTTTGGATGAGGTACTTTGCCTTGTCCGTGTACCGATAGACTTGTATTCTGCCGGTATCTGGTTCTGGCTCGAGTGGCGGGAGGTCATGATGATGCTCAACTTTGCCGAAGATGATGGATTCTTCGTCCCGATTCCGCGATAGGACTACAAAATAGGCCCCTTGGGACGGGACTACTCGATTTACATGATGGACGGTCGTTATTTGTGTTTGCAATGACCGTAGATCGTTATCTAATATATACATCGCATTCCAATGTGGAAGACTAGAATAATTAAAAGATACTCTATTATTGATGAAACACGAGATTTTATCCCGCGAGATTACATTGTCCAGAGAGGGTGCATCTACATCATCAAAAATATATTCCCCTAGCTCTTCATCTGTAAGTACTGGGATTGGATCGGGAGAGTCCACCACAGCTTTGATCTTGGGGTCCGAGAGGGCTATGTGGGCCTTCTCCGGCATCTTGGATGAGACAGATGGTTGCGACGGCTTGCCCTTAAGACGCACCTTCAGGGGTACCTCAACTGCGCCTTCAGCAATTGGTGCCTTCCCATGTAGTTTTGCCACAAGGGAAGCCGATGTTTGAGGCGGCTTTCCCTTGAGCCGTATCTTCAAGGGAGCTTCAATCGGTGTTCTACCTGGAGCAGTTGGTGCTTTTCCAGGTAGCTTGATGCTCATGGGAGGCAACGTCTGAGGCGGCTTCCCTTTGAGTCAAATTTTTAGAGGAGCGACAGGAATCGTCTCTGGCTCCATGTCGGGCTCTGCTGCCGTTTCTGCTTCATCGTCAGCATCATTGGCTTCCTCCTCGTCAGGTGATTTGTACAAGTTGGAATCAGTGAAGTAGGCTTCAACCCCTTGAAAGGGTCGATGTCCGCGAACTCCGTCCGAATGATGTCATTGGTGGACACGTATTTCATATATTGGTGGAGTGTGGATGGCACCACCATATACTCATGCAGCCACGGACGACCCAGCAGGAGGTTGTAGTTGACATCGGCATCCACGACATCGCAAGTGACCTCAGTTCTGAGGTTACCAATATGGCACTTCAGCCGTATTTTGCCCAGCGGTTCACTCTTGCTGGCATTGAAGCCACTGATTGTGGTGTTGGAGGGCGCTAGACGGTACATTGGGATCTCCAGTGTTGAGAGCAGTGTCTTCGGAATGAGGCTGAGGGAAGACACCGGATCGATCTGAATCCGCTTCACCTTGATAGAACCTATATACCCTGTATAATACAACGGCCTGTTGTGTCGGTTGTGCTTGAGCAGCATGTCTTGTTGGATGAAGGTTATATTGGGGATAACCTCATCCGCACAATGATAGTACGCACATATAGTTGGGAGATCTTCAGGCTGCTTGACCTGACTGATGAAGGACTCAGCATCCTTCAGGGCTTCACAGAGGGCTTATTAGCTTATTAGCTGCTGGAGGCTTGGACGGACCCCCTTCTTCGGTAGCAGGGACGGTGCAAGGAGGCACCACCTCGACGGCAGCTTCGTCGGGTTGGGCGTTCTGTTGTGAACGCGTCTGTACAGGAAGAGCCTCTTCTGCGGAGGAAGAGACCATGCTGCAAGACTTGATCTTCCTGCCTTTGGTTTTGGAGACAGAGCGTAACTCCGGTTGAGTAACCTCGGAGACGAGATCAGGGTGAACCCATAAGATCTCTCCCCGAGATGTAGTGAGCGGGGTGAGTCCACTCACGTTGTCACGAGTAGGTGGTAAGTTAACCACCTCCATTGTCGCCTTAGGGATGGGGACGACGCTATCTTCTGTTGTAGTTGGCGGCAAGGTGCCGAACTGGAGTGACACCACGTTGGCCGAAACCGTCTTCTCCTCATAGTCGACGGAGATAACATCCGCATTGATCATGTGTTGGATGTAGTTTTTGAGGACGTAGCAGTCCTTGGTTGGGTGTCCGACAAACCGATGGTAGTGACAGTACCTCGGATTGTCCACTTTCCTAACCTCGTCGAGACGCTTTGGGTCCGACAATTTGATCTTGTCACCCTGCTTCAGTATCTCAAGAGTTGCAGGGTGTCTTCATCGTTGAAGGAATAAACCTCCTTTGGCCTTAGTGCAAGTGGAGGCTTTTGAGTGGGTGCTAATGCACCTTTTGAGGCATTGACAGTCAATGCATGTTTCCCCTTCGTCTCTCGTCCGGGGTTGTTGGCTGCAGGCCGTTTCCTCTTGTCCTCAAAGGCAGGAAAACTAACTCCCAGAAGGCGAGCATTGGACGCCTTCTTTTCTGCTGCTTCTGCTTCGATGATCAAGGAACTCCAGTCGGAAGGAGGAGTAGAGTTGAGCCAGAGTTTGACTGCAGGCAGCATGTTCATGCTGCAGGAGGAGAGGAGTGCATGTTCTGGCATGCCCGGGGGCAGTCTGAAGCAGGCCTGTCAGAAGCGTTCAATGAATACTCGAACTGTTTCTGTAACACCCAGATTTCTGAAATTGGGGTATTTTTTTAAAAAATTTATTATTTTTATTATTTATTAGTGGTATTTTAGTCATGGTATGATTTTCTGGTGATTTTAGTTAAGTTAAACCATTTCTAAAGTCATGCTAAGTCATGACTTATGACTTTGTGATTTTGGTTAGTATAACTTAGTGTAAACCCTAGTTTTCTCTAACCTAGAAGTTGCCATGACCATGAGAACTTGACCATAGGCTTAGAATATCATTTTAGTGATTTTTAGCCTAAGGGATATTTTGGTAATTTTCTAGGAATTAAGTAGGATTAGTGAGATTTTACTATTCATGGACTTTTGATTAGTGACTTGATAATCCCTAACCTAGTTACCCTAATCTAGAGGTTAGTTCCTAACCTAGAAACTAAGAGGATTAGATATTTCATGGTAGTCAAAGCTATACAAATATCTAGATATTTACTTATTGATATTTTGCTTGATTTATGCAAAATATCTTAAACCCTTTACAAAAGTCTTTAGCTTAGCCATGAAGCTTTGAACCCCCCCCCCCCCCCCCCCCATGCTTGTGGCCGGCCAAGACACCCCCATGACACCCCCTTGCCCCCCCCCCCTCTCTCCTATATAGCTAACACTTAGTTCACATTCCCATGGTTTCATGAAAAATCAAAACTAAGAAAAACCCAAGAACCCTTCCACTCTTTTGACCATAACTTTCTCATTTCTCAAGCTTTGAACCTCTAGTTTTCTCCATTAGGTCACCTACCATCTAAGGGAGCCTAGGGAAGTGAGCTACTTAAGTTTCACCAAGGAAGGACAAGTTGAGGCTAGAGGATACACACCCTCATTTAGTGAAATTCAAGACCTTGCACACATAGAGGTAAATATATCTAAACCTACATATAAAAACCCTAATTATGCTCACTGTTTTTGTTCACTGTCATAGTGTAAATACACACTGTTTTCCAAAACTTTTTGAACCAAAACCTAGCCTAGCTAACCCTAAACCTAACCCTAAAACACTGAGCACAAATTGGGTTGTGTCGTGTCCAAAATCTGGACACGAAGCTCTCAGTTTCACACACTGGACACAGTGCACAGTACACTGTAAATGTGCCCTGCTACCACCCCCTTGGTTCTCCCTGCACAAGACACTAGGACACGAGAAAATTTGTGGACACGAGGGGGCAATGTCTGCGCACATGCCCCCAAAATTGGTGTCGCCTCGTGTCGTGTCGAGTGAGAAAAGTCACTCATACTGGACACGGGCTGACAGTGCACACACACACAGAGCCAACTTTGAGCGTGTCGTGTCGTATGGACACGACACTAGGGTGTCTCGTAGTGACACGGGCATGAAGCCCTATTAGTAGCGTACACGTGGATACGAGCACGTGGTGCTTCGTGTCCTGTGTCGCGAGCACGAGACGTGTGCATCTCTGCACGACGCGGTCCAAACCGCACGTATCAGTCGAGTTTCCTCGACTGATACGGGTCTCGTGTCGACCCTATACGACACGTGGACACATAACAGAGTGTCCATCGTGTAGCCCTATGTGTGGGCTACACGTGTGTGTGACCACGAGTCGTGTCGTGTCTCGTGGTGTGTCCACGAGACACATGAACACGTGCACGACGCTGTGCACTGTGTTCGTGTATCAGTGTTTACCCGAGTTGTGTTTTTGCGTGTTTGGACACGTAAACTGTGTCGTGGTGTCGTGTCAGTGACCTAGGACACTAGTGTATGTGTGGGGCTTTAATTACCAACCGCTAGTGTCGAGTCTTAGCTTGGTTTCGTATGTAAAATCGAGTTTTCCCTAGTTACCTATACACAGTCCAGTATTTCCAGATTTAGGATTATTTCCAGTTTTCCAATTTGAATTTCAAATCTATTTTCATTATGATTTATGCATGTATTAGTATGATTTAAGTGTATATATGTAGTATATATGTATGTATGTGTGTAGGTGGGTTTTTAGAGTGTATACATGTATATACATGTGTATATACATGTATGTATATATGTGACTGTGTGTGTGTGTATGGGGCTGGATTTGGTTCCAGAAATTCTGGGACCCCCCCCCTTTCCTGTCTACTGTCAGCCCTCTCTCTCTCACTGTTCATTCACTCTCTCTTTCACTTTATGTCCCACTCTCATTACTTCTCTCTCTATATATATATTGTATATAATATATTAGGTATATTATACATATACATTATGTATGATATATGTATATATATATTGTAGTGTGTATATATGGTTATATATATAATGTGGGTATATGGGTATTTATATATAGTGGCTATATATAGGGTTTTACATTATATAGTGTATGTATATATATATCTTATAGGTAAACCTAGAACTAGTTGACCTAAGCTACTAGCCTATGGGCTATAGCTATTAGCCTATGGCCATTAGGCCTAACCCTAATTGACTAGTAAACCAAGACTTAGCTAGTTTGACCCCAATTTGACTAAGTGTTGACCAAGGTCCTTAGGTCAATTTGAACTAGCTTAACCTAGTTTTGACTTAAACTAACCTAGAATGACTAGTTTGACTAACCCTAACTAGTTTAACATTGTTTGACCTAACTTGGACTAGTTTGACCAGTTTGACTTTTAGTGTTGACCAGGGTTGACCAAAGTCAACTATAGGTCAAACCTTGACCTAATTGACCTAGAAAGGATTTAGATGAACTCTAAATGACTTAATGATCTAGGTTTGACTAAACCCTAGACTGTTGACTAGTTGATTATGGTTTGACCCATTCATGGGTAAATTGTGACTTAAAGTTAAATGAGTAGTCCTATGTAAATGAAGATGTGTATGGGGTTAAGTAGAATACTTAGGAATTAAGTCTTGATTTGAGTTAGACTATGGTTTTAGCTTGATTTTAAGGTTAAGGTTGTATTGTACTGTATATTTATATGTGGTATACCTTATATAGGAAGTTGGTTATACCTTAGCTTTGTATTATGGTATCTTAGGTAACCTAAGACAAGTTAGCCTATGGTTAGTTGAGTTAACCTTATAGAGTTGACTTGGATAGTTGACCCTTGACCCAATTACCTTGTTGACTAATCTAAAGTTGACCAGAACCTTGATTAGTCTAAATTTGACTTAAGTTGACTTAGTTTGACTGTTAGAATTGTCTAGAGTTGACCAAGTATGACTTCCTGTGATCTAGTTTGACTATTAGAGTTGACCAAGAGTTGACTTTTGACCAGATTGACCTAGAATCATGTAGTATGCATTGTATACTTTATTTTTACCATTGTGGATACATTGTGACTTATATTGCTCTGATTAGGAGCCATACACCTCTCCTCAGACAGTATATCCTCTTCAGACATTCAGTTATCAGGCGAGTACATTCTCTGACCGTTTCATACTTGTTCAGGCTTTACTTCTTGCTCTAGATTACTTTACTTGATGCTGTCACGTTGGTAACACGGATTGGTACTATATGGATCTTTACATGAGATGTTATCCCCCTCGGGAGCATCGGGTACTTCATGTTATGTGTGTTTCACTATCATCATGTACTCCTATGCTTCCATTATTCATGTGCACTCATGTGATCATGTACTCTCATGTTTACTGAGCCCTCATGTATACTATCATGTGCACCCTTTCATAGGCCCCATGTGATATCATGTACAATAACGTAACTTGTATAGATCCTTGTGTATTGATTGGGGTAACGGGGGAGTAGAAGTGGACATGTGAATAATTCCAAAGTAGTGTAATCATGTGCAAACTCAGTAGTGTAATCATGTATAAATTCTAGCCATTCACATGCCTATCTTGTGCTCTACATCACTAGTCACTTATAGTTCTCTATATACAGTAGATATTTTATTACAGCTATCTCTTTTACAGCGTATATTTTCTTTCAGCAGTTCATGTATCTTACTCTATTGCCTGTATCGTATTTCCTAACATGCTATGCACTGCGTGAGATGTATTGTGCTCGTTCCCGTCCTGATTGGACCTGTTGAAAATATTACAGAGGATGAGGATGAGGCCCTGGTGTCTACCTATTATGGAGCAGGACTAGATGATACTTATGTTGTGGACCCTCAGCAGGATCCACCTGCAGCTGAGGATGTTGCCCCAGTAGTCTAGGCTAGTTTAGCTAGACAGTCTTTCGGTATTATCTTTTTGTCTCACATTCTGAGTTGTATTTTTAGATGTTGAGATATTTATAGACTCTTAGACTTATTGTATTATGAGTTGACATTCTGGTGTTATGTTATCCTAGACACTTGGACATTTTCATCTATTCTACTGTTCTCTTTGAGTTACTGTCTATCTATCTATCTTTCATTCTTCTACCCTAGATGTGATTGAGATGTATATTGTTATGTCACCTCCATTCGGAGAGTATAAACTGTACAGGTATTTTTATATTGTTAGATGATTGACCTAGGACAGCGTTCTACCGTCGACACTGCGGCGTAGGCTGGACGTACCCACTTCTCGTGCCCTTACTCTAGGGTGCGGGTCGTGACACGTTTTAGTGGTGGCCCATGCAGGTCGAGTTTATGTAGTGGTATTCGAACTAGAGTATCACTACAGCCTGCGATAGGATTTGAGGAATAGGCTTAGAGAGAGTGGATACTCAATCACTGCTAGGATACTTTGAGAGATTCCTGGGATGACCCTTGAGAATCTCATTTGAAATTACTGTTTAAACTCCTTTTCCCTTGATTGAATTTGATTTTGGAGGATTCACTGTAGAACTTTGAATCCTGGTGTTAGTTGATGATTTTTAAATTTTTGTAGTTGTTGATTTTAATTTCTTAGTGTTAGATTAATATCTTTTATTTTTGGGGTACTCAATCACAATTATGAGAAAACTCTTATTTGTTTCTTGCCATCTAATCCTCTTGCTAATTGCCTTTCATTAAAATGAACTGTCCTCTCTACTTTGCATCTTGCTTAAACTCTTTCTACCAATCTATGTGACTGTATCCCAAACCTGACTTACTCGACATTTCCTCAAATCAAGACTTTATTGAGACCTTCTAACCTTGACCTTGATTGATCGAACCCTAACTATATTCATCTAGTAGCCTATCTATCCCTAGGACTTTCCTAAATTATTTACTAGATTCCTGATTTCATGAGTTAATTTGATCTTCTTCAATTTTTGCATCAATTTGTCACGTCTCGAACTCCCACTTTCTATTCTAGATCATTGAATGTCCTTTACCGTGACTTAGATATTCAGAGTATAATACTAGCTGTTACCTCCCAACAAACTTCACATGTAAGACCTAGACTAGCCTACCTTCATGTAGGTATTCCATGTCCCACTAAAACCCGTCTCCTTGTACTCTATTTCCTTGACATGATTTTCTGGTCAAATGGCTAAACTATAACCTCTACCATGATACTAAATTAATTCTTATTTCAGTTAGAGATCCACCTTGGCTCAATTCTTTCGACCTGGCATGTGATGGTGTTCTACTTGAACCCTCAAATACTTAACCTTGTACCTTACCTTGAATGCTTGACCCGATTGGTTAAGAATCTTGGACTATGTATCTTCTTTCATCATTTCCACCCTTACTTATATCTTATGCTATAAATTTATCCTTAAGTTTTACAAGCTTATCCTTTCGAGCTTGATCATGATATATTTTATTGGGTGTACACCCACTAATATATTATCTAATCAGAACCGGCGCATGATGGTCTGATCAACCTATTGCATTTTGGTTTGCTTTTTTATATATTAATCTACGTGGATAGAGACACCGTTAAACTTGCCCTAGAATCCTATCCACAACAGCCTTGACAATTTTCCTTGGAATTATTTTATCACCTATGAACCTCGTATTCATATCCAATTGGATTAAATTTAATCATGACCTGGATCTTCATCATTGGATGCTCGTGCTCATACTTGATTTCATTAATTTCCCATCTTGCCCAATCTCGATTTATCCTAAAATTGATCAACTTAGATCGTGTCAAGACTAAAATCTATAGTGATTGTTGTACCTAAATTTTCAATTTTCTTTTTATGGAATGGTAACTTTAATGATTTCTCACTTGTTAATGACCCATTTTCATATAGGAGGGTAGACGACCCTATAGTCTTGATGATTGTTGTTTCCTTACCTTCCCAAATTTGGACACCTTAGATTGCTTGAACATTTTGATACCATAGGACAGTATTGATCTAGAATGACTAGTACACCTAGATGAGACCACAGACTGTTCCATTTAACCTGTCCCCCTGGTACCACTATTCATCATGATTTTGGTTCAATTTAGGCCATAGACCCTTCCCACTCTAAATTGTGATCACCGTAGACACATTACCGTGACTTTTAAATTTGGAACACAAGACTAGTTGTTTTCCTCAAAACTAATTTCACATACGTAACCTAGACATGACATACTACACCTATGACCTTAGTGTCCCACTCAGGCATACCATTGTATGCTTCATTGCTTAGTACGATTCTTCTGACCCGAGGCTCCATCCTGATTTACCCCATGGAGTTACTTTTGGCTCCGATTTGATTTAAGGACACCTTATGACCTAAAACTGTTAGCCAATTTTTGGACATGACCCAGTATAGGTCTACTACCCATATATTTGCTTGATTGACCTTGTATGTTGCCTAGGTAGTGGCTTCGTCCCTGATTGTTGGAGGTTTGACCTAGGAGGAGTACGACCATCTAAATTTCGAGGACGAAATTATTTTAAGGTGGGTAGACTTGTAACACCCAGATTTCTGAAATTGGGGTATTTTTTTAAAAAATTTATTATTTTTATTATTTATTAGTGGTATTTTAGTCATGGTATAATTTTCTGGTGATTTTAGTTAAGTTAAACCATTTCTAAAGTCATGCTAAGTCATGACTTATGACTTTGTGATTTTGGTTAGTATAACTTAGTGTAAACCCTAGTTTTCTCTAACCTAGAAGTTGCCATGACCATGAGAACTTGACCATAGGCTTAGAATATCATTTTAGTGATTTTTAGCCTAAGGGGTATTTTGGTAATTTTCTAGGAATTAAGTAGGATTAGTGAGATTTTACTATTCATGGACTTTTGATTAGTGACTTGATAATCCCTAACCTAGTTACCCTAATCTAGAGGTTAGTTCCTAACCTAGAAACTAAGAGGATTAGATATTTCATGGTAGTCAAAGCTATACAAATATCTAGATATTTACTTATTGATATTTTGCTTGATTTATGCAAAATATATTAAACCCTTTACAAAAGTCTTTAGCTTAGCCATGAAGCTTTGAACCCCCCCCCCATGCTTGTGGCCGGCCAAGACACCCCCATGACACCCCCCTTGCCCCCCCTCTCTCCTATATAGCTAACACTTAGTTCACATTCCCATGGTTTCATGAAAAATCAAAACTAAGAAAAACCCAAGAACCCTTCCACTCTTTTGACCATAACTTTCTCATTTCTCAAGCTTTGAACCTCTAGTTTTCTCCATTAGGTCACCTACAATCTAAGGGAGCCTAGGGAAGTGAGCTACTTAAGTTTCACCAAGGAAGGACAAGTTGAGGCTAGAGGATACACACCCTCATTTAGTGAAATTCAAGACCTTGCACACATAGAGGTAAATATATCTAAACCTAGTTAATATACTGTTTTTTCTTCATTATTGCATGCATATAGTTATAACCTAGCTGTGGGTAAGGTTTGGTGAAATCTAGAAATTGTTTGGTGTCGTATCGGACACGTATCCTACATATAAAAACCCTAATTATGCTCACTGTTTTTGTTCACTGTCATAGTGTAAATACACACTGTTTTCTAAAACTTTTTGAACCAAAACCTAGCCTAGCTAACCCTAAACCTAACCCTAAAACACTGAGCACAAATTGGGTTGTGTCGTGTCCAAAATCTGGACACGAAGCTCTCAGTTTCACACACTGGACACAGTGCACAGTACACTGTAAATGTGCCCTGCTACCACCCCCTTGGTTCTTCCTGCACAAGACACTAGGACACGAGAAAATTTGTGGACACGAGGGGGCAATGTCTGCGCACATGCCCCCAAAATTTGGTGTCGCCTCGTGTCGTGTCGAGTGAGAAAAGTCACTCACACTGGATACGGGCTGACAGTGCACACACGTACAGAGCCAACTTTGAGCGTGTCGTGTCGCATGGACACGACACTAGGGTGTCTCGTAGTGACACGGGCATGAAGCCCTATTAGTGGCATACACGTGGATACGAGCACGTGGTGCTTCGTGTCCTGTGTCGCGAGCACGAGACGTGTGCATCTCTGCACGACGCGGTCCAAACCGCACGTATCAGTCGAGTTTCCTCGACTGATACGGGTCTCGTGTCGACCCTATACGACACGTGGACACATAACAGAGTATCCATCGTGTAGCCCTATGTGTGGGCTACACGTGTGTGTGACCACGAGTCGTGTCGTGTCTCGTGGTGTGTCCACGAGACACATGAACACGTGCACGACGCTGTGCACTGTGTTCGTGTATCAGTGTTTACCCGAGTCGTGTTTTTGCGTGTTTGGATACGTGAAACTGTGTCGTGGTGTCGTGTCAGTGACCTAGGACACTAGTGTATGTGTGGGGCTTTAATTACCAACCGCTAGTGTCGAGTCTTAGCTTGGTTTCGTATGTAAAATCGAGTTTTCCCTAGTTACCTATACACAGTCCAGTATTTCCAGATTTAGGATTTATTTCCAGTTTTCCAATTTGAATTTCAAATCTATTTTCATTATGATTTATGCATGTATTAGTATGATTTAAGTGTATATATATGTAGTATATATGTATGTATGTGTGTAGGTGGGTTTTTAGAGTGTATACATGTATATACATGTGTATATATATGTATGTATATATGTGACTGTGTGTGTGTGTGTATGGGGCTGGATTTGGTTCCAGAAATTCTGGGACCCCCTCCCCTTTCCTGTCTACAGTCAGCCCTCTCTCTCTCACTGTTCATTCACTCTCTCTTTCACTTTATGTCCCACTCTCATTACTTCTCTCTCTCTATATATATTGTATATAATATATATTAGGTATATTATACATATACATTATGTATGTATATATGTTATATATATATTGTAGTGTGTATATATGGTTATATATATATATATATGTGGGGTATATGGGTATTTATATATAGTGGCTATATATATAGGTTTTACATTATATAGTGTATGTATATATATATCTATATAGGTAAACCTAGAACTAGTTGACCTAAGCTACTAGCCTATGGGCTATAGCTATTAGCCTATGGCCATTAGGCCTAACCCTAATTGACTAGTAAACCAAGACTTAGCTAGTTTGACCCCAATTTGACTAAGTGTTGACCAAGGTCAGCCTTAGGTCAATTTGAACTAGCTTAACCTAGTTTTGACTTAAACTAACCTAGAATGACTAGTTTGACTAACCCTAACTAGTTTAACATTGTTTGACCTAACTTGGACTAGTTTGACCAGTTTGACTTTTAGTGTTGACCAGGGTTGACCAAAGTCAACTATAGGTCAAACCTTGACCTAATTGACCTAGAAAGGATTTAGATGAACTCTAAATGACTTAATGATCTCGGTTTGACTAAACCCTAGACTGTTGACTAGTTGATTATGGTTTGACCCATTCATGGGTAAATTGTGACTTAAAGTTAAATGAGTAGTCCTATGTAAATGAAGATGTGTATGGGGTTAAGTAGAATACTTAGGAATTAAGTCTTGATTTGAGTTAGACTATGGTTTTAGCTTGATTTTAAGGTTAAGGTTGTATTGTACTGTATATTTATATGTGGTATACCTTATATAGGAAGTTGGTTATACCTTAGCTTTGTATTATGGTATCTTAGGTAACCTAAGACAAGTTAGCCTATGGTTAGTTGAGTTAACCTTATAGAGTTGACTTGGATAGTTGACCCTTGACCCAATTACCTTGTTGACTAATCTAAAGTTGACCAGAACCTTGATTAGTCTAAATTTGACTTAAGTTGACTTAGTTTGACTGTTAGAATTGTCTAGAGTTGACCAAGTATGACTTCCTGTGATCTAGTTTGACTATTAGAGTTGACCAAGAGTTGACTTTTGACCAGATTGACCTAGAATCATGTAGTATGCATTGTATACTTTATTTTTACCATTGTGGATACATTGTGACTTATATTGCTCTGATTAGGAGCCATACACCTCTCCTCAGACAGTATATCCTCTTCAGACATTCAGTTATCAGGCGAGTACATTCTCTGACCGTTTCATACTTGTTCAGGCTTTACTTCTTGCTCTAGATTACTTTACTTGATGCTGTCACGTTGGTAACATGGATTGGTACTATATGGATCTTTACATGAGATGTTATCCCCCTCGGGAGCATCGGGTACTTCATGTTATGTGTGTTTCACTATCATCATGTACTCCTATGCTTCCATTATTCATGTGCACTCATGTGATCATGTACTCTCATGTTTACTGAGCCCTCATGTATACTATCATATGCACCCTTTCATGGGCCCCATGTGATATCATGTACAATAACGTAACTTGTATAGATCCTTGTGTATTGATTGGGGTAACGGGGGAGTAGAAGTGGACATGTGAATAATTCCAAAGTAGTGTAATCATGTGCAAACTCAGTAGTATAATCATGTATAAATTCTAGCCATTCACATGCCTATCTTGTGCTCTACATCACTAGTCACTTATAGTTCTCTATATACAGTAGATATTTCATTACAGCTATCTCTTTTACAGCGTATATTTCCTTTCAGCAGTTCATGTATCTTACTCTATTGCCTGTATCGTATTTCCTAACCTGCTATGCACTGCGTGAGATGTATTGTGCTCGTTCCCGTCCTGATTGGACCTGAAAATATTACAGAGGATGAGGATGAGGCCCTGGTGTCTACCTATTATGGAGCAGGACTAGATGATACTTATGTTGTGGACCCTCAGCAGGATCCACCTGTAGCTGAGGATGTTGCCCCAGTAGTCTAGGCTAGTTTAGCTAGATAGTCTTTCGGTATTATCTTTTTGTCTCACATTCTGAGTTGTATTTTGAGATGTTGAGATATTTATAGACTCTTAGACTTATTGTATTATGAGTTGACATTCTGGTGTTATGTTATCCTAGACACTTGGACATTTTCATCTATTCTACTGTTCTCTTTGAGTTACTGTCTATCTATCTATCTTTCATTCTTCTACCCTAGATGTGATTGAGATGTATATTGTTATGTCACCTCCATTCGGAGAGTATAAACTGTACAGGTATTTTTATATTGTTAGATGATTGACCTAGGACAGCGTTCTACCGCCGACACTGCGGCGTAGGCTGGACGTACCCACTTCTCGTGCCCTTACTCTAGGGTGCGGGTCGTGACAGTTTCCTTCTCCTTCTGGCGTATCTCTATGAGGGACGCCATTGTCATGTCCTTTCCGTCGTCGTAGAAACGGTCGAGGAAAAGGCGTGTCAAGTCATCGAAGGAAGATATGGAATTGTCGGAGAGGCTGCAGTACCAGTCGTACGCTACTCCTTTCAGTGCCCCGACAAATATGCTGGTGAGTAGCACGTCCTCCTTCGGAAGATATCCTGTTTGGGACTGGAAGTACGTCAGATAGCTACATGGAGAGTCCTTCCCGTCGTATGGCGTCAATGTTTATGGTTTATATTTAGGAGGATAAACCACTTTATTCCATTCGAGGGGATAAGGTTGGGGGATGCCCATCTTTTGGCGCTCCTCTTGTCTATTCTTGGACTCAAAGCGCTCGTGCAAGTCCCTGATCATCTCCACCACGTCTTCCTTGGAGCTGGGAGTTGGGGAAGGTGGTACCGCCTGGAGTTGAGCATTTGATGGCTCCGACGTTCGAGGTGCTTCGCAGCGATCCGTATCCAAGGATACCCGTTGAAGGGGTACACTTGATTCTCCATTGGCCCCTGGGTCAGGACCAGTAGACGGTGCCCTGGCCAAAGCCGACTGTATCTCAAATACTGCTTGAGTCAGTGTTTGTATGGAGACAGAGAGGGTTTTGAGTCCTACCTCCAGGGTATCCATGCGCTGGTCGAGGTCTGCTGGTGGCGCATCCGACTCAGTGTCACCCCCAGTCATGTAGACTGTCATGACGCGGCTGGAGTCGGATGGCTCGGTTGAGGCTTCGCTTTCGGCCTCACTCTCCTGTAAAGGAGTTGTTGCTCCCGGAACTTTGTCTTGGCTACCCCCAGCTATGTTCTGGAGGACTTCTTCGTCTTCGAGACTCAGATCTGCAGGGGCTAGACTACCCCCAGCTATGTTTTGATGGACATCCTCGTCTTCGGGAGAAGTATTCGTAAGGGCCTGATTACCCCCAGTCATGTCTTGAAGGACTTCTTCGTCTTCGAGATGCAGATCTACAGGGGCTAGACGACCCCCAGCTACGTTCGAAAGGCTGACTTTGCCTCGAGGATGAAGATCCACCCCAACTGTGCTTTGGAGGACACCTTCGTCTTCGAAAGGAGGATCAACAAGGGCTTGACTACCCCCAGCTTCCTCCAAGATCTTTTTCCTTCCCCGAGTGCCTTCGAACACTCCGAAGGACGAGGCGGTTGTCTTGGTTTTCCTCGGCTGGCTCTTGGAAGAGGAATTGCCAGTCGCCTTTCGGACTGACGAGGAGTTAGAGATTACATTGCATGAAGCAACCTTTAGTTCTAGCTCCTCTTTTGTTGACACCTTCTTCCCGAGGCGACGTCGGAGGGGTGTCGATGATTACAGCCGCTGGAACACCGCCTGTCTTGGTGGGACTGCTGCCTTGCAACAGCAGTTGATGGTGACTATAGCATAAGTGTTCCCTGTGAGGGGTACATCGTGCTTGTCAGTCGACTCTCCTGACCGGCATTTGTGAGTGATCACGTTACGCAGGTCATTGGAGGAGAGTGCCACCTTCACACCCCCTTCAGGCGCATGGCAAGGCCAAGAGCCGGGGTGGTCAAGTGAATGCTGCGCCCCCTGATCCAACACCAAACAGGCGCTCAGGTCAGTAATGGGGGAACAACATTTAAAGTGACTTGAACGAACCTCAGACGCACAACCAGAGGAGGCACGGGAGTTCAAGACCACTGGGTTTCCCTCGCTCGACTTGGTTGGGAACGCAACAGACGCGTCCAAGTGAGACAAGGACTTTGAAGGTCGGCTCGTTTCTGGCACAGAAGCACCTGAGTCGACCTTATATAGCTTACCATCAGCAGCGCGTATGATTTTGAACGTATGCTTCTGGCTTGCTGCTGGCATAGCACGTTCGGGGCGCATGGCCCGTGCTGCCTTGGACTTCTTCGTACTAGACCGCTGGGGCGTGTAGTACTCAGAATCTAAATTCTCCTCGCCACTACAGCGAGTGAGTCTGTCAAAGACAGAGACCTTCTGTGGCACATCGGAGGTGATGTGCGGGGCATTAGCTGCGCCCCTGCTCCGTCGACGCATCTTCCTCGCCTGAGAGGAAGATGGCTGGGGAATGTGGTCAGCCGCACGTTTCCCCGAGAGATACGCTGCACCGATGGACGCATCTTGGTTGCTGAGGACGTCAACAGGAAGGGAAGGCTGGATCGGCGCATCTCCTTCGGTGGTGGTGCCAGAGGCGTCGACCTTGCGCACCCAGACTTGGCGAGTCTTCTTCGGCTTCGGCAGCCGCTTCGAAGGACTCGTACTGCCTTCAGAGATGAACTTCTCATACGCCTGTTGATTGAGGCGTACGACCAACATCTTGTGGGAGGAGCCCACCTTCACGTCGTCGGATTACGACACAGCTTTCTCGGTAGAGGAGAAAGAGGTCCCCAGCAGAGTCGCCAGCTTGTTTGCCATTAAAATCTTTTGATGTAATTTCAATACAAATAGAACAGTGTTACAATGTAGGACTTAGACGTAGTCCTAGGAGTACACTTTTGTTTATCTGGGTCCCTTATGCCGGTGGAGCGAGTGGTAATACGTTGACTCCGTTGATGATCTGACGACGATTATCGGTTCTCTGAAGGTCTGACTTGCTCTGGGTGCTGGAGCTTGCGGAGAGGAAGAAGGCGTTGAGTGTCTGTATCTGCCTCGCTGGTTGTGCGATGTCTCTGTCTGTCTATGTATATTCATGTGTGGAAGAAGGAAATGATCCTCCTATTTATAGTCTGCAGACTGGTTGCTCATGCGCGCATATGTAGGATGCGCTTGGACGCGGGGACGCCATGTGGTGATTGCTGATGGAGGCGCATAGACGATGCGTCCTGATTGAGGAGTTGAATTCTTTATGCTGCTGTTGTGGGCTGGTACATAGCAAGAGGGAGAATCTTTCTGTTGCTGAGATCTTGGGTGAATCGAGTCAAAGGACACGTGTTGTAGGCCCATGGCTCGGAGATCTCGAATTTGGTGGAGAATGATCTGGTAGGATGCGTCTGGGATTGGACGCATAAGGAGATTTTGGCTCGTAACCTTTGGGAGTCACGAACCATTCGGGGCGCATAGCTTTTGAGGCGCATGCGAGGCTTCAGTAGTGACTTTACTTCTGTCTTTAGGGATCAGAAAAAAAATCTGAGGCGCATGGCTTTTGAGGCGCATGCAGAGCTTTGGGCGCATGGCCGCGGAGGCGCATACGAGGTCGTTGGGCGGCCACGTGGTTTTAACCGTCGGAAGGAAGTAATGATGATGCTGACATTGACGATGCTTTATTTTCTGAAAAAGCTGTCAACTGCAGTCTTCGGGGGACGTGCTGCCAACTCTGTCAGACTTCAGCATTTAATGTTCTTTGACAGGTAATGGGTTGTTGAGTGGGCGCATCGATCGGCGTTCTACTAGGCGCATGGGGTCGCATGGGGGTGCATGCTTGTGAAGCACTTTGTGCTGAGGGGAGCGTCTATGTGATGCGCGGTCTGTCCGGCGCATCCGCTCCGCTTGACACATCTTTTGGTACGACTGTTACGTTCTTCGAGTGCTTTAAATAGCTGTTTTTGACTTGGCTGAATTCGAAGCATCAGGTTCATCCATTTAATGCAAATTCATTATACGGGATTCGGAGAGCCAGCCACTTGGTGCATGGGTTTGATTTGCCCGGCCTATAAATAGTGGCATGGAGAGGGTTTGCTTCTCATTCTTTCTTGTCCTCCCGAAATAATTTATTCGAGCACATTATGTTGATGAGATGCTCCCGAGGGTGAAGATGCGACGTAATGTTTTTATTGATGCACTTGAAGGTGACCGTTACATCCAAATGTCGGAGTCGAGGGCTTCTGACGCAGGCGGAAGGTGCCTGTTGCATCCAAAGATCGGGATGCTCGAGCCTCGTCTCCGTTATGCTGGAAGAGCCGTAGATCGGAATTGCGGTGCTGCGGCTTTGGGGGCTCTTTCTTCTGTCAGAGTGGGTATTGCCCATTCTGGTTGTGTTGAAAGCTGCTCCTTTAGCCGCGGTTTTGATTGCGGTCTTCCTTGGTCTTTGGAGGCTCTTTCGAAGCCTCCCCTGGCCATAGGTTGATTTACGGTGCTCTTCTTTTCCTCGATTTGGGGAGCTCTTCCTCCAGCTAGAGGGTTGATTGCCGCCCTCGTTCTGTTCAATAAATGCTTCATTAGTCGAAGCATTGGATGGCGCATATGCTGACACTTCATAATGCGCCTGGCTGGAAGGGTGGCATATAACTGAGCTGCTGAAGGGATGCACATAACTGAGGATGAAGGGATGCACATAACTGAGGATGCACATAACTGAGCTGCTGAAAGGATGTGCCCGGCTGAGAGCGCATGGTGGGATGCGCCTGACTGAGAGCGCATGGTGAGATACGCCTGTTCAAGAGCGCATGATGACTGTTGCGCTTGGCTGTAGACTTAGGATCTTTTCTTTTTGTAGAAGTTCTCCTTTATACAGCCTTTTCTAGACATGTAATAGACTTTTATATGCAAATAAAAATCCTCTGTCAATGTCTATACTTTTGTTTTGCTGTGTCAAGTATTTTGTCTGAGCTCCCTGGCGCATGTAGTGTTTGGCGCATAGGATTTCTGGTCGTGAAATTCCATGCTTCTACATGCACGTATGTTGCCACGACCCTCGAAACCAGCAACCTAACCAAGGCTCACTATGCTAAAATTTGTATGGAACTCGACCTCACCACCGAACCACCCAACTTCATAACCATAGAGCTGGACAACCAGACCCATACCTAACAAGTACTCTACGACAACCACATCATGTTCTATAATCACTGCCATTTAAGAGGCCATCTCACGAAGCACTGCCACCGCCTGTACCCAGAACTCAAGAAGAAAGCAATCCGGATAGACAATGAGCCAGCAGGAGGCAGGATACGCAAGTCACCTCTCTTGCCGTGCCCAAACTTGTACACTCGGTTCGGATCCAGTGACGGCAAGACTGACCGAAGCGAGCATCCTTGCAAAACTCTGATCACAGTCCAGTCCCCTAGCAACATCCTTGACCTTACCGCATCCAACCAATTTGATGTCTTAGATTCGGAAGGGGCGGAATCAAGTGAGACCTGCCACCCCCTTGCCGAACTGGATCTAATCGAGATGGCGCCCAGCCCTCCCGAACACGGAGATTGATAAAGAGACCTCCGATACCATCTGCGTTGACCATCAACGCCCCAACGTTGACTCTGTTGAAGAAGCCCTTGCTATACTCGGGCCAGACCAAGTGCAGAGAGGACTTCAGGTTCAAGCCGCGGGTTACCCCCTCCAGTAAACTATTCTTCTAATCCGGAGCGCCATTGACTCTCTGGTTATCCCTTCCGATGATCGCATCTTGGACTCCGCCGGAGAATTGGTTAGCATCCCCACAGAACTACCAGAGCAACCCTCGAGCGACTCTCCAACCTCGTCTATGGCGGAGGCATCCCTACCGCTCGGAGACCTCGGTACCTCGTCTAGGGCAGAAGCGTCTACCTCAGGCGGAGACAAGGTCAACAAAGCAACTGACAAAAAGAAAACCATCCAAACCAGATCCGCCACCAGGCGGAACAAGAAACCCTCTCCCCAAGTTCATTAATGATTAACATCCTATCGTGGAATGTTCACGGCCTGGCGAACAAACCCACATTAAGGAGAATTTTTGGATTGCGAAAAATCCACAAGATCGACATCCTGATCATCATTGAACCCAAAATTCCCTCCAGATTAAAATCTATCCAGTTACAGCTTGGCTTCCCTATGGCTGTAGCGGGCAGAAACGACATTTGGATCCTCAGCTCGACGAATGTGAAAATCGGGGTTATCCAGGACTCCCAGCAGGCTCTCACTTGCTGGTGGGAACACCCCTCGATCCCGGATAGCTCGATCCTTTCCGCAGTTCACGGTAGTTGTGACATTACCGAGCGAAAACATCTTTGGAATGACCTCATAAACATCCATCACCACCACATCAATTCTCCTTGGCTGTGCATCGGGGACTTTAACGCGATCACCTGCAGAAAAGAGAAAATCGGAGGGCGACCTCCTCCCACATCGGCCATGCAAGACTTCAACAATTTTATCTTCAATGCTTATCTCACCACCCTCTAGTTCACTGGTAACGCTTTCACCTGGTGCAACATACAGGAAGGCGACCGAAGACAATACTCTCGCTTGGACAGAGCCCTCACGAACGTTCGCTGGCACGGCTTGGGGTTCAGCACCAACCTTTCCCACCTCAACTCCACCGAATTCGACCATGCCCCTCTGCTGGTTGAAATCAAAAACAACACCAACCCTCTCAAGAAGAACTTCCAATTTCTAGACCTCTGGACAGACCACCCCCAATTTTTGGGTATTGTTTCGGATGCTTGGAATCGGGAAGACTCCCCCAACCCCCTTTCGCGGGTTAGCAACAAGCTCCGAGCAACGAGGAAAGCTCTTTCCAACTGGAGAAAACTTGCCTACGGGGACATTTTCCAAGCTGTGCGAGTTGCGGAGGACGATGTCACCCGCGCCGAAACATATTTTGCGTCGAAACGTACCACGACGGCCAGGTCACCCCTGAACCTTACCAAGTCCATGCTCAAATTCTGACTTAAAGTGAAAACCGACTTCTGGAAGCAGAAGGCGAGATTGAAATGGGACAACGACAGGGATAGAAACTCGAAATTCTTCCATGCCTGCGTCAATGGACGCAGACAGAAGTTATCCATTCACCGTACGGCTGACGACAACGGGAACATCATTACTGATCACAAAAGCATCCAAGAAGCCGCAGCAGATTTCTACTCCAAATTATTCACCAAGGAGACTGTTCATATCGACAGACCCTTCTTAGACCAAATCTTCAGACTCATAAATGACAACGATAACACCCAACTGGAGCATCCACCGATGGTCCAAGAAGTTAAAGACGCGGTGTGGGCCATGAACGAGCACCGTGCTCCAGGTCCGGACAGGTTCACCGGTGTCTTCTTTCATAAATGCTGGGACATCATCAAGCAAGACATTACCAATGCGGTAATTGCTTTCTTCGAGGGTGCCACATACCCCAAAGCTATTTCTAGCACCAACCTCATCATCATCCTGAGAAAAGATAACCCGGAGTCCTTTCGGGACTATCGCCCCATCAGTCTCTGCACCTTCACCAACAAAATCATATCCAAAATAATCGCTTCCAGGATGGCGGGAATTTTACCTAAGATCATTTCAGAGGAGCAAAGCAGCTTTGTGCAAGGAAGAAACATCCAGGACAATATTATGCTGGCTCAAGAGCTTATCACCTGCATGAAGTTCCCTGCCAGAGGGGGCAACATTGCCGTTAAGATCAACATGGAAAAAGCCTACGACAGACTGGAGTAGCAATTTATGATCTGGGTATTCAGAGCGTTCGCATTCTCGGAAGCTTGGACCAATACCGTGTGGAGATCCATCAGCAACTCATGGTTCTCTACGGTTATCAACGGCCAGGCCGAAGGATTCTTCAAATCCAGTAGGGGCGTCAGACAGGGCGACCCCCTATCCTCCATTGTTTTTATCATTGCCGCGGACGCCCTGAGTAGAAACCTTAACAATAAGATCAGAACTCCGAACTTCCAACACTATCACACCTCAAGTGGCTGTCCTACCATCACTCACCTGGCCTTCGCGGATGATTTACTAATCTTCTCTTCGGGGGACGTTGGTGCGGTGGAAGTGGTCCACAACACCCTACAGAGGTACTCCAAATGTTCGGATCAGAAAATAAATCCGTCTAAGAGCATCATCTACGATCACCACAACATCAAAAGAGAGTATGCAATCAACCTCTCCCAATTAACATCATTCTCTATTACCCAACCCCCGTTCAACTATCTCGGTTGCCCCTTGGTGTATGAGAAATCTAATACTCGCATCTTTGAGAACCTGACTGCTAGAATCAGGAAGAAACTCGAAGGGTGGCATAATGCCACATTGTCCCCGGGCGGCAAGATGATCCTAGTCAATCATGTGCTCACTTCCATCCCGATCCATACTCTGGTGGCGTGCTCCCCGTCTAAGAAGGTTCTTGATTCGATCGAACAGATCTTCTGCAACTTCTTCTAGGGGCACTACTGTCATCCCCAGTTTTTGAATTAGGGGTATTTTCATCATTTTCCAAGTTTTATAATTTTTGGAAATTTTATTTGATTTTATAGGATTTTTAGGGATTTGTTTGACTTAGTTTGAATTTTATTCAATTCGGACTTAAGTTGGAGATCCGGGTAGTCTGGACCCTAGTGGGACCCACATACTAGCTGGGCTTGGTCCACATGCCATCCTAACAAGGCTAGAAACCAATAAACCACACTCTCATGGCTTAACTAGTCATTAAGAGGCTTAATTAGTCAATTTGGAGTCAAACCGAACCAAACCAAAATCAAACCGAACCAAACTAAGTCTATTGGGTGTGGAGGCCTAATGGGTCTCCACCCAAACCCATTAAACCCCCCTTGGCCGGCCATGTATAGGCAACCCCCCTCTCTTTTCTTCACCACAAAGTAATCTCTCTCTCTCTCTTCATTTCACTCTTTTCTTTTGAAGCTTCTTCTTCCTCAAGGAACCAATTCTAGGTATGCTCATTTAACCCTCATTAATTCCTCTATTTCATTTACTCCTTCACAATAAATGTGGAGGAGATCATTCTCCATATTATGACCATAGCTTTTATAGGTTTTCCTAAAAACCTAGTTTAAGGATTTTTTAGGGGTTTTCTTTTTTAGAGAGGAACATATATATATATATATATATATATATATATATATATATATATATATATATATATGTGTGTGTGTGTGTATATATATATGTATTGTGTGTGTGTGTGTGTAGAGGAGAGTGGTGGTGGTGGTGTCAGGAGAGAGTTTGTGTTTTAGTGTGTGTGTGTGTCTATATATATTTACATGTGTGTGTGTGTGTATGTATTTATATATATATAGGTAGAAGTGTGTGTGTGAGTGTCTATATATATATATATATATATATATATATATATATATATATATATATATATATATATATATATATATATATATATATAGATGTGTTGTGTGTTTGAGAGTCTATATATATATATAGATAGATAGCTAGATGTTTAGATAAATATATAGATAGATATATATATATATATATATATATAGGGAGGGAATGAAGAGAATAAGAAGTAGTAGCAATAGCAGTAGGAAGCAGGAGCAGCAGCAGCAGCTACTGCAATAGTAGCAGCAGCAGCATTAGCCATAGCATTGGCAGCAGCAGCAGTTAGCAGGAATAGCAGTAGGAGCAGCAGTATACGGAGAATAAGGAGAAGGAGACGAAGAATAAGACGGAGAATAAGGAGAAGGAGAATAAGGAAAAGAAGAATAAGAAGAAGAATAAGACGGAGAATAAGGAGAAGGAGACGGAGAATAAGGAGAATGAGAAGGAGAAGAAGAATAAGACGGAGAATAAGGAGAAGGAGACGGAGAATAAGAAGAAGGAGAAGGAGAATAAGGAGAAGAAGAATAAAAAGAAGAATGAGATAGAGAATAAGGACAAGGAGATGGAGAATAAGAATAAGGAGAAGAAGAATAAGAAGAAGAATAAGACGGAGAATAAGGAGAAGAAGAATAAAAAGAAGAATAAGATGGAGAATAAGGAGAAGGAGACGAAGAATAAGGAGAAGAAGAATAAGAAGAAGAATAAGACGGAGAATAAGGAGAAGGAGATGGAGAATAAGGAGAAGGAGAAGGAAAATAAGGATAAGAAGAATAATAAGAAGAAGAATGAGAAGGAGAATAAGAAGAAGAATAAGACGGAGAATAAGAATAAGGAGAAGGGAAGAAAATAAGAGAAGGAGAAGGAGAAGGGAATGTAGGAAATCAAATTAGAGAGGGTTTGTGAGTGAGTCGAATTTAGTGAAAGGGTAAATTAAGATATTAGCCTACGGCCAAGATATGGGTTTCGGAGTTCAAGATGGACTCGGATATGGGTTGACTTCCAATGTTCTCCTATGACCAAGGTTGACCTAACTAGACTTGTCTTGACCTAGAATAACAGAATAGGATTTAATTTGATTTGACTTTACTTCCGAAACATAGTATTGATACATCTTGTTATCTATAGGTCCTCGAGGTGCTGCATTGGATCCAGTTGACATATTATATCATATCACAGGCGAGTACATTCTCTGATAACTTTTTCCCAATTTATGATAACTGTTATGATTCATGTACTTAGTGTAGATATACTTATTCCTGACACATGGTTCTCACGGATTGGTATTACTGGATCTCGACGAGAGATGTTACTCCTTGTTAGCTTGGGATGTATTGTGCAAGCTCCCTTGTAGCTCTTGTGCAATATGTGGTCACTGATTCTAGAGAAGACTTGCTCCCTTCTCATAGAATTCCGTGCAGTGACGTGTCCTGTTTGGATCCATTCTACCAGTTGGGGGTGGGGGAGTAGTAGCGTATGCCTGTGATCAAATCCATCTTGAATTCTTGAGTAGTATTAGTCATATACCGCACTTATGACTAGCCAGGCCAGTTCTTTACAGGTTTCCAAGCCGGTCACAAGCTGAAACTACTACTCACACACATTGGATAGATGGCTTATCCTGATTTGTGTACATACCATGATCAGTTCTACTTTTCTGTTCTAGCTCTAGCTCTACAGCTTACCATGCCATGATACATATATGTACACTCCATGATTTTATTATATATGCTCTATTTACAGTCTTTTGGCTTTTATTCTATTTTGAGATCTGTTATAAGATATATGTACTCGCTCCATCCTGACCGGATATGTTAAAAATGTTTACAGATGCATAGGAGGACTATTATTGCACTTACTACGGCCCACCGGACGTAGTAGGTTTAGAGACAGATACCCTAGATCCGCAGGGTGCAGTACCGCAGGACGAGATACCGCCTATCCTGTAGATAGAGTAGTTTTTTATACTGGACCTTGTCTCCAGTCACTCTTGAGACTGTTATTATTTTGGCTTGTATTAGAGACTTTGGACTTAGTCTTGTATATTCTTTGTGTTTGGACTTGACAGGTTATATTTTATTGTCGTGTTGTCTTTATCTTTCAGTATTTACTCTATCATCTTAGAGTTGTGATTGAGCACTCATATATTATCATTGCTTGTCCTCCGTTCGGAGTTGACCATAATCTCGACAGGTTTTTGATATTATATAAACTGTTGTTGGATCGGAGGGAGAAGACACTCAAGAACAAGACTATTAAATTAGTCTGTGTTGCTTGGGGTCATCACTCTCTAGGTGAGTCAACGTGGAAGCGTGAGGATGACATCCGATCGCGATATCCCTACCTGTTTGACTCGTGAGGTATAATGTCTTTCTTATGCCTTACGTTTTCCCTTTCTTGCTTGCATTGTATGATTGTATGATTGAACTGCTTAGTGTAACTTGCCTGTGCTTAGTGTAGCTTATCGTGACAATCTCTAGCTCCTTGATTAAATTCCGAGGACGGAATTCTTTTAAGGTGGGTAGAGTTGTCACCCTCATTTCCCGTATTTTCCGTATTTCGTATTTATACTCGTATCTGGATTTTTGGCATGTATTTTTATTTTTCTCAAACTTGTGGGATTTTGGTATTTCCCATATTTTGGGTTTTGGCATGGCTCGGTTTTATTTGGATTGGTTCGGTTTTATGTGAGTTGGATCACCCTAGCCCTATGCTACCCCTCAACCCACCACAACTCACCCTCTTTATAACCCCCACCTACCACTCTTTCTCCTCATAACTTACACCATTAATTTCCTTCTTCTTCTTCTTCTCCTTCCTCCACAACTCTCCTAACCCTAGGCAAGTGCACCTTGCCACTTCATGAGAGCCCTATTTTCTTGGTTCATTTGCTAGATTAGGACATGGTGATCAACATTAGAACTTGGTGTTTTGTGATTTGAAGTCTCCTTTGTTCTAGATCTAAGTTATTTCTATTTTCGAATTTTGTATGGTTTGATCTCTTTAAGTTGGATTTTCATGGGTTTTGGTGTTTCCAAGTGGAAGAGCATTCAATTCTACCCAAGTTGAAACTTTGGAAATCTGGATTTGGAGTTCGGATGGCCAAGTTATGATGCTTTGAAGCCTTGGGTTCATCCACGGTGTTCTTGCTGTTTGGAGGAGACAGTGAGCAGTGTGCAGAGCTGTTTAGCTTACGCACCCTGAGCTACGCGTGCTCTTTAGCGCTGCGTACGCAGGCTTGAGTACGCTTCCTTTTGGAAGCGTGTCTCCTTGAGTGTGTGTGACTTTTTACGTACACTGCTCCCTTGAGTGTGCGTGACTTTTCACGTACGCTGCTCTCTGTAGCATGCGTGACTTTTCACCTACGCTGCTCTCTGTAGCATACGTGACTTTTTACGTACACTGCTCCCTTCAGCGTGCGTGACTTTTCACCTACGCTGCTCTCTCAGCGTGCGTGACTTTTCACCTACGCTGCTCTCTCAGCGTGCGTGACTTTTCACCTACGCTGCTCTCTGTAGCGTGCGTGACTTTTCACCTATGCTGCTCTCTCAGCGTGCGTGACTTTTTACCTATGCTGCTCTCTTAGCGTGCGTGACTTTTCACCTACGCTGCTCTCTCAGCGTGCGTGACTTTTCACCTACGCTGCTCTCTCAGCGTGCGTGACTTTTCACCTACGCTGCTCTCTCAGCGTCCGTGACTTTTCACTTACGCTGCTCCCCTGACCCCTTGCTTAACCCATTGGCTCTTGGAGTTGTGGTCTTATTTCTTTAAGCTTGACTCTTCTTTTGTCCTGTATATTGATATTTTATTAGATATTTTACGCCTATTTTATATCCTTACGCCTTTTGTCATGAACTTGATTTTACTTAATATGTTTGAAATAACTATTGTACATGGCATGGTATGACAAGAAACTAGCATAACACGACAGTGACCCGTAGTGGTGCACTCCTGACATGACCAACCTGACATGATAGTGGCCCGTCGTGGCACACTCCTGACAAGTACCCTGACATAATTTATCTTGATAATTTAACTTGACCTGCCTTGACACCGTGGGTAGTTCTTTCTTGCTTGCCTGTTAAATCCACTTGTCCTATCTTGCATCATGTCTAGGATGGGACTCCTGAGTACCACGGTCAGGAGTACCTACTAAAATGGATTATGGTTAATAACTAGAATAACACAGTAGTCATGAAGAGATGACACAGCTACGGGCAATCCCGTTACCTGGGCGCTCTTGGGATCTGTAGCATGCCGTCGAGTAGGGCACATTTCCAGCACACCGTCACGTGTTGCACCCTCTAAGTCACCTAAGGGTACATTTGTCCCCCGGGCGATGTACCCACCTGAATTCAACCCTAATCTTTCGTCCTGGGTAACCTGGATGGTCTGCAGGGCTTGTGGCTGTGGAACAATCTCACTGCATCTTGTTAGTAATTAGGCCTGTGATAACCCTAGTTAGTTAAAGTAGTAAGCCGTAGGATCTGCTTGGCCATGATTGATTGAATGAGGTATAACCAGTCTAGTCATGTCTTGATCCCATGCAAGATTGCTTCCTGTCTTGATTACTTATATTACTTATCTTGTCGATAAATGGTGGGAAACTAAGCTCTGTTCAGATGAAGGGTTACAACCCCGGTCCTTGTTTGGTTTACGGGTTGTAACCTGACTATCGGAATAGTTCCATGGTTATCTCGTCGTATCATCCTGACATGTTTTCGTAATTTTAGTTTTAATATTAGATTTTTCTGTGCTGATTGCTGGCTTTTGTTCTTATTTCGTGGCCCCCTTGTGGCACTTGCTCTTTTTGGGGTTGACCCAGCTGGTTTTGTGTGGCCAGATTTCGGAGCAGCTCCCGAGGATCTACCAAGCTTCCAGCCCAATGGTGAACACTAGACGGAATCCGGGCCAAGAGTGGGTTTTCTATTTTGTTTCGCTCACTCTATTGTAAAGTTATTCTTTTGAGGCGTTTAGCCGACGAGCACCTGTTAGCTCGATGCATTTTACTTACTGTCTGTCTACGGGCTGTAAACATGATTGACAAATCCTAGGGTTGATCATGTATGACTAAACTCTTGCTAGTCCTAACATTTTGTAACGACTAGCTTCATGATCAGCTGAATATGTAATATTTGGGACGCCTTATTATTGTATATTTAATGATCATACATCTTGCGACTTTACTTACTTGTGGTGATTGAGATACTAGGCTTGTTCATGACCATAAGAGACTGTTGGCTTGTAGAAAACCCTCACATATCTAGACAGCCGTGACCGTATATCAAGGTGGTTTCCATTTCAATATACGTAGCTGGCTATGTCTGCCCCCGCTCTCCAGTATTCTGGTTCTGGGGCGTGACACGGTTTAAGTGGTGGCCCATGCAGGTCTTGTATCAAGATGTGTGGGGGTTTACCAGATAGATGTCTCAATCAGTACTCATCCTTGATCTCTGTTCGTATCCTCTGAATCCCTGGATTCTTGCCCTGATCCTGTGCTTATATCGTTGATCTGTCCTGGTCCTTTCCTTATTGTTCCCTGTGTCGTCTTCTTCAGCGACACTGTACCTGGTCCTACCGATCGACGAGGTGGAGCACTTTTCGTAGATCAGCAGCAACCCGGAGATCAAGCCCAGCATTCCGGGGTAGCCTCCAGAGTTGTACCTACTGGAGGAGAGTCACCAGTTCGGCCCGTCCAGCCCGCTGAGCCAGATGATGGTACCTTAGTAGGCCTCATCAGAACCTTGATAGCTTCCCAGGATCGTCGAAGCGACGCCCTGCACCAGACAGTTCAAGATGCTTTGACCCGAGGCGGACATCCAGGAAACCAGGCGGCCAACAGCTTCAAGCGATTGAACCCTCCTTTCTTCGACGGCACCGAGGATGCGATTGCCGCGGATGCATGGCTTCAGGATACCGAGGTAATTTTGGAAGCAGCTAGGACACCCGAGAATGAGAAGGTGGCGGTGGTACGCCTGCAGCTGTTGGACTTGGCTCGCAGTTGGTGGGCGGCGCAAGCCATGGGATTAGTGGCACCCATTGCTTGGGCAGTGTTTAGAGAGAGATTCCAGACGAAGTATTTCGACGCTGTGGCTCGGTACGACCTGCAGACCAGATTTACCAACTTGAAGCAAGGAGACAGAACAGTCGACAGTTATGCATCGGAGTTTTCTAGGCTCAGTAGGTTTGCCCCCACCTTAGTGGCGACCGAGTTTGATAGGGCCCAGCGGTTCCAGCAGGGGCTGCATTTGGAGATCTTGTTGGCAGTTGAGCAGTTCGAGCACCAGACGTTCGATACAGTCTTGAGGGCAGCTAGGAGGCATGAGTACACCTCCCAGAGGATCGTGGATAGGACCGGAAGTAGGAAGCGGTCCCACAGTCAGATGCACCAATCATCAGCTCCAGCCGCGGCAGCTAGAAGTTTGACCATTGGGACTCCGAGGCGGGCAGCCTCAGTAACGTCGGTTCAACATTCGACCCCGACGTACCCGCAGCAGCAGAAGCAGAAGCAGACTTTCGCGATGGGATGTTCTCATTGCGGAAAGCCATGGCATGTGGTGGCAGACTGCCGCAGGGCGCAGGGATTGTGCCTGGCTTATGGAGCAGCAGATCATAGGATAGGGGCTTGCCCGAATAGGGGTGGTTCATCAGCATCCAACCCTTCTAGCTCTTCGGTGAGAGGACCGGCCCCAGCACCAGTTCAGCAGCAGCAGTATCAGTCTTCGAGGTCCTTGCCGCCTCAGTCTCAGGCATTCCAGCAGCAGCACCCCCAGCAGTATGCACAAGCCCAAGCTCAGACCCAGAATAGGCAGAGAGATTTCCAGCAGAGGGGACCAGCAGCCAGAGGA
This sequence comes from Iris pallida, assembly GCA_029216955.1. Classification (NCBI taxonomy): domain Eukaryota; kingdom Viridiplantae; phylum Streptophyta; class Magnoliopsida; order Asparagales; family Iridaceae; genus Iris; species Iris pallida. The sequence continues at coordinate 35,164 of JANAVB010007561.1, forward strand.
CAAGGTCAGGCCATGATGATGGCTATGGAAGAAGAAATTGCACCAGGTGAGGTTGTGGCAGGTACTATTCTCGTCAACTCCTCTCCAGCGTCTGTATTATTTGATTCTGGTGCATCGCATTCATTTATGTCTGCACGATTCGCGACACGGATAGGATTGGAGCCCGAGTCATTATCAGTAAGGCTCAATATACTTACTGGTAATGGCCTTGTGGGAGTAGATCGAGTGTTTTCCTCGTGTCGGATCGTAGTTAGCGGTAGGGAGTTCCCCGCTAGATTCATAGAGTTTCCTATGGCAGACTATGATGTAGTCCTAGGCATGGATTGGTTGAGGAACCAGTATGCTAGGATAGACTGCCATATTGGCAGAGTTGTCTTTAGTTTCATTTTCCAGAGGCGCAGTAGAGCCATATTCCCCAGCATTGCGGATGGCAGTAGCAGCAGTGCAGTTACCCCGGATAGTTGAAGAGTTTCCAGATGTCTTTCCAGAGGAGCTTCCAGGGATGCCGCCGGAGCGGGAGATTGAGTTCACTATAGACTTGATTCCCGGAACAGCACCAGTATCAGAGCGAGTCTACAGGATGGCGCCTTCAGATTTAGAGATTTTGTACAAGATGATTGAAGAACTGAGGACCAAGGGATTCATCCGTACAAGTGGATCGCCTTGGGGAGCCCCGATGCTTCTTGTAAAAAAGAAGGATGGTACGTCCAGGCTATGTGTTGATTATCGTACCTTGAATTCGGTGACAATCAAGAACAGATACCCTCTTCCGAGGATAGATGACTTGTTTGATCAGCTCAGAGGGGCTTCAGTGTTCTCGAAGATCGACTTGCGGTCGAAATACCACCAGATCAGAGTCAGAGAGCAGGACATCCCGAAGACAGCATTCAGATCGAGGTATGGACATTGGGAGTTCCTTGTTATGCCCTTTGGAGCGACCAATGCGCCGGCCGTATTCATGGACCTCATGAATCGTATTTTCATGCCTTACTTGGACCAATTTGTGATCGTGTTCCTAGATGACATCCTGGTCTACAGCAAGAGTGAAGCAGAGCATGAGCAGCATCTCAGAGTCGTCCTTCAAACGCTTAGGGAGCATCAGTTGTACGCCAAGTTCAGTAAATGCGAGTTCTGGCTCGATCGCCTATCATACTTGGGTCACATCATTACCCGAGGAGGAGTGGAAGTGGATCCCCAGAAGATTGTGGCTATCGAGTCATGGCCGGTACCCAGCTCAGTGGCAGAGGTTCGCAGCTTTCTTGGACTGGCCGGCTACTACCGGCGGTTCGTTTCAAATTTTGCAAGGATTTCAGCGCCGATGACCCAGTTGACCCGCAAGGATGTGCCGTTTGTTTGGACAGCAGAGTGTCAGGAATCATTTGAGAAGTTGAAGCGAGGTTTGATAACAGCTCCCATTCTCACCCTTCCAGATGGGACCGGAGGATTCACAGTTTATTGCGACGCTTCAGACAGAGGATTGGGGTGTGTCTTGATGCAGCATGGGAAGGTAATATCTTATGCGTCACGTCAACTACGTGATCATGAGAAGAATTACCCGACCCACGACTTGGAATTGGCGGCGGTAGTGTTTGCTTTGAAGTTGTGGAGACACTACTTGTACGGAGATAGAATGGAGATCTTTACTGATCATAAGAGCCTGAAGTATGTTTTCACCCAGAATGACCTTAATATGCGGCAGAGAAGATGGCTCGAGCTATTGGTGGATTATGATATGGATTTGCAGTATCATCCCGGGAAGACCAACGTTGTAGCAGATGCATTGAGCAGGAGAGCCAGAGTTTATTTCCTGACGGCGCAACCAGAATTATTGGCAGATCTTCAGAAGATGGGAATTGAAGTGGTTCTTCCTACCAGTGTGGCATTGATGGCCAGTCTACAGGTTCAATCCAGCATAGTTGAGAGGATCCGGATGGCGCAGTCAGCAGATTCTAAGCTTCAGCGACTCAGAGCAGAGTGTGAAGCAGGAAGAAGGCCAGAGTTATGTATCCATGAAGACGGTACCCTTCGGCACGGCACTCGTCTTTGTGTACCTAGTGGAGATATCAAACAGAAAGTCATGGCAGAAGCCCACAGTTCACAGTATTCTATTCATCCGGGTGGTACGAAGATGTACCGTGATATTCGTCAGCATTTTTGGTGGAATGGCATGAAGAGGGAGATAGCCCGGTTTGTCTCTCGATGTTTGGTTTGCCAACAGGTTAAAGCTGAACATCAGAGGCCCGCTGGACTTCTTCAACCCTTACCGATCCCAGAATGGAAATGGGAACATATAACCATGGATTTCGTGACCAGATTGCCCAAATCTCCGGCCGACAGAGATGCTATTTGGGTAATTATGGACAGGCTTACCAAGGTGGCACACTTTCTTCCATTCAGAGTTGGACAGTCGACGGCACAGTTAGCAGAGATGTACCTCAGGCAGATCGTCAGGCTTCACGGTGTGCCAGTCAGCATCACCTCGGATGGGGATTCAAGATTCACATCACACTTTTGGCGCAGCTTGCAGAAGAGTTTGGGGACTCCCTTCAATTCAGCTTGGCTTATCACCCGCAGACGGATGGTCAATCAGAGCGCACAATCCAGACCCTTGAAGATATGTTGAGATCCTGTACCCTTGACTTCGGTGGTTCATGGGAGAATCATCTGCACCTGGTGGAATTCTCGTACAACAACAGTTATCAGGCCAGTATCCAGATGGCACCTTTCGAGGCTCTTTATGACAGGAAGTACAGATCCCCGCTAGCATGTGACGATGTCGGGGAGAGGCAGATGCTCGGGCCCGAATTGATTTCCCAGACGGTTGAAGTGGTCAGGAAGGTCAGAGATCACCTCCGAGTTGCCCAGGACCGCCAGCGCCATTGGGCCGATGCTCATCGGCGTCCCTTAGAATTTGCTATCGGCGACCATGTATTCCTTAGGATCTCGCCTAACCGCGGCATCATTCGCTTTGGCGTGAGGGAAAAGCTTAGTCCTAGGTATATAGGGCCGTTCGATATTCTAGAGCGAGTAGGAGATGTATCCTATCGTCTTGCTCTTCTGCCGTCGCTAAGTGAGGTGCATAATGTATTCCATGTGTCCCAATTATGATGGTATATTTCGGACCCGAGCCACATCCTAGACCATTCGGAATTGGTTGTTGGTACCAACCATTCGTACGAGGAGAGGCCCGTGTCTATATTGGACCGGAGGGAGAAGACACTCAAGAACAAGACTATTAAATTAGTCCATGTTGCTTGGGGTCATCACTCTCTAGGTGAGTCAACGTGGGAGCGTGAGGACGACATCCGATCGCGATATCCCTACCTGTTTGACTCATGAGGTATAATGTCTTTCTTATGCCTTACGTTTTCCCTTCCTTGCTTGCATTGTATGATTGTATGATTGAACTGCTTAGTGTAACTTGCCTATGCTTAGTGTAGCTTGTCGTGACAATCTCTAGCTCCTTGATTAAATTCCGAGGACGGAATTCTTTTAAGGTGGGTAGAGTTGTCACCCTCATTTCCCGTATTTTTCGTATTTCGTATTTATACTCGTATCTGGATTTTTGGCATGTATTTTTATTTTTTTCAAACTTGTGGGATTTCGGTATTTCCCATATTTTGGGTTTTGGCATGGCTCGATTTTATTTGGATTGGTTCGGTTTTATGTGAGTTGGATCACCCTAGCCCTATGCTACCCCTCAATCCACCACAACTCACCCTCTTTATAACCCCCACCTACCACTCTCTCTCCTCATAACTTCCACCATTAATTTCCTTCTTTTTCTTCTTCTCCTTCCTCTACAACTCTCCTAACCCTAGGCAAGTGCACCTTACCACTTCATGAGAGCCCTATTTTCTTGGTTCATTTGCTAGATTAGGACATGGTGATCAACATTAGAACTTGGTGTTTTGTGATTTGAAGTCTCCTTTGCTCTAGATCTAAGTTATTTCTATTTTCGGATTTTGTATGGTTTAATCTCTTTAAGTTGGATTTTCATGGGTTTTGGTGTTTCCAAGTGGAAGAGCATTCAATTCTACCCAAGTTGGAACTTTGGAAATCTGGATTTGGAGTTCGGATGGCCAAGTTATGATGCTTTGAAGCCTTGGATTCATCTATGGTGTTCTTGCTGTTTGGAGAAGACAGTGAGCAGTGTGCAGAGTTGTTTAGCTTACGCACCCTGAGCTACGCGTGCTCTTTAGCGCTGCGTACGCAGGCTTGAGTACGCTTCCTTTTGGAAGCGTGTCTCCTTGAGTGTGCGTGACTTTTCACGTACACTGCTCCCTTGAGTGTGCGTGACTTTTCACGTACGCTGCTCTCTGTAGCGTGCGTGACTTTTTACCTACGCTGCTCTCTGTAGCACACGTGACTTTTCACGTACACTGCTCCCTTCAGCGTGCGTGACTTTTCACCTACGCTGCTCTCTCAGCGTGCGTGACTTTTCACCTACGCTGCTCTCTGTAGCGTGCGTGACTTTTCACCTACGCTGCTCTCTCAGCGTGCATGACTTTTCACCTACGCTGCTCTCTTAGCGTGCATGACTTTTCACCTACGCTGCTCTCTCAGCGTGCGTGACTTTTCACCTACGCTGCTCTCTCAGCGTGCGTGACTTTTCACCTACGCTGCTCTCTCAGCGTGCGTGACTTTTCACTTACGCTGCTCCCCTGACCCCTTGCTTAACCCATTGGCTCTTGGAGTTGTGGTCTTATTTCTTTAAGCTTGACTCTTCTATTGTCCGGTATATTGATATTTTATTAGATATTTTACGCCTATTTTATATTCTTACGCCTTTTGTCATGAACTTGATTTTACTTAATATGTTTGAAATGACTATTTTACATGGCATGGTATGACAAGGAACTAGCATAACACGACAGTGACCCGTAGTGGTGCACTCCTGACATGACCAACCTGACATGATAGTGGCCCGTCGTGGCACACTCCTGACAAGTACCCTGACATGATTTATCTTGATAATTTAACTTGACCTGCCTTAACACCGTGGGTAGTTCTTTCTTGCTTGCCTGTTAAATCCACTTGTCATGTCTTGCATCATGTCTAGAATGGGACTCCTGAGTACCACGGTCAGGAGTACCTACTAAAATGGATTAAGGTTAATAACTAGAATTACACAGTAGTCATGAAGAGATGACACAGCTACGGGCAATCCCGTTACCTGGGCGCTCTTGGGATCTGTAGCCTGCCGTCGAGTAGGGCACATTTCCAGCACACCGTCGCGTGGTGCACCCTCTAAGTCACCTAAGGGTACATTTGTCCCCCGGGCGATGTACCCACCTGAATTCAACCCTAATCTTTCGTCCTGGGTAACCTGGATGGTCTGCAGGGCTTGTGGCTGTGGAACAATCTCACTGCATCTTATTAGTAATTAGGCCTGTGATAACCCTAGTTAGTTAAAGTAGTAAGCCGTAGGATCTGCTTGGCCGTGATTGATTGAATGAGGTATAACCAGTCTAGTCATGTCTTGTTCCCATGCAAGATTTCTTCCTGTCTTGATTACTTACATTACTTATCTTGTCGATAAATGGTGGGAAACCAAGCTCTGTTCAGATGAAGGGTTACAACCCCGGTCCTTGTTTGGTTTACGGGTTGTAACCTGACTATCGGAATAGTTCCATGGTTATCTCGTCGTATATCATCCTGATATGTTTTCGTAATTTTAGTTTTAATATTAGATTTTTTCTGTGCTGATTGCTGGCTTTTGTTCTTATTTCGTGGCCCCTTGTGGCACTTGCTCTTTCTGGGGTTGACCCAGCTGGTTTTGTGTGGCCAGATTTCGGAGCAGCTCCCGAGGATCTACCAAGCTTCCAGCCCAATGGTGAACACTAGACGGAATCCGGGCCAAGAGTGGGTTTTCTATTTTGTTTCGCTCACTCTATTGTAAAGTTATTCTTTTGAGGCGTTTAGCCGACGAGCACCTGTTAGCTCGATGCACTTTACTTACTGTCTGTCTACGGGCTGTAAACATGATTGACAAATCCTAGGGTTGATCATGTATGACTAAACTCTTGCTAGTCCTAACATTTTGTAACGACTAGCTTCATGATCAGCTGAATATGTAATATTTGGGACGCCTTATTATTGTATATTTAATGATCATACATGTTGCGACTTTACTTACTTGTGGTGATTGAGACACTAGGCTTGTTCATGACCATAAGAGATTGTTGGCTTGTAGAAAACCCTCACATATCTAGACAGCCGTGACCGTATATCGAGGTGGTTTCCATTTCAATATACGTAGCTGGCTATGTCTGCCCCCACTCTCTAGTATTCTGGTTCTGGGGCATGACACAGCATCTTCAGCAGCAGGTGCAGGCCAGGGCACCTGTCCAGAGGGTTCAGCAGCGTCAGGGGCAGGATGATCCTCCGTGCCACTACTGCAAGAAGCCTGATCACCTCTTTGAGTTCTGCAGGAAGAGGCTGGGGATGTGCCTCTTTTGCGGTGCCGTTGGGCATCAGATACGAGAGTGTCCTAAGAACTCCCGTGTTGCTGGAGCAGCTCAGAGGGCACATGTTCAGAGGGCACCAGCTAGTATGCATGTAGTTCAGCAGCGGGGTCCACTTCCGACCCAGCAACAGCAGTTTGTCCAGCACCGCCAGCAGAAGGGTATTCAGGGTAGAGCCTTTGCTCTTGCAGCCGAGGAGATGGAGCCTATAGCGGATGTTGTCACAGGTTATGTTCTGCTCGATTCTTTTCCAGCTTTAGCCTTGTTTGATTCTGGTGCTACGCACAGTTTTGTGTCTATTTTTTTTGCTCTTAGGCACAATATCATTACTGAGTATCCTGGTAGGACTTGCAAGATTATGACTGGGAATGGCATCATCCTGGTTAATAATGTTTGTAAGGGGCGAAGAGTTTCTTTGAGAGACCGAGAGCTGAGTACGTGTTTGCTCGTAATGCCACTTCCGAGTTACGATGTGGTACTCGGTATGGACTGGTTGAGCATGCACCATGCTAGCATAGATTGTAGGAGAGGCAGGATTCTGTTTAGGCTGCCGGGGAGCCGGAGTTTGAGTTCACTAGGGGTGCAGCGGAGCCAGGAGATGGATTCTGCGGAGCATTGTTGGCGGGGCCGGTGTTGCCACATCCACTTATTGCTGAGTTCTTGGATGACTATCCCGAGGAGTTGCCCGGGATGCCGCCAGATCGTGATGTTGAGTTTTCTATAGACCTAGTGTCGGGCGCTGAGCCTATCTCACAGCACGTCTATAGAATCAACAACAGTGAGTTAGCGAAGCTGAAGAAACAGGTCGATAAGCTGGAGGACAAGGGCTTTATCCGATCTAGTTCTTCACCTTAGGGCGCACCAGTTCTTTTCGTCCCAAAGAAGGATGGTACGGTACGTATGTGCATTGATTACAGGGCGCTCAACAACCTTACCATCAAGAACAAGTATCCTTTGCCAAGGATTGATGACTTGTTCGACCAGTTGAGCGGGACGAGGGTGTTCTCGAAGATCGACTTGCGTACCGGGTACCATCAGCTGAAGGTAAAGCAAGATGACATTCCGAAGACTGCATTTCGGACCCGTTATGGCCAGTATGAGTATACCGTCATGCCGTTTGGGTTGACCAACGCCCCGACGGTATTCATGAACTTGATGAACAAGGTATTCCATCAGTACCTTGACAAGTTCGTGGTGGTCTTCATCGATGACATTCTCATCTATTCGAAGACGCCAGAGGAGCACGAGGAGCACCTGAGGATTGTGTTGGACACTCTCAGGAGGGAGCAGCTGTATGGGAAGCTGTCGAAGTGCGAGTTCTTCTTGGATCGCCTGGAGTTCCTAGGCCATGTTGTCTCTGGCAAGGGGATTTTAGTGGATCCGAAGAAGATTTCTGCAGTAGAGTCCTGGTCTACGCCGAGCTCAGTTACAGAGGTTCGAAGTTTTTTGGGTTTGGCATGTTATTACCGGAGGTTCATGCAGGACTTTTCCAGGATTGCCCAGCCGATGACCCGACTTACCAGAAAGGACGAGGAGTTTGTTTGGTCCGAGGAGTGCCAGGCCGCCTTTGAAGAGCTGAAGGCAAGGTTGACTACAGCTCCTATCTTGACGCTGCCATCTGGATCTGGTGGTTATACGATCTACAGTGACGCTTCAAGATGGGGTTTGGGTTGTGTACTTCAGCAGCACGGGAAGGTGATTGTCTATGCATCTAGGCAGTTACGTCCTCATGAGAGGAACTACCCTATCCACGATCTGGAGCTAGCCGCGATCGTCTTTGCTTTGAAGCTGTGGAAACACTATCTGTACGGAGAGCGAGTTGAGATCTATACAAATCACAAGAGCTTTCAGTACGTATTTACCCAGAAGGAGCTGAATATGAGGCAGAGGTGATGGTTAGAGCTGATGAAGGATTTTGATATATCCTTACAGTACCATCCGAGGGAAGGCCAACGTGGTCGCGGATGCTTTGAGCAGGTATCCCGTAGCCATGTGTTTGACGATGGATCGTCACCTTCTGGCAGATCTGGAGAGCTTGGGCATAGAGGTGATAGTTCTAGGGTTTGAGGAGCAGATATGGGGTCTCCAGGTGCAGTCAGAGCTGATAGACAGAGTCAGGGCAGCTCAGTTTGAGGATGAGGCTCTGAGGGTCATCAGGGAGCAGGTCCGGGCAGGACTGTTGGATGAGTTCTCTATAGCGGGAGATGGGTCGTTGAGGCATGGTACCAGATTGTACGTGCCGAACGGAGGACTTCGGAAGGAGGTTCTTCAGGAGGCACATCGTTCTCAGTACTCTATGCATCCTGGAGCCAACAAGATGTATAGAGACTTGAGGCAGCATGTTTAGTGGTATGGCATGAAATGTGAGGTGGCTCAGTTCGTTTCTAGATGCTTGGTGTGCCAGCAGGTGAAAGCCGGGAGGCAGAGACCCGGTGGATTGCTCCAGCCACTACCCATTCTTGAGTGGAAGTGGGAGCATATCACTATGGACTTTGTATCTGGGCTTCCGTGCTCTCCATGAGAGAAGGATGCGATTTGGGTCATTGTTGATCGATTGACCAAATCGGCCCACTTTTTGTCTTTCAAGGTGGGTTTGTCTACGGAGAGGCTGGCCGAGATGTACGTACGGCAGATAATCCGATTGCACGGGATTCTAGTGAGTATAGTCTCGGATCGGGACAGCCGATTCACTTCCCACTTCTGGAGGAGTTTGCAGCTTAGCTTGGGCACATCGCTCAAGTTCAGTACCGCATACCACCCCTAGACAGACGGGCAGTCGGAGAGGACGATTTAGACCCTCGAGGATATGCTTCGTACCCGTGTCTTGGACTTCGGGGGATCTTGGGAGGACCACCTTCACTTGGTAGAGTTTGCTTACAACAACAGCTACCAAGCCAGTATAGAGATATCACCTTTCGAGGCTCTATACGGACGGAGGTGCCGTACTCCCTTGTCTTGGGATGATGTCGGCGAGAGGGTTTTGCTTGGCCCTGAGATGGTAGTGGATGCTGCAGAGAAGGTCAGGGTTAACAGAGATAGACTTCGGGTGGCGCAGGATAGGCAGCGGCATTAGGCCGATAGCCACCGGAGGCCGTTGGAGTTGAGGTATAGTTTAGATTTTCTAGTATTTGAGTCTGATTGTGATTGTTTTAGATCAAGCTTTAAGCCTTGTGTTTTGTTCTAGGTTGGTGATCTTGTGTTCCTGCGGATTTCTCCGACGCGTGGCACGATTCATTTTGGTGGCAGCGGGAAGCTTAGTCCACGATACATCAGACCCTTCCGTATCTTGGGCAAGGTCGGTGCAGTGGCTTACCGACTGGAGTTACCGCCCGCACTAGAGGGAGTGCACAGCGTGTTCCATGTGTCGCAGCTGAGACGGTACGTGGCAGATCCCAGTCACATCTTGGACTACTCCGAGATCGAAGTGGGACCGACACTCAGCTATCCAGAGAAGCCGGTTGAGATCTTGGACCGAAGAGAGAAGGTGCTCCGAAACCAGGTTATTCCCTTGGTTCGCGTCGCATGGAGGCACCACTCTCCAGGTGAGTCTACCTGGGAGAGAGAGGACGACATGCGGGAGCGATTTCCATATCTCTTCGAGCCTTGAGGTAAAATTCTTTCTTTTCCATCCTTGTTCAATTCATGTTGCTGTGTTAGTTCTCATTCAATTTCGAGGACGAAATTCTTTTAAGGAGGGTAGATTATCACCCCCAATTTTTGAATTAGGGGTATTTTCGTCATTTTCCAAGTTTTATAATTTTTGGAAATTTTATTTGATTTTATAGGATTTTTAGGGATTTGTTTGACTTAGTTTGAATTTTATCCAATTCAGACTTAAGTTGGAGACCCGGGTAGTCTGGACCCTAGTGGGACCCACATACTAGCTGGACTTGGTCCACATGCCATCCTAACTAGGCTAGAAACCAATAAACCACACTCCCATGGCTTAACTAGTCATTAAGAGGCTTAATTAGTCAATTTGGAGTCAAACCGAACCAAACCAAATTCAAACCGAACCAAACTAAGTCTATTGGGTGTGGAGGCCTAATGGGTTTCACCCAAACCCATTAAATCCCCCTTGGCCGGCCATGTATAGGCAACCCCCCTCCCTGCTCTTTCCTTCACCACAAAGTAATCTCTCTTCATTTCACTCTTTTTTTGAAGCTTCTTCTTCCTCAAGGAAACCAATTCTAGGTATGCTCATTAACCCTCATTAATTTCTCTATTTTATTATCCTTCACATAAATGTGGAGGAGATCATTCTCCACATTATGACCATAGCTTTTATAGCCTAAAAACCTAGTTTAAGATTTATTAGAGATTTTCCTTTTTAAAGAGGAATATATATATATATATATATATATATATATAATATATATATATATATATATATATATATATATATATATATATATATATATATTATATTGATGTGTGTGTGTGTAGAGGAGAGTGGTGGTGGGGTGCAGGAGAGAGTGTGTGTTTT
>JANAVB010007562.1:0-69230 GCA_029216955.1 Iris pallida
ATATAAAACTAGACTTCCTTGTCTCAGCCCTACTAGTCTATGCAATTAGAGTTTGCAGTAAAGGGTAAAAGTTAGATGATACCTTTGTATCCGCAGTTTAGTCTATAGGAGATCCTCTTGAACTTTAAAAACCCTTTTTCTGTGTATAAAATGAAGTTCTTTTTATGTAATCCAGTCTATACTGAAGTATATGCAACCATATATCATAACAGTTGTGGATGCCTGAACTTTAGAACTGATAGGTGATAAAATGATTACAAGGCAAGAAACTTATTCAAGATCATCACATCTTCCCCAAGAATAAAGGCCGAAAGAACTAACAAGAAATCTCCAAACTCAGTGGAAGTTGAACTGACTGGAAACAGAAGGAGTGTGAATTAATCGTAGTTTCATACTGCAACACTTGATTCAACAGATATTACATCATTTCAAACAAAACAAAAATATTATCCAGTATTCAACTAAGCACAGGTACAAAGTTCATTTTATTATGAAAATCTGTAAAAGTGAGCAATATTTGCATATTTGATCTCCTTCACTACGTAAATACTCTGCAAAACTGAATTCTTTTAGCAGCACACAAATACAATTATCCGGTCACTTTGAAGACCAGACGTGGAGAAGTCAATAAGTTTGTAAGACTCAAACTAAATTTCAATATGGTACATGCCAAAAATGAGCAAGAAGAACAAAACAAAGCAAATCTTGTATTAAAACAGAACGAACAACTGATCATATCAATTGTTTATGAAGGCTATGATCAATTCAGATAATGACAGAACATACAGAATGACACTTGGAATTGAGAGGTTGGACACGAAAATTTATCCATTCTTCAAAGTATAGGGAAACTTGCAGGAAACAAAAATGACTGTACTGTTGTCTTATGTTTGTTTTACTACATATTATAATTATTATTCTATCAAAAATCTACTGGCGTCCAAACGAAATGTGCCCCACTTATCATATAATCTAGCGTGCATTGCACGCACACCTCTAACGAAGATGGACACATGTTGGTGATAAAATCATTATTATGGGAGACAAGCTAGTGAGTGTTGGCATCTATTTTCTAATGAGGAACAGGTATAATCATAGTCTTGAATCCAGATTCTTTGGGTCGGGTCAGTAAATTAGAAATTCTCTATTTGCATCAAAATAACTACTCGATTCTTGAAACTAATTAAAAGAGAGTTCATACCAATTGTTTATATAACCAAATTTATTGTTGACGCCGTGGTTAAAATGAAGCTCATTTGCGAAATGTAAAAGGTCAGAATCACATGATACATTAAGAACACTTCCGAAGAAATTCACAGGATACATTAGGACATCTTCGCCGGAGCTAGGGTTTCCGGGGGGGTCGGGATGAAGAACATGGGAGAGGGGTTTAGGGCTGTGGGGAAAATCGGGGTCGGAAGGGAAGGGGGAAGAGGGAACGATTGAAGTCGGCTGCGGGGATGAGAGGGGAGACGGCGGATCGCCGGAGAACAGGGTTAGGGCACGGTCGGGAGGGCTGTGGAAGTCGGGGTGGCTGACGAGATGGTCGGAAAAGAAGCTAGGGAAGAGGGCAGAGGAGAGGGGGAGACTTACGGGCTCGGTCGCCGGTCGGGGTTCGCCGGCCGGGGGAAGACTTCCACCGGAGGGGGAGCTCGAGAGGGAGAGGCTGAGAGAGTTGTGGTGTTGGGGATCGGGGGGGAAGGAGGAAAAGAAGTACTTGGATGTGAAATATATAAGAAACCCTCTATTCCCAAATTTTGTTAAAACCGTCAAGAAATTTTTTTTTTTGAAAAAATTACGAAAATGGCATCTGAAATGTGCGCGCCTTTTTTTTCTGCACATGCATTACTTGACGGTTATCAGCAAACCGTCAAGTAATGCAATGGGTTTTCTTGACGCTTTGTATAAAACCGTCAAGTAATATGGTCAAATTTTAATATATAACAGAAAAATGGGTGTTTTGTTGACGTATGTCTAAAACCGTCAAGATAACTGCTTTCCTTGACGGTTTTGACCATACGTCAATAAATTGACCGTCAAGAAAGGTCATTTTTCTTGTAGTGAACTATCTTATACTCTAAATCACATAGTCACTTACAGTTCTCTATTATCATGTATAGATAGCTTTTGTTTATCAGTTTCTCTCTTTCTTTTCATGCTTATTTCTTACAGCGTTTTACGTATCTTATTCTATCGCGTGCTTTATATTTCCTATCATGATATGAACTGCGTGAGATGTATTGCGCTCGTTTTCGTCCTGATTGGACTGTTGAAAATATTACAGGTCATGAGGAGGAGTTTTTCCTACCTATTATGGCACTGGCTTAGATGACACCGGTGACTTGGACCCTCAAGAGGATCCAACAGTTGCTGAGGACTTGTCCATTGTCTAGTTTAGACTTCTAGACTAGTTTCTTTGTTTAGATGTTTGTCTTTGAGATGTACTTCATTTATTTGGATTTTGATCTTGTTTAAACATCCAAACTTATTAACTTCAGTTGCAGTTCTCTGTTGAAATTTTATCCATCTTTAATCTTTTTATTCCATCTTAGATTCTGTGATTGAGTTGCACTTTATATGTTGTCCTTCTTTTGGAGAGTATATCATTGTACAGGTACAATTATATTGTTAGATGATGTGACCAAGGACATCGTTCTACTGCCGATACTGTGGTATAGGCTGGACGTACCCACTTCTCGTGCTCTCATACTGGGTGCGGGTCGTGACACGGGCCGCACGCCCGTACGTGCACAGTCATGCGAGAAACGCGTGTCCAATGACACATGGACACGACGTGGTATCGTGTCAGTGTGTTGTACACCTAGACCTAGACCCCGCCTATCTATGTGCACGAGCACGAGGCTCCTCGTGCTACGTGTGGCGTTCTATCGAGCGCAGCACGTGCCCACGAGCACATTTTCATTCAAGCGTGTACGGACTCTTTCGATACGTACTGACTGGACACCATATGGACATGAATTCGACTTGACACTGACACGAACATGTCATACACGTGTATACCTTCGTGTTTGCCAACTTTCACGAGTTCTAGTTGTGTATATTTGATTTTAGGTATTGGATTGGGTTGTGTAGTATCGGGTTTCGATTTTGAGTTGGATTTTGAGTATTTTTTATTTAATAGTTCAGTTTAATTCAGTTTAGTAGGGTTATTTCAATAGCTCAGTTAGAGTGTCGGGTTTAGTTCAGTTAGGTTAGCATATAGTTTAGTTTGGAGATATATATTGGTATATATATACACAGCATATATGTGGTTATGTATACTTGAGAGCATAGATATATAGTTTGGCAATTGATATATATATATATATATATATATATATATATATATATATATATATATATATATATATATATATATATATAGGTAGTGAGTGAATGTATAGGTTGTAGGTTGTGCAATCTCAGATTTTCTGAGATTGAATCTTTCTTTCCCAGTTTACCGTTCGCACACACACACTTGATTTCCTTTTCCTTACCTTATATATGTATATGTGTGTATCCTTTTTTTCTTTTTAATTCTGATTTTGTTTTGGTTGAGTTAGAATCTCAGCTTTACTGAGATTGGGTGGTTTTCCTTCAACTTATTACACGCACACATGCTTTCTTCTATCTTTGTATTATATATATATATATATATATATATATATATATATATATATATATATATATATATATATATATATATATATAATACAATATATATATATATATATATATATATATATATATATATTTGTATTATATATATATATATATATATATATATATATATATAAAATATATATATATATATATATATATATATATATATATATATATACACACACACACACACACACACAAATATATATATATATATATATATATATATATATATATATATATATATATATATATATATTTTTATTTATTTATTTATATATTATATATATATATATATTTTTTATTTATATTATATATATATATATATATATATATATATATATATATATATATATATATATATATATATATATATATATATATATATATATATTTGTGTGTGTGTATCCTAATGTAAATATTTTGAATGTAAATGTGTATATATATTACTGTTGCTATAGGATATTTGCCTATAGATTTGTGAGTCAGTAAAAAAAATATGTGTGTGTGTGTGTGTGTGTGTGTGTGTGTGTGTGTGTGTGTGTGTGTGTATCCTAATGTAAATATTTTGAATGTAAATGTGTATATATAGTATTGTTGCTATTGGATATTTGCCTATAGATTTGTGAGTCAGTTTAGGATCGACCCAGTGGGCCTAACTTGGCCTAGTTGACTAACAAGTTGACCAAGTTGACAAAAGTCAACTTAGAGTCAAACTTGATGCAAATCGACTCAAACGGACATGAAATGGTTAGATAACTTAAGTTTGACTTAAACTTAGACTAATTGACTAGTTGACTTAGGTTTGACCTAATTTGACCAGAATGGTTGAACAGGGTTGACCAAAGTTGACCAAAGGTTGACTTTGACCTAGAATCATTTAGAATGCATTGTAAATTTCTCTAAATTCATGTTGGAGACTTTGTAACCTGTGGTTGCTCGAAATAGGACTCAGATACTCCGGTTCGGACTCATATTCTCATCAGACATTCGGGATATCAGGCGAGCCTCTGACCGTTTCAAACTTGCTAGGAATTATATTCTTGTTATAGACTAATTTACTTGATGCTGACACGATGTTATCACGGACTAGTACTATATGGATCTTTACATGAGATGTTATCCCCCTCGGGTGCATCGAATACATCATGTCATGTGCTTTTCACGAACATCATGAATTTTATGGACTCTTATTTTTTATGTACACTCATGTGCTCTTATGTACTCTCATGATCTCATGAGCTTCATGTATAAACTTTCATGTAAAATAACATGACCTGTCTAGATCTTTGTGTATCGATTGGGGTACGGGGGAGTAGAAGTAGTCATGTGAACAATTCTAAAGTAGTGTAATCATGTATAAACTCTGTAGTATAATCATGTATAAACTCAAGTCGTTCACATAACTATCTTATACTCTAAATCATTGTAGAAGCATGGAAAAGAACAGAAAAATCCATACGGCCCAAAATAGAGGGAGTCTCATGCAGTTCAAAGGATCTATTAAGCTTCATGCGGCTCAGGAGTCCTTTAGAGCTTCATGCGGCTCAAAAATCCTTCAGAGCCTCATGCGGCTCAGAAATCCCCAATAGCTCCATACGGCTCGGGTAAAAGCCACGTATAGCTGGCCATCAAGCAGCAACCTCATTTAATGCTCTGACACAATACGGCTGCTCTGACATAAAGGTGAATTGACAGCTCTGACATAAAGCTGCAATGATGACTGTGACATAATGGCGTGCTCCTAGGGAAACGAAGAAAATCTTTATGGCTGGCACGATCCACCAAATTCGAAGGTCCCTATGGGCTACCATCCTTCATGCAACAACCACTCCCATGCGGCTGCTACTCCCATGCGGCTCGGATTGATCGTGGGGGCCACCCTCATGTGGCTCCAATTTTGGGAAGCCACTCCCATGCGGCTGCTACTCCCATGCGGCTCGGATCGTGGGGGCTACCCTCGTGCGGCTCCGATTTTGCGAAGCCACACCCATGAGGCTCTGACACATGGCCACCTTTATGCGGTTCGGTTGGGGGCTACCCCCCATGCGGCTGCTATTCCCATGCGGCTCGGATCATGGGGGCCACCCTCATGCAGATCGGATTAAAGAACTTCCATGCGGTTTAGATAAGACCACCCTTATGCGGCTCCGACACGAGGCCACACTCATGCGGCCCAACTATGACAGTCTTCCATGCGGCTCGCAGTAGTTGGGACACGTGGCAGAAGCTGATCAAATCCCAATATTCCAAATTTATGGCAATCGACATAACAGGCAGTTGGGACACATGGCAGAAGATTGACCAATATTTATTCACTCGGATTTGTTGATATTAATAAATTATCATGATGCAGATTTGTTGCAATCAACATTAACTGTCCATGCATATTTGTTGCAATCAATATTAATTACCCATACAGATTTGGTACAATCAACATTAACTGCCCAGATTTGTTACAATCAATATCGACGGTCCAGATTAAATTCTAATAAACAAGATCAAGGTAAATCGTAACCAATCCCTAATCGCCCACTTTTGAAGGAGCAATCATTGCAAACCCTACTTATCACACTCCACTCCTATAAATAGCAAGGTGCTATTCCCTTGCAAAAGTGGAGAGCAGATATAGAGACACACACAAAGAAAGCGGTGGCGCACAGAAGAGTCTCCCCACACATCCCGAGAGCATTTCTTTATGAGAGCCAAGGCTACGTCCGATCGTCCAAGGAGTAAGGCAAAGTTGATAGCACTCTCCCGAGCCTCTACCGTCACCTCCCAGAAAAACTAAATAATTGTACTTAGATTGCTGTACCTAGGTTTTCGTCCCTAGGCTTTCTTTGTATGAGCGAGTTTGTGTTGTGAAGTAAAAGTTCAGTCCTCCCATAAAACTGTTCTATTCTTTTATAATCAATGGCAAACACGATGGCGACTCTGCTAGGGACTAACTTATCCACGGCTGAGGAGTTGGTGCCGCAATCGGACGCAACCAAACTTGGCTCCACTCAACAGATGCTGGTCGTCCACTTCGACCAATAGGCGTTTGAAGAAATGCTCTCTGATGGGAGCGCTGGCCCGGTCCAGAAGCAAGCCCGCACGAAGAAGGCTCACAGGGAGTGGAGGCCCAAATCATTTGCTCCTCTCCAAGCTCTGAAAGAAATGCTTCCTACTACCAAAACTGGCGGGAAAGACTCTCATGCGGCCCCACTTCAGGCCATAGAGGACTCTGCTGTCCCCAAGTCCGGCAGAGGAAAACACTATGATGCTGGACTTGCAGGGGCAAAGAGGAACTTTGTGCGGTCCAAGAAGAAGCCGCATAAGGGCGCCAGCCACATGAAGACTCATGAGGCTACAGAAGCCAGCCGCATGCAGAAGGCTCATGCGGCTAGGACATCCAGCTGCATAAAGGAGGCTCATACGGCCACAACTGCCAGCCGCTTGTAGACTGGTTATGCGGCCAACGCTTCTAGCCGCATACGGAAGGTTCATACGGCCACACATGCCAGCCGCATGAAGACAGCCCGCACGACCACCAATCCCAGCCGTATACCATCTGCTCCATGCGGCTCACGGTCAGTCTTTGACCGCCTCTCATGCGGTCCTGACCTTAGACGCTCTCAAGAGGTTGTGCCAAACTCTGTAATACACCACTTGGACTCTTTCTACTATGCACTCTCGGGTGCTAGAGGAAAGAAGTCTAGGACAGCGCGGGCTCATCGAGCTCAGTCAGCTGTCCCAACTTCTAACTATCAGGACGTCCCGCTGACTATTACGCGGGCCCCTAATGGAAAGTCGTACAAAACTATTCGTGTCCAGTCCCCGGCGGCCAACGAACGGGATAGTTATCAAGAATCTCCCAACAATGATCAAGGGCAAGTACTCGTAATACCCCCATATTAGGGAGAAGGCAGGATGCCGACACACGCATGTGCTCAGGACTCCTGGGCCCACAAAATGAGTGACTTACGCAACGTAATTCTTCATAAACGCAAGAAAAAAGACGAAAACTTGGTGTGCAGCGAGTCCTTTCATGGACATCACTGCACTCAAGTCGTTGTCAACTGCTTCTGCAGCAAGGCGGCCACACAAGAGGACCGACGATCCGTCTTCCAACGACTGCAACACCCAAGCTCAGAAGACGAGGCGCTTCTCGTCGCCTCCTGCAATTCTGCTCAGAAGATTCCTGGCAGCGGGAGAGGGAAGAAAACAAACGTCTCCAGCCCAAAAATCTCTACCAAGAAACTCTCTTCTAAGCGGTTGTCCACGACCGTTACGGGAGGAGTTTTCCAAGGTACTCGCTCAAAGACGAAATCTGCCACACGTGGAGATTCGTCGTCCACATCTCTGGGAGGCGTTGGAGCCAGGGGTAGCACTCCTCGAAACATCCACGATAATCCGGTATTCCAAGAAGATAATCCAGGAGAAACGGTTCCCCCAATAGATACAACAGGTTTTGACGTCCCCGAGGGCGTCCACAACTCTCACGACGAGGCAAGCTCTGAAGCTGGGGGTACCACTCCTTCTGAGTCCGAACCAGAGAAGAACATTCCCACATACCCTGACGACTTCTCTGTACAAGGGTATGATTCAGAGGGCACGTCCTCCACCGTTCCTTCCATCTCTCCTCATGTGAAGACGGTGTTTATGACGGACAACATCTAAGACGGTCCCAGTGATCGCCAACGCATCGACACTCTGGAAGCCATACTTTATACCTTGGTCAAATACGTGGATGAGATCAAAGCGGCCCTTCCAACGCTGCAAGGAAGGACACAAGGCCAAACAAACGTGGGACCCGTGGTCAATGCAGACTCAAACTCAGCTGCACCAAACCCGGGTGATAATCCTTCTGAAATATCGGCTCCCACCGCTGCAGACGAGGCCAGAGAGGAAAGCCGAGAGGTCCAGGAGCTCCGAGCCATGTTTCACGCCCGAGAAACCTGCCATGACCTCAGGATACGACAACCGTATCCTGCTGCGTGGAGAGATGTTCCCTTACCACCAAAATATAAGCCATTCAACATCAATCCCTATGATGGAAAGACCTTTTCAAGCCGGTACATCACTTACTTTGAGGTTACAACCGACCATCTGCCCTATGACAATGCCATCCTTACGCGATTGTTCATCAGGGAATTGGAAGGGGTCGCCTTCGATTGGTACCGGAACTTGTCGGACAACTGCATCCATTCGTTCGTCGACTTCAAACGTATGTTCTTGGAGAGGTTCTACGAAGTAGTATAAGACGTGACGATGTCAACACTCATGGACATTATCCAAGGAGAGAAGGAGCTGACAAGAAACTACATTGAGCGGTTTCGCCAAACCGCGATGAAGTTGCCTTCAGGTAACCCTGATTCCTCCTTAATTAAAATTTGCCAAAAGAGGCTGCTCCCCACAATCAGCCTCTGGATGGAAAAGAGTCAATTCAAGGACTAGAAAACTTTTATCATCAGCGCCACTAGTACTGAAGACAAACTGAAGAAAGCTTGTCAACTGGGATTGCACATCTCGAAAGGAGAGGATAAGAACAAACGCCCTAATGCAAACAACAACAACATCGGTACTTCCTCCACCAACCGAGACAACAAGGGCAAACAGGTTATGGTGGTCGACACAACCCAGAAGACTGAACCGAAGCCGGCAGAGAAGCAGTGGCCGCAGATGACTTTCTCCATCTAAGGCAGCCATGTCAAGCCCATCCTTGACATGCTCATACAAGGAGATCGAATTCTGCTCCCTCCTCCAAGGCGTGAACCTCGTCCTACAGAGATGGAGAGCCCCAAGTACTGCCACTACCACAGCTACGTCCACCATGCTACGCAAGACTGCTACAAAATGAAGTGATACATTCAATATCTCATCGATTCTAAGGCCCTGGCCATTGATTTTGAAGAGGTGACCGTGGCAGCCAACATGGTGTCAGTACAATTCGACAGCTTCCCTTCATCAAAGACTCAAGACGGAGTAGTACCCGTCCCCAGAGAAAAGATGGAGGTCGCTAACCTTTTACCTCCTCGAGACCAGGCTGATGGTTTAGTGTCCCTTACCACATCACGAGGGGAGGTCATGTGGGTCCATCCTGACTTGGTACCTGAAGTAACTCAGTCCGCATCACCCTCCACCAGCAAGAAGAAGAGTGGAAAAGTCAAATCATGCTGCACAATCTCGGCAGAGGTCGAAGAAGCTACAGCTGTCGTCACCCGGTCAGGTGCATAATTCTAACCTACACCGGTTAACTCGGCTGAAGATCATCAGCCGGCTACTGCTGATGCTCCAGGACCTTCTCAACCTCCGACGACCGACAAGCCTAGGCCGAAGAAGACTCGCTTTGACAAACCGCTCCGAAGAGAGACGCCTCATGGGCTGGAGAGGCCATACAACTTTGACATCTTGGCACAATTGGCCAACACACCGGCCAAATTGTCGCTGTACGAGCTCCTGAGACTCTCCAAAAATGTTCGCATCGCACTAAGCGAGGCACTCCAGAATGTCGACGCATATCTGGCTCAGTCCAATCTCACTCGGAAGAGCTCACCTGCAGATCTCCAGGACTGCACTTGCACAGACGCAATGCCTAACATTGTCTTCACTCTGTAGGATATGCTTATCAAGACCAACCTGCACGATCGTCCTCTGTATTATACTGGGTATATTGGCGATATCAAGGAGGATCAGATGCACATTGATCCCGGTTTTTCCATAAGCATCATCCCGAAGGGCCTGCTACACCATCTGCGCATCCCAATGTATCGCCTGACGCCGACAAGCACTGCTATTAGCGGTTTTAATTCAGGCAGAAGCTATCCGATCGGGATGATTCGTCTAAAATGCCAAATCGGCGATCTTCAATCAGAAGTAACCTGTTATGTCATAGATGCGAACACTTCCTACAATATTCTCCTGGGGCGTCCTTGGATACACGATTACATGTTCGTGCCTTCCACACTGCACCAATGCTTCAAGTACGTCGATAAACATGGCTTTATGAGGACAGAATTTGTCGACATAGATCCCTTTAAAGGGGTTGAATCCTACTACTCCGACTCACGCTTGTACGAGAAGTCGAAAAGGCACCTTGTCGAAGGAGATACTCAAGCTCAAACTGAGATGGCAATTGGATCGAAAGAACCTCTGACAATCCACCTTCAAGCCTGTAAACCTGGCAGGACTGCACCACTTATAGCCACTCTGCGTAAGGATGTAATCAGCCTCTCTGCACAAGAGGGGCAGATGATAATCCGACTGCCAAGGTCTGGCCAAGCGCCAAGACCCATGACAGAGCCACTGACAATCACGCTGACTAGAGCTAGCCAGCAACAAATAGAGGAGCTCAATCCCTCCGTCAAGCCGATGATGATTCGCTTTTCCAAAATGAATTGGCAGCCGAGCGCTAAGCCGGGGACTGCTAGCCAGCCAACAACTCTCCATCCAGCACCAAGCACCAAACTGGGGGTCGCTAGTACGCCAATGACTCCATGTTCTGCTCCACCAGTGGAGACCCTGATGATTAAGCTGCCCAATTCATCCTTACAGTCTTCATTGACACAGGGGGTAGCCAAAGAAGAGTCAGAGTTGGCCAAGTATGTGGCTGCTCACACTGATGTTCCATCCGTAGATGATATAATCCTACTGGAAAAGATACCTTACTTTATCAATAAAGGGCTATCTTTGAACTACCTCGAGCTTAATAAGCTTTGTACAATATATGCTATGGAACACGGTATAGGCACTCACCTACACACACAGGTGACAAATGTCTACACCGCAAACCAACTTACTCCAGTGGAAGACGCTTACTACATAGTCGAGGGAGAGGATCAGCCAATCATCTTCGGTCGGAAGAATGATCTACAACACTTCAGGATAAAAGAAGTTGATCTCGAACCCGATACCGGGAGACTGCCCCTTTATTTGTATAGTTCCCGATCCAAGTGCCTCATACCAAAACAGGAGTATGATCTGAAAACTACACCAGGCTTAAACTATGGCACTGGACGGTGGTTACCCTTACAATTGCCGGTTCCGGCTGGAAAACCATGAGATTACTACAACAAAACCAGATGTGGGCTAGGTTATGTTACACCTGCAACGACCCCTGAAAGCTCAGATAAGGAATGCGACTGGCATTCACACTCAACCGAATCACCAACTTCCGATTCGGATGTCAGCATCGGAGACGTATTCAGGAAGGTTTGTCCGTCAATATGGCATTCGCTGACGCCTATGAAGAAAATAAAGACATTCTTGAACTTCTTGAGTTAGAGCTATGGGCACAACAGCTAGATGCGCAATGTGAGAAGCGGTTCGAACAAAGAGAGCCTCCCATCGAAGATGAGGTTATGCAAGTTAATCTCGATGATGAGTCCTCTCCAAAGCCCATCTTTGTCAGCAAGACTCTGCCAGACGAAGAGCGAGAATCGCTACTGCAACTCGTCAAAGAATAATTCGACGTGTTCACTTGGAGCTACGAAGACATGCCAGGACTGAACCCCGAGGTTGCACTTCACAAACTCAACATTTGTCCGGACGTAAAATCGGTCAAGCAACAGCAACGACGGTTCTACCCCAACATCATGAATGCCATTGAAGTTGAGGTCAACAAACTGATAGCTAGCGACTTCTTCCGCGAAGAACAACATCCAAACTGGATAGCCAATATAGTACCAGTCCACAAAAAGAACGGAAAGATCCGAATCTGCATCGACTTTCGGAACCTGAATGAGGTGTGTCCTAAGGTTTCCTCCTTCCTATCACAGACATCATAATTGACAACACCTACAACTTCGAGCGTATTTTATTCATGGATGGTTTCTCGGGGTACAACCAAATCAAGAAGCTCCCTGATGACGAAAAGCATACATTATTCCGAACACCAATTGGCACATACTGCTACACAGTCATGCCTTTCGGTTTAAAGAATGTTGGCGCTACCTACCAAAGAGCTATGAGCGTCATCTTTAGAGACCACTTGTGCAAGACAGTGGAATACTATGTCGACGACATCGCCGTCAAGAGCCGCTCTAAGGAAGATCATCTGCATGATCTGAGGACAGTGTTCGACCTGATTGGAGCACACAATTTGAAGATGAATCCTACAAAATCCTTCTTGGGCATATCCAGCGGGAAGTTCTTAGGTTTCATCATTACTTCCTAGGGTATCCACATAGACCCCAAAAAAATGAAGGCAATCATGGAGATGGGTCCTCCGAGAAATCTCCGTAAACTCCGAGGCCTTCAAGGGAGGCTAGCTTACATCAGGAGGTTCATCTCTAATCTCTCCGGGCGATGTCAATAATTCACCCACCTCATGAATAAGGGCATTTCATTCATATGGGATGAGGAATGCCAGCGCGTCTTCGATAGCATCAAAGAGTATCTGTCAAACCCTCCAGTCCTGGTAGCCCCGGTTGCTGGAATGCCATTCCTGCTCTATGTACGAGCAATAGAACATTCTCTCGGTGCTCTGCTAGCACAAAACAACGATACAGGCCACGAGCAAGCTATATACTACCTCAGTCGAAAGATGATGGGGCCAGAGTACAGATACACTGCCGTAGAAAAGGAGTGCCTTGCTCTAGTGTTCGCCATTCAGAAGACGTCACACTACGTCATGGGACAAACCATACACGTGATATCATGAGTCAACCCTCTAAGGTTCCTCATGACCAAACCAGGGGCACTCAGCTCTTGCCTTGCTACCTGGGCGATATTATTGTCTCCATATCACATGATCTTCGTCCCACAGAAGGCTGTTAAAGGTCAAGCTCTGGCAGACTTTTTAGCAGCCCATCCACGCTCGGAAACAACCAGAATATACGAAAAGATACCAGATGAGGTCGCCAATTCAAATGCGGTCACCCATGATGCCATCTGGCAAATATTCTTCGATGGCGCTTCGAGAACTGGGACCAAGGGCAACATCGTCGCTGGAGTTGGAGTGGTGCTGATTTCTCCCTCTGGGCTGGTGATCAATCGGGCTTACTCCCTCACGAAGCCCTGTTCAAACAATGTGGTCGAGTATAATGCTTTGGTCATTAGCCTCCGACTTGCAAAGGAGCTGGGGGGTAGAGTATCTGGAAGCATACAGCGATTCGCAGTTAATCGTCAATCAGATCCGGGGTTCATACGAGGTTCGCCATGAAGATATGATCCCTTATCACCAAATAGCGATCGACATCATCTCGTCCTTGGAAGGATTCTTTATAGAACATGTTCCCAGACTCCATAATATTGAGGCCGATACCCTAGCAGGCCTGGCCGCTTCCCTAGCAGTGTCGAATTATGCTCATCATCTGGTTAATATAATACGTCGTGAATTGGTCTATCCCAAGAATAATGTTCAAAGTGTTGAGAGTTACTCCACTCTGACAGTTGACGAAGCACCAGACTGGAGACAACCATTCATCGACTTTGTAGTCTACGACATTCTGCCAGAGAATTCGAAGGAAGCCACTTCTATCAGAAGACGTTCTCTCAGATTCTGCTATGGTAAAGAGACAAAAATGCTGTATCCGCGATCATAAGATGGATTACTGCTTCGATGTATGTCAAATACAGAAGCCAAGGAAGCTGTACGCGAAGCTCACGACGGCATCTATGGGGCCCATCAGCCTTACCCAAAATTGCAAGACCGTCTTCGCCGAATGGGCTATTACTGGCCCACGATGGTTGCAGATGCAATAGACTATGCACGAAAGTACAAAGCCTGTCAAGTCCACACAGATTTCATCCACCAGCCATCCGAGTTTCTACATCCGATGGTGGCATCCTGGCCATTCGAAGCATGGAGAATGAGCATCATTGGTCCGATCACTCTGCTTTCATCCCGAGGACATTGCTTCATACTCGCAATCACAGATTACTTCTCCAAATGGGTGGAGGCTATTCAGCTGGCAGAAGTAAAGACTTCAAACATGATCAGCTTCCTCAAGCATCACATCATCTATCGCTTTGGACTGCCCCGAAGGATCATCCACGACAACGGTCCGCAGTTCACAAGCCACGCCTTCTATCGATTCTGCGACAAACACCGAATCAAGAATGTTGCTTCAACGCCGTACAATCCGGCAGTGAATGGATTGGCAGAAGCATTCAATAAAACCATAATCAAGCTGCTCAAGAAGTTTGTATCTTCTAACAAATGCGACTGGAATGAGAAGCTTGGCGAATGCTTATGGGCATATCGTACTACAGTCCAGATGGCCACTAGGAACACACCATTCTCTCTGGTATATGGAAGTGAGGCAGTTCTCCCACTGGAGACTCAAATTCCCTCGCTCCGTGTCGTCCTTACCTACCGACTGACAACGGATGATAATCACCATCGCCGGTTACAAGAGTTGGAGGCCCTAGATAAGAAGCGCCTGTTAGCTCAACAACAAATCGAGCTATATCAAGTCCGAATCTCCGGAGCCTTCAACAAGAAAGTTAAAATCAGAACATTCCAAGTAGGCAATCTCGTTCTGAAAGTTCAGAGGCCGATGGTTATGACTCACAAAACCGTCGACAAATTCCAGACAAAGTGGGAAGGCCCATTTGTCATCGAGGATGTATTCTCCAATGGTGCTTACCGCCTCACAAAACAAAATGGAGACTTGCTCATGTTGCCCATCAACGACAAGTTCCTAAAGAAGTATTATGTCTAGAACGACATTCTCCAAACTCTTCCAGGTTGTTGAGTTATGTACCCCTTGGTACCGCTGAACTTACATTCTAACTCCAAATCTTCCAGATTATTGAGTTATGTACCTGTAGGTACCGCTGAACTTACACTCTGGTCACTCCAGATGAATCTATATCGTATATTCTAGGTAGTAAGTCATGTATGATCATACCTCTGAACTTTCTTCCTAAAAGAGCTCCCTCCTCATGATCCAATACCTGCACTTTCAGCACATAAAAAGGGTAACAGATCCACAAATTTCCCGAAACAACCACGTCGATGTTACCTCTGAATTGTTTTCACTTCCATCAAAAACAAACCACCCCTCATGTAGAACTTCTACGTCCTCATTACCTCTGAGTTGTTCTATGTACCATTCATGGAGCCCATTCCTGCCACGTCCTTATTACCTCTGAGTAGGAAGGCTCCATTGAAGAACCCCTCATATTTACCATGTCCTCATTACCTCTGACTAAGTATATAGGTTTTCTCTCGACCTATTATCTGTACCCAAAACCGGAGTATGCCAAGGATAATAGGCCCACAAATGTCCTCTGTTGACCACAAATATTGTACTAAGTTTCCTAGTACATGCCCCTTATTTTTCATCATGCCCCGGGAGCCCAGCTGCTCTATGGCATTCTTTCTCCCGATACCAGGAACATCCATGGCCACCTTACTATGGAATTATTCTAAGTATCCCCATCAAACTTGTAATCCGTACCTAAAACTAAGGTATACCAAGGGTAACAAGTCCACAAACAGTCCCCCAGTGGGGCAAATACCACAATACCACAAATGCAATAAGCAATACAAATAAATGGTAAAATAAAACGTACTCTTTTATTTGAAAGTCAAAAGTACTACATGTTCTTGGACCATATCCCTCTCAAGAAAGGAAAAGAACATAAACAAAAGAAGGAAAAGGCCGACTATGGTTCGGCGATACATAAATCCATGAGACGGTCCCTCAGCAAGACAGTCGTCCGCTCAAATCGCTGCTTGGCCCATCGTTCGGCCTCCTGAGTCAGCCGCTCCGTATCTTCCAGGTGCGCATGAGCCCGCCAGCCATCCTCAAGCTTCTTCAGAGCATGCTCCAGGCTAGCAGAAGCTCGGGTGACCATTTCGGCCTCCTGAACGATCAGCTCTTTATCCGTACGGGAAGCTTCGATCTCAGATTCCAAGAAAGCCAGCTTCCCCTGAAGCTCGAGGATCTGCTCCCTTTTATCAATTATTCCACGAGAGGTAGCAGCTTTCCGAGCTATGCAATCCTCGCTCCTGCGGCTCAGCTGGTCATACTGGAGAGATAGGTCGCCAAGGTCCTTCATTATAACCGGTTTGGACGCATCTCGTGCAACCCTTACCTTCTCCAGGACAGTGGTGAGGAAGTCCCGCTCCTGATCTATTGCTGTAGACAGATCAGCTTGTCGCAGCACTTGAAACTGGGCCACGAGTTGATCAGCCTCTAACAATTTGGGCTCCAGAAGCGCAGTTATCCCTGCCCCACCAGGGAGGGTTTTAAGAATGTCAATCTGGCCACGGGCGCATTGTCGGGCCAAGGAAAAGGGGGTCCCCCGCTCCACAGCAGTTTCGACCCCTCTCTTCAAGTGGCGGTAGAAACTGTCAACCACATCCTGTGACACCTCATCCTGAACTGCCGTAGAGGACGGCGTTAAAGGAAGTGTAGCTGGTAGTGTCGAAGGAGACGTGCCAGAACTTGCCACCCCTGCTACCAGGGAAACAAATTCCGAGCGAAAAGACGCACGGATAGCAGCTAACTCCTCCTCCGCGGCCCGAAGAACCTGGATACTCGGCAAGGCAGAATGGTCGACCACTGAAGTCGCATGAGCAGAAGAGGACGTAGGGACCATTGCTCCCTGCCCCGGCTGTGCCGCCATCTGATCTCCCGAACTCGAGCCAGCGAGAGGCCCCTCAATATAAGTCGGAAGGGGACGGGGCACACTCCCTTCCACTAGATCCCCGCTGCCAGAGCCTTCTCTGACAATATCCGTCATTGGCACTGATGATAGAGCAAATGAGCCTCCTCACTAGTCAAGATTTGGCTTATCTTACCAGGAAAGGGTTGTAGAGGCTGAGGTTCGCTCACAGCCGCTATAGTCCCCTCACCAGCGACCTCCAAGTCGAATTCAGCTGGCTTCTCTGCCACAGCCGCCCCGAAAGGAGATACGACTGGATCAGCGTCACCCTGCTGAAATTCAGCAGTTTCGAGGACAGGTTCAGCGGAGCCCCCGTCGTCTTGGGTCGAGACCTCAGCAACGTGAGATCCCTCAGCCGCTGTCGAGAGAACCCCGACAGAAATAATCTCGGCACATATGTCACTAATCAAAGTGGTCAGGGCCGGATTGACTTCAGAAACAATGACCGATTCTCGAGAGTACGACTCTTCCGACGCCTACAGAGAAGAGAAAAATGATTAGATCATAGTTCAGGAAAAGAAAGAGATAAAGAAGGAGATGGTCACAATTCAATTCACCTCCGAAATGGCGTCACCACCTTCGTCTCTCTTCTTAATGAGCAGCCTACGGCGTCTTACCGTAGCCTACTTCACGGAGAAGGTTATGCCACCAATAGACTCATGCCTGCCTCGCTTGCGTGAAAGGCCAGGCGCAATAGGCGGCTGATCCGCCATCACCTTATCTGGCACAACATGCGGCTGATCCGTCCCAACCTCTTCCACAGGAGGAAGAGAGTTATCGGCATCATGCTCGTCATCCTCTTCATCCATATTGGTGGACTCCGAGTCAGGCACAGGAACCGTGTTCGCCCTCTTCTTCCTCGTCTTAGACCCCTTGGGCTTCTCCGCCAAGCTAGTACCCATAATGAAGCTGGTACTCGGGTCAAAATTAACGGGAGGATTGCTCGCCGTAACATGGTATAGGGCTGCCATATACAAAATCTCCCCTGGCGCCTCAGCCTCAGGAACCGAAAAACTGGTTCGGGTATGAACCATGTCATAATAATGCCATGCCCTGATACCGACAAGGACGCTACCTTCAAAGCCCAGACAAGAGCTGGGACTGTCAAAGAATAGCTGGCTATACCCGAACTGGCAGAAGAACCTACTGGGCATGTAGAGCTCCAGGTAGACATTGTTGCAGTTAAGGTATACTAGGTGCGCTGGACGGATATTACGTAACCAAAGGAGCATCTTCTCAGGCAAGAGGTGAGGAGGTCCGGTACCATCAACATGTACGCCCCTTACTTCTTCAGATGTAAAACGAAGAACATACACGTGATATCATGAGTCAACCCTCTAAGGTTCCTCATGACCAAACCAGGGGCACTTAGCTCTCGCCTTGCTACCTGGGCGATATTATTGTCTCCATATCACATGATCTTCGTCCCACAGAAGGCTGTTAAAGGTCAAGCTCTGGCAGACTTTTTAGCAGCCCATCCACGCTCGAAAACAACCAGAATATACGAAAAGATACCAGATGAGGTCGCCAATTCAAATGCGGGCACCCATGATGCCATCTGGCAAATATTCTTCAATGGCGCTTCGAGAACTGGGACCAAGGGCAACATCGTCGATAGAGTCGGAGTGGTGCTGATTTCTCCCTCCGGGCTGGTGAGCAATCGGGCTTACTCCCTCACGAAGCCCTGTTCAAACAATATGGTCGAGTATAATGCTTTGGTCATTAGCCTCTGACTTGTAAAGGAGCTGGGGTAGAGTATCTGGAAGCATACAGCAATTCGCAGTTAATCGTCAATCAGATCCGGGGTTCATACGAGGTTCGCCATGAAGATATGATCCCTTATCACCAAATAGCGATCGATATCATCTCGTCCTTGGAAGGATTCTTCATAGAACATGTTTCCAGACTCCATAATATTGAGGCCGATACCCTAACAGGCCTGGCCGCTTCCCTAGCAGTGCCGAATTATGCTCATCATCTGGTTAACATAATATGCCGTGAATTGGTCTATCCCAAGAATAATGTTTAAAGTGTTGAGAGTTACTCCACTCTGACAGTTGACGAAGCACCAGACTGGAGACAACCATTCATCGACTTTATAGTCTACGAAATTCTGCCAGAGAATCCGAAGGAAGCCACTTCTATCAGAAGACGTTCTCTCAGATTCCGCTATGGTAAAGAGACAAAAATGCTGTATCCGCGATCATAAGATAGATTACTGCTTCGATGTATGTCAAATACAGAAGCCAAGGAAGCTGTACGCGAAGCTCACGACGGCATCTATGGGGCCCATCAGCCTTACCCAAAATTGCAAGACCGTCTTCGCCGAATGGGCTATTACTGGCCCACGATGGTTGCAAATGCAATAGACTATGCACGAAAGTACAAAGCCTATCAAGTCCACGCAGATTTCATCCACCAGCCATCCGAGTTTCTACATCCGACAGTGGCATCCTGGCCATTCAAAGCATAGAGAATGGGCATCATTGGTCCGATCACTCTGCTTTCATCCCGAGGACATCGCTTCATACTCGCAATCACAGATTACTTCTCCAAATGGACGGAGGCTATTCAGCTGGCAGAAGTAAAGACTTCAAACATGATCAGCTTCCTCAAGCATCACATCATCTATCGCTTTGGACTGCCCCGAAGGATCATCCACGACAACGGTCCGCAGTTCACAAGCCACACCTTCTATCTATTCTGCGACAAACACCGAATCAAGAATGTTGCTTCAACGCCGTACAATCTGGCAGTGAATGGATTGGCAGATGCAATCAATAAAACCATAATCAAGCTGCTCAAGAAGTTTGTATCTTCTAACAAACGCGACTGGAATGAGAAGCTTGGCGAATGCTTATGGGCATATCATACTACAGTCCAGATGGCCACTGGGAACACACCATTCTCTCTTGTATATAGAAGTGAGGCAGTTCTCCCATTGGAGACTCAAATTCCCTCGCTCCATGTCGCCCTTACTTACCGACTGACAACGGATGATAATCACCATCGCCGGTTACAAGAGTTGGAGGCCCTAGATAAGAAGCGCCTGTTAGCTCAACAACAAATCGAGCTATATCAAGTCCGAATCTCCGGAGCCTTCAATAAGAAAGTTAAAATCAGAACATTCCAAGTAGGCAATCTTGTTCTGAAAGTTCAGAGGCCGATGGTTATGACTCACAAAACCGTCGACAAATTCTAGCCAAAGTGGGAAGGCCCATTTGTCATCGAGGATGTATTCTCCAATGGTGCTTACCGCCTCACAAAACAAAATGGAGACTTGCTCATGTTGCCCATCAACGACAAGTTCCTAAAGAAGTATTATGTCTAGAACGATATTCTCCAAACTCTTCCAGGTTGTTGAGTTATGTACCCCTTGGTACCGCTGAACTTACATTCTAACTCCAAATCTTCCAGATTGTTGAGTTATGTACCTGTAGGTACCGCTGAACTTACACTCTGGTCACTCCAGATGAATCTATATCGCATCTTCTAGGTAGTAAGTCATGTATGATCATACCTCTGAACTTTCTTCCTAAAAGAGCTCCCTCCTCATGATCCAATACCTGCACTTTCAGCACATAAAATGGGTAACAGATCCACAAATTTCCCGAAACAACCACGTCGATGTTACCTCTGAATTGTTTTCACTTCCATCAAAAACAAACCACCCCTCATGTAGAACTTCCACGTCCTCATTACCTCTGAGTTGTTCTATGTACCCTTCATGGAGCCCATTCCTGCCACGTCCTCATTACCTCTGAGTAGGAAGGCTCCATTGAAGAACCCCTCATATTTACCACGTCCTCATTACCTCTGACTAAGTATGTAGGTTTTCTCTCGACCTATTATCTGTACCCAAAACTGGAGTACGCCAAGGATAATAGGCCCACAAATGTCCTCTGTTGACCACAAATGCTGTACTAAGTTTCCTAGTACATGCCCCTCATTTCTTATCATGCCCCGGGAGCCCAGCTGCTCTATGGCATTCTTTTTCCCGATACCAGGAACATCCATGGCCACCTTACTGTGGAATTGTTCTAAGTATCCCCATCAAACTTGTAATCCGTACCTAAAACCAAGGTATACCAAGGGTAACAAGTCCACAAACAGTCCTCCAGTGGGGCAAATACCACAATACCACAAATGCAATAAGCAATACAAATGAATGGTAAAATAAAACATACTCTTTTATTTGAAAGTCAAAAGTACTACATGTTCTTGGACCATGTCCCTCTCAAGAAAGGAAAAGAACATAAACAAAAGAAGGAAAAGGCCGACTATGGTTCGGCGATACATAAATCCATGAGACGGTCCCTCAGCAAGACAGTCGTCCGCTCAAATCGCTGCTTGGCCCATCGTTCGGCCTCCTGAGTCAGCCGCTCCGCATCTTCCAGGTGCGCATAAGCCCGCCAGCCATCCTCAAGCTTCTTCAGAGCATGCTCCAGGCTAGTAGAAGCTCGGGTGACCATTTCGGCCTCCTGAACGATCAGCTCTTTATCCGTACGGGAAGCTTCGATCTCAGATTCCAAGAAAGCCAGCTTCCCCTGAAGCTCGAGGATCTGCTCCCTTTTATCAATTATTCCACGAGAGGTAGCATCTTTCCGAGCTGTACAATCCTCGCTCCTGCGGCTCAGCTGGTCATACTGGAGAGATAGGTCGCCAAGGTCCTTCATTATAACTGGTTTGGACGCATCTTGTGCAACCCTTACCTTCTCCAGGACAGTGGTGAGGAAGTCCCGCTCCTGATCTATTGCTGTAGACAGATCAGCTTGCCGCAGCACTTGAAACTGGGCCACGAGTTGATCAGCCTCTAACAATTTGGGCTCCAGAAGCGCAGTTATCCCTGCCCCACCAGGGAGGGTTTTAAGAATGTCAATCTGGCCACGGGCGCATTGTCGGGCCAAGGAAAAGGGGGTCCCCCGCTCCACAGCAGTTTTGACCCCTCTCTTCAAGTGGCGGTAGAAACTGTCAACCACATCCTGTGACACCTCATCCTGAACTGCCGTAGAGGACGACGTTAAAGGAAGTGTAGCTGGTAGTGTCGAAGGAGACGTGCCAGAACTTGCCACCCCTGCTACCAGGGAAACAAATTCTGAGCGAAAAGACGCACGGATAGCAGCTAACTCCTCCTCCGCGGCCCGAAGAACCTGGATACTCGGCAAGGCAGAATGGTCGACCCCTGAAGCCGCATGAGCAGAAGAGGACGTAGGGACCATTGCTCCCTGCCCCGGCTGTGCCGCCATCTGATCTCCCGAACTCGAGCCAGCGAGAGGCCCCTCAATATAAGTCGGAAGGGGACGGGGCACACTCCCTTCCACTAGATCCCCGCTGCCAGAGCCTTTCCTGACAATATCCGTCATTGGCACTGATGATAGAGCAAATGATAGAGCAAATGAGCCTCCTCACTAGTCAAGATTTGGCTTATCTTACCAGGGAAGGGTTGTAGTGGCTGAGGTTCGCTCACAGCCTCCATAGTCCCCTCACCAGCGACCTCCAAGTCGAATTCAGCTGGCTCCTCTGCCCCAGCCGCCCCGAAAGGAGATACGATTGGATCAGCGTCACCCTGCTGAAATTCAGCAGTCTCGGGGACAGGTTCAGCGGAGCCCCCGTCGTCTTGGGTCGAGACCTCAGCAACGTGAGATCCCTCAGTCGCCGTCGAGAGAACCCCGGCAGAAATAATCTCGGCACACATGTCACTAATCAAAGTGGTCAGGGCCGGATTGACTTCAGAAACAACGGTCGATTCTCGAGAGTACGACTCTTCCGACGCCTACAGAGAAGAGAAAAATGATTAGATCATAGTTCAGGAAAAGAAAGAGATAAAGAAGGAGATGGTCGCAATTCAATTCACCTCCGAAATGGCGTCACCACCTTCGTCTCTCTTCTTAATGAGCAGCCCACGGTGTCTTACCGCAGCCCACTTCATGAAGAAGGTTATGCCACCAATAGACTCATGCCTGCCTCGCTTGCGTGAAAGGCCAGGCGCAATAGGCGGATGATCCGCCATCACCTCATCTGGCGCAACAGGCGGCTGATCCGTCCCAACCTCTTCCACAGGAGGGAGAGAGTTATCGGCATCTTGCTCGTCATCCTCTTCGTCCATATTGGTGGACTCCGAGTCAGGCACAGGAACCATGTTCGTCCTCTTCTTCCTCGTCTTAGACCCCTTGGGCTTCTCCGCCAAGCTAGTACCCACAATGAAGCTGGTACTCGGGTCAAAATTAACGGGAGGATTGCTCGCCGTAACATGGTATAGGGCTGCCATATACAAAATCTCCCCTGGCGCCTCAGCCTCAGGAACCGAAAAGCTGGTTCGGGTATGAACCGTGTCATAATAATGCCATGCCCTGATACCGTCAAGGACGCTACCTTCAAAGTCCAGACAAGAGCTGGGACTGTCAAAGAATAGCTGGCTATACCCGAACTGGCGGAAGAACCTACTGGGCATGTAGAGCTCCAGGTAGACATTGTTGCAGTTACGGTATACTAGGTGCGTTGGACGGTTATTACGTAACCAAAGGAGCATCTTCTCAGGCAAGAGGTGAGGAGGTCCGGTACCATCAACATGTACGCCCCTTACTTCTTCAGATGTAAAACGAGGAACATACACAAAAAAGTCGTATCTGTCTACTCTCGCCAGCACCCTCCGACAAGCTGGCAAAGTGCTGCACTCCCAGGGCTGATGGTGATATTGGAAAATGAAAGCATCCTCAGCCGTAACGTCGTCTTCTTCTCCAGGCCTCATCAAAGACCAGCAGTACATCAACAGCCACCCCATCAGATAATGGTAGGGCAGTTCTATGCGTTCAAATCCATTACCGTATCACGGGTGATGACCTTGGACGAGATGGCGCGAAGACCATGGTGTATGTTGCCCACCATGGCCGGAAGAAGGGACAGTCTGGCTCCAAAGACCAGTTTTACGGCAGAAAGAATAAGTGGCGGTTGTTCCTCTTAATAGAACCTGTCCCTCCCGAGACCACGCAATTCCGCAGCCACACCATCAGGAATCCTGCCAGGAGTGCCTTTTCCGACAGCCGCTGAGTACCATGATAAAAATAACTAAATGAGTCAGTTTGACTCCCAAATGTGTCACCCGTGGCCCTCGATCTCTTGGCAGTCGATGCCAGTTTTTGTATCTCCTTCCGGGTTTGAGGACCTCGGGAAGAAACCCGACCTGAGGAGCCTAGTGTAAAAAGGTATGAGACACAGGACGTGGTATGAGGAATGATCCCTTCCGAGCTACCATCCTTCTTGATGGACGCCTGGTGACAGGTACTGTGGTGACATAACAATTCCCAGTATACAGCAACAAAACCCGGGAACTGTCGTTCCAAATCCTCGAACTCTTCGTTCGTAGGGGTGTACACTTCAAAGACTTCGTCCCCCCAGGACAGCTTAGAAATGACGTACATCTCGTGGAGAGCGAGTCCCAGCTCCCCTCCAGGCGTGAAAAAGGTTTCCGTCCGCCGGTTGTACATCTCTAGGAGAGCCAACAATGGCTTATTTATGGGTAGACCATGACAGGTGCCCCGAATGGCGTGGTAGAGGCCGATCTCACGCAGGGGAGTCTCATACTTCTGCAGAATCCACGTGGTCAAGTTGGCCCACGCAGCGATGGGGTTTATCCAATTTAGTAGCGCCAACCGACCGACGGGATAGGACCCCTTCCGAGCAAGCTGGTTCAAGAAGGTGTCAGCTTGAGAGAACGTGAAATTGGGACCCGATACATTTATGAAGGTACCCGGAGCCAGCCCCATCACGTACCGACTGACCGGTTCCCTTTCCGCATACGCTGACCCCAAATTCATGTTATAATGGATGTTACGCACAATCATCCCCGACTTGCTTGGGGTCAAGGAGTCCACCATTTTTCTGTCCAGCGGTAACATGTTGAACCATGATAGAGAAAAATGACGCTCTATCGAAGGGATATGGATCGCCATCCCATCAAGAGTAATGTCCCAACTCTCGGATATATCCAGCACTCAGGGGTTCTTCACAGTCAAGGAATCCCCAAAGAGGAATGCCGGCTTCAGGTATTTTCCCTCCAATTGCCCCGAGTTCATCATGGCGCAGAAAAAAGTAGAAGGGCTGGTTCCTGATAGCATTCAGCCTCTCCAAAGGCTCATCTGTGGGAAGCTGATTCGCCATATATTGGACTAAGTGGTCGAATTGCACACCCACAGCAGATTGGGCCGAACCTACCAGGGGTTCTTCTACTGGATTGACTGGAAGATTCACTAAAAAAGGACAAAAGAAACAAAGTTAGAAGATGGTCGGGTAAAACCAACTTAGTGTTTATAAGCTTATGCGGCTCGGTTCAGCGCGGCCTCATGCGACCCAGTTCAGGTGAGCTTATGCGGCTCGACCTAGTGCAGCCTCATGCGGCCCAGTTCAGATAAGCTTATGCGGCTCGGCTTAGCGCAGCTTCATGCGGCACTGTTTCGATAGAGCTTATGCAGTTCTGCTTAGCAGAGCCTTATGCGGCCCAGTCCAGATGAGCTTATGTGGCACGGCTTAGCGGAGCCTTATACGACACCGTTCAAAGGGGGGCTTATACGGTCCTGATTGATGGGGCTTCATGCGACTCAGTTTAGAGGGACTTATGCGGTTATGTTCCACGGGTCCTTATGCGAGTTAGTTTGCAAAGTGCTTATGCGGCCGCTAGACAACTCTCATGCGGCTCGGACATAGGGTATACCCCCGTACGGCTCGGACATGGGACGTACATGCGACACATACAACTTGAACGGTTCAATGAAGACGAAGAAGGCCCACGCATAAAATATGCGACATAGCCATGATGGGTAGGTTCTGAGTTCATGCAATTTCCTTACCAACAATGGTGGGGTGAACGTCGGAATGAACTTCAGGCGCCGTAATTGACGCAGAAGCCACTCCTTTACCCTTCGCCTCAGCCTTGGAAGTCTTAGGGGCCATCGATGATCGGAGAAGAAGAAGAAGAAGAAGAAGAAGATGACAGCTAGGGCAAGAAAAGCTTGAATTGATGAAAAAAGTAAAGAGTTTCTCCCTAAAAATTACCCTTATTTATAGGCAAACAAGGGGGGCACGTGGATCGATGAAACGCTTCGGATTATGTGCAGCAGACAAAACCGACCCTTATGATTTTATCTCCTCTCATGCAGAAGATTCATCAAGGCAAAAATCCAAGTATTTAATAAACCGACTCTTGGGATTCACCCCAAAAGGCGGCTTTAAATCCAAAACAAATCAAGGGCAATTAATGAGACACACATATGGCAGAGAGGACCACATGCGGCCAGAACAGTCCATGCGGCTAGGAAGTCCATGCATCTAGACAGTCCATACGGCCAGGAAGTCCATGCGGCTAGGAAGTCCATGCGGCTAGGAAGTCCATGCGGCCAGAACATCCTATGCGGCCAGAAGAGCTTATGTGGACATAGTCATGCTTCTTATTCAAAGTATTTCAATTTTACAAATTGAAAACTTTGAAGGGGGTCTTGTAGAAGCATGAAAAAGAATAGAAAAACCCATGCGGCCCAAAACAGAGGAGTCTCATGCAGTTCAAAGGATCTATTAAGCTTCATGCGGCTCAGGTGTCCTTTAGAGCTTCATGCGGCTCAAAAATCCTTCAGAGCCTCATGCGGCTCAGAAATCCCCAATAGCTCCATACGGCTCGGGTAAAAGCCACGTACAACTGGCTCAAGCAGCGGCCTCATTTAATATTCTGATACAACACGGCTGCTCTGACATAAAGGTGAATTAACAGCTCTGACATAAAGCTGCAATGATGACTCTGACATAATGGCATGCTCCTTGGGGAACGAAAAAAATCTTTATGGCTGGCACGATCCACTAAATCCGAAGCTCCCTATGCGGCTACCATCCTTCATACAGCAGCCACTCCCATGCGGCTGCTACTCCCATGCGGCTCGGATCGTGGGGGCCACCCTCATGCGGCTCCGATTTTGGGAAGCCACTCCCATGCGGCTGCTACTCCCATGCGACTGCTACTCCCATGCGGCTTGGATCGTGGGGCCACCCTCATGTGGCTCCGATTTTGGGAAGCCACACACATGCGGCTCTGACACGTGGCCACCCTTATGCAGTTCGGTTGGGGGCTACCTCCCATGCTGCTGCTATTCCCACGCTGCTCGGATCATGGGGGCCACCCTCATGCGGCTCGGATTATAGAACTTCCATATGGTTCAGATAAGGCCACCCTTATGCGGCTCCGACACGAGGCCACACTCATACGGCCCAACTATGATAGTCTTTTATGCGGCTCGTAGTAGTTGGGACACGTGGCAGAAGCTGATCAAATCTCAACAATAGATTTATGGCAATCGATATAACAGGCAGTTGGGACACGTGGTAGAAGATTGACCAAGATTTATTCACTCGGATTTGCTGATATCAACAAATCATCATGATACAGATTTGTTACAATCAACATTAACTGCCCATGTAGATTTGTTAAAATCAACATTAATTACCCATGCAAATTTGGTGCAATCAATATTAAATGCCCAGATTTGTTACAATCAATATCGACAACCCAGATTAAATTCTAATAAATAAGATCAAGGCAAATCGTAACCAATCCCTAACCGCCCACTTTTGAAGGAGCAATCATTGTAAACCCTACTTATCAAACTCCACTCCTATAAATAGCAATGTGCCATTCCTTTGCAAAAGAAGAGACCAGACAGAGAGACACAGAGGCACACACAAAGAGAGCGACGGTGCACAGAGTCCCCGCACATCCCGAGAGCATTTCTTCATCCGAGCCAAGGCTACGTCCGATCGTCCAAGGAGTAAGACAGAGTTGATAGCAATCTCTCGAGCCCTACCATCACCATCCAAAAAACTAAACAATTGTACTTAGATTGCTGTACCTAGGTTTTGTCCCTAGGTTTTCTTTGTACGAGCGAGTTTGTGTTGTGAAGTAAAAGTCCATTCCTCCCATAAAACTGTTCTGTTCTTTTATAATCAAGGGCAAACAATCATATAGTTACTTACAGTTCTCTATTATCATATATAGATAGCTTTTGTTTATCAGATTCTCTCTTCCTCTCATATTTATTTCTTACAGTATTTTACGTATCTTATTTTATAGCATGCTTTACATTTTCTGTCATGGTATGAACTGCGAGAGATGTATTGTGCTCGTTCCCGTCCTGATTGGACTATTAAAAATATTACAGGTGATGAGGAGAGTTCTGCCCTACCTATTATGGTACTGGCTTAGATGACACCGGTGACTTGGACTTTCAAGAGGATCCAACAATTGCTGAAGACTTGTCCATTATCTAGTTTAAACTTCTAGACTAGTTTTTAGATGTTTGTCTTTGAGATGTACTTGAGTTATTTGGATTTGATGTTTTATACATCCAAACTTATTAACTTTCAGTTGTAGTTCTTTGTTGAGATTTTATCAATCTTTTATCTCTTTATTTCATCTTAGATTCTATGATTGAGTTGTACTTTATATGTTGTCCTCCTTTTGTAGAGTATATTATACAGGTACAGTTATTGTTAGATGTTTGTAACCGAGGACATTATTCTACCGCCGATACTGCGACATAGGCTGGACGTACCCACTTATTGTACCCTTATACTGGGTGCGGGTCATGACACGTTTTTAGTAGTGGCCCATCAGGTCAGTTACCGATGCCTTGAGCAGGTATCCGGTAGCTATGTGTTTGACGATGGATGGTCACTTGTTAGCAGACCAGAGGAGGTCTGTAGGGGTAATCTTTCGCCATGTCAGCTGAGGATGCGAAGGCAGTAGGAGATCTGAAAGCAGGTTCTATTCTTTTTGACTCTTTT
The DNA here is from genome assembly GCA_029216955.1 of Iris pallida. Taxonomy (NCBI): domain Eukaryota; kingdom Viridiplantae; phylum Streptophyta; class Magnoliopsida; order Asparagales; family Iridaceae; genus Iris; species Iris pallida. Next base: position 29,086 of record JANAVB010007562.1, read on the forward strand.
TCTGCATTCGCTTTGTTTGATTCGGGGCTTCCCATAGCTTTGTGTCTGTATCATTTTCTATTAGATACCATCTATCTTCTAAATTGTTGCCTAGGACTTACAAGATCACGACTGGGGGTGGTATCATCCTCGTCAATGATATTTGAAGGATCGGAGAGTAGTGTTAGGAGGCCAAGAACAGGATGTGAGTCTGCTCATAATGTCATTACCAAACTATGACAATATACTCGGGATAGATTGGTTGAGCAGGCACCATACCAGTATATTGTCACGGTGGTAGAGTTCTTTTCAGAGTATCAGGAGTTGAGATGCATTTGTGGGGACATCAGTATGAGTTAAAGGATATGAGGCAGGGCATTGACAATGCCATTAGCTTGCCATGTAGCAGTGGAAAATGTGAATGCCCAATCGCAGAGAGGGCAGATACAGCCGTACCAGCCAAGGACATCGAACACTCAGGACTTTCCAAAGATAAGGTCGCAGGACTTCAAGGGTAATAAGGGTATCCTGTATGCCGACGACTGGATCGAACATATAGAGGAGATCTTTCGCCTCACGGAGATACCAGCTAGACTTCAGATAGAGGCAACGGACAGCCACATGCAGGACCTTGCCCGTACATAGTACCAGATCGAACCTAGGGTTGGTACAGAGGGGCAGATATGAGAGGCTTTCAAGAAGCTTTTCAAGGAGAAGTTCTTCCCTGACACAGCTTGGCACCTTGGAGACGCAGTTTGAGAACCTGGTTTAAAGGAACTAGACAGTAGAGGAGTATGCCGGAGAGTTCGTCGCCTGGGCAGATTCGTTGAGGACCTTAGCGAGATGGAGAGGGCTAGGAGATTCCTGAAAGGATCATTTGCACTTGGTAGAGTTTGCATACAATAACAGTTTCCAGGCCAGCAATGAGATGTCACCATTCGAGGTTGTATAGGCGTAGATGTCATACTCCCTTGTCTTGTGATGACGTTGGAGAACGAGCTTTATTGGGACCTGAGATGGTTGTTGACGCAGCCAAAAAGGTGAAGCTTATCAGAGATCGACTTCGTGTTGCTCAAGACAGACAGCGACATTGATCCAATAGTCACCGAAGACCTTTGGAGTTTGAGGTACAACTTAGACTTAGGATTAGGATTTTGTATTTTGTGATTTTGTTTGATCATGTGATTGTTATAGTTAAGTTTGAGACCATGTTTATGCTAGGTTGGAAATCTGGTGTTGCTGAGGATATCTCCGACACGAGGCACTATTCGCTTCGGTGGAGGTGGAAAGCTTAGCCCGCGTTTCATCGGACCTTTCGTTATCAGTGGAAGAGTCGATTACGTGTCATACAGACTGGACTTGCTACCTGCATTAGAGGGAGTCCACAGTGTATTTTACGTGTCGCAGTTGAAACGGTATATGGCAGATCCCAGCCATATACTGGATCATTCCGAGATCGAGGTAGGCCCTATCTTCGTTATCCAGAACAACCTGCGGAGATTCTGGATCGACGGAAGAAGGTGTTGAGAACCAGACGATACCCTTGGTTCACGTCGTATGAAGGCATCACTCTCCAGGTGAGTCTACCTGGGAGAGGGATGATAAGATGTGCGAGGAATACCCTTATCTTTTTCAGTCTTGAGGTATAATTTTTCTATCCTTCATCTGTTCAGTTTTATCTTTTTTCGAGGACAAAATTATTTTAAGAAGGATAGATTTGTCACTCCACTTTTCTAATTAGGGGTATTTTAGTCATTGTATGCTAAGTTAAATTTTATTTTTTATTAATATTGATTGGTGTTCAGTCCTCGATTAGTTTTTGGTAGTAGAAGATGGTTTAAACTTAGTCAACCTTGATTAGAATACTAACCATGTGATTAGAATCCTATTTAGCTAATTAGATTTTAATTTAGATCATTAGCCCTTATTAGGAAACAAATTAAATCATTTTCTGGCTACTTTTACATATAGCTTTTTGGCCTTTTTGCTAATGGGCTTTATATGAACTTTAAGTACTTGGTGGCCCATACTAAACCCTAACCTAACCCTAGCTATCCCCTGGCCGGCCAAACAGCAGAACCCTCTCTTGGAGTCATAAAACTTGTAGCTGTCAAGTTTCTCAAACCCTAAAATTATTCTTCCTTCTCATCCAAAAGTCCAACTTTCTCATTTCTCATCCAATCCATCCAAACAAGTGCATTAGGATCGTTGGGAGGAGAGGAACCTACTGGAGACTTGCTATCAAGGAATCGGAGGCGTTGGACTGGAGGAAATCGGCATCGACGCATTTGGAGGCTCATTTTATTTAGATATTGACTCTCAATAGGTAAACCCTTCTAAACACCTGTAAATTCTAATTTTTCTTCATAGATGAATCCATATAGGTACCCCGAAACTATACATGATGTGTAGTAGGTTTTCATAGCCGTTTGATAGGCGTATCGAACGCGTGTCGGTGTATTGGGACACGTATTCGACGAAATATCGCTTAGAATTGAAAGTTCGTATTTGTTTATTCATTTTCACGAATTTGTTGCTGTGTATATTTGAAACAACTTTCATGAAGATAGATCTCGATTTGACACATTTTCGGTGTCCAAATCGGATACGGATACGCGTGCACGAGGCCCGTGCACAGCCCCGTGCATGCCCTGTTGTTCGAGTGTCATAACTCGCGCATAGGACACGATTTCATGTAAAATTTGATAGACATATGGGGGAAAGCTCTGCCCACATGCTCCTAAAATTTGATGGGGTTTCATGGAGTGTGCACGGAGAAATCCAATGCGCACAGATTCGGCCTACTGTGCACGGTGCGAGAAATTGCCACTGACACTGCCTTCGTTCGGGACACGACGCGACGAGGAATCATTCCAGAAACATGGACACGTAGCCCTAGACCTAGTCTAGCCCTAGACCTGACCCTGTGACACAACATAGCTCATGTCGTGAGCCCCGGGGCTCGACACGTGCCCACGAGGTCACGCACGTGCACGCATAGCCACGCGGAAACGCGTGTCTAGCGACACATGGACACAACGTGGTGACTTGTTAGTGTGTTGTACACCTAGACCTAGACCCCACCTAGCTAGTGCACAAGCACGAGGCTCCTCGTGTTGCGTATGGCATTCTATCGAGTACGGCATGTGCCCACGGGCACGTTTCCATACACGCGTGTAGGGACTCTTCTAATACCCACTGATTGGACTTAATACGGACGCGGGTTCGACTCTGTGAGGACACATGCATGACACACATACCCCCTTCATGTTTTCCAGTTTCATGAAGTATAGCTTTGTATTTTAGTTTTTGATATGTGGGTTGGGTTCTTGAGTAATGAGTTGGTTTTAGAGTTATGAGTTTAGATATTTAGTTGAGTTTGAAACTCAGATTTCCTAAGATGGTACAGGTTATATGAACTTTAAGTTTAGGTTATATGAAATCTAAGTTTAGGTTATTATATGGTATTGATTTGGGATTTTGTTTGTGTTGAGTTGTGTTTTGAACTTTCAGTTTAGGTTTGATACTTGAGATCTTCTATGGATGCGATACTCAATCCTGAGATTGAGTTAAACTCAGTTTTTCCTGAGTTTAACTTGGTTGCTTAAGTTGAATCCATTTAGACCTTGCTTTGGGTTTTCAATTTGGGGTTGAATATGGAATGTTAGTTAGGTATTTGTTTTGGTTTATGGATTACGAGTTTAGGTTTGAAATTGGGTTGTATCTCAATTTTCGGAGATTGAACATAGGTGTGGGTTTACATGTTGCATTGGGATTGGATTGAGTTTTAGGTGATAGTTGTATATATAGTTTCTATGTATATAATTATATTAGAGTCATACACAAATAGCTTGTGTATACATAGGCTTTACTTGGCCCTCTAGCCAATCTCAGTTTTCTGAGATTTAGCACCACAACAGCCCCTACACAACAGTACACACACACACATGCTTTCTTCTTTCCTTCTATTATATACATGTATGTATATATAGTATATATCCTAATGTATATATGTATCCTAATGTATATATATATATATATATATATATTATATATATATATATATATATATATATATATATATCTATATATATATATATATATATATATATTTTATATAATATAGATAAATATATATTATATATTATATAAATATATATATATATATATAAAAAAAAAATATTATATATATATATATATTTATATAATATAGATAAATATATAATATATTATATATATATAATATATATATATATATATATATATATATATATATATATATATATATATATATATATATATATATTATATATATAATATATAAAATATTATTTTATATTATATATATAAAATATATATAATATATATATATATATATATATATATTTTATATAAAAAAAAAAATTATATATATTTATATATATATATATATAATATAATATATATATCTAATATATATATATATTATGCTATATGATATTAGCCTATGATTAGTGAGTCAGCTTAGAAAGGACCCAATGGACCTAACTTGGCCAAGTTGACTAGCAAGTTGACAAAAGTCAACTTTGGGTCAAACTTGATCCAAATTGACTCAAACAGACTTGAAATGGTTAGATAACTTAAGTTTGACCTAAACTTGGAATAATTGACTAGATGACTTAGGGTTGACCAATTTTAACCAGAATGGTTGACCAAAGTTGACCAAGGGTTAATTTTGACCTTGTATGACCAAGAATCATTTAGAATGCATTATAAATTTCTCTAAATTCGTGTTGGACACTTTGTAACTGTGGTTGCTCTAAATAGGACTCAGATACTCTGATTCGGATTCATATTCTCATCAGACATTCGGGACATCAGACGAGTACATTCTCTGACCGTTTATACTTGCTAGGAATTATATTCTTGTTATAGACTAATTTGCTTGATGCTGACACGATGTTATCACGGATTAGTAATATATGTATCTTTACATGAGATGTTATCTCCATCGGGTGCATCAAATATTTCATGTTATGTGATTTTACGAACATAATGTATTTCATGGACTCTTATTATTCATGTACACTCATCTGCTCTCATGTACTCTTTTGATCTCATGAGCTTCATTTGTAAACTTTCATGTATAATAACATAACCTATATAGATCCTTGCTAAATGGCATCCCCATAGCAATTAGGGTTATGGAAACATCTTAGTAGCCAGAGAAAAAGAAAAAAAAAAGCGATTCCCGTAGTAGCGGCGAGCGAAATGGGAGCAGCCTAAACCGTGAAAATGAGGTTGTAGGAGAGCAATACAAGTATCGTGCTGTTAGACAAAGCGGTGGAGTGCCGTACCCTAGATGGCGAGAGTCCAGTAGCCGAAAGCGGTGAAACAGATACCTACTACAAGCCAAGCAGCCAAGAAGAAATATAGGGAATGAGAATTGTAGGACGTGATCCGCTGTAGATTTTTACGTCCACCATTTTCTATTAGAATGAAGATGCTCTTGACTCGATATAGTTTGTTTTGTTCCTGCTAAGAACCTAATTTGTATTGGGTTGGTAAATAAAAATAGTACATAATGGAGCTCGAGTAAAAAATCTCAACTGGAAACGGTTGCTAATACCCCGTAGGCTGAGGAGCGAAAGGAGGAATCCGCCCGAGGAGGGGCTCGCGTCTGATTAGCTCGTTGGTGAGGCAATAGCTTACCAAGGCTATGATCAGTAGCTGGTCCGAGAGGATGATCAGCCACACTGGGACTGAGACACGCCCAGACTCCTACGGGAGGCAACAGTGGAGAATTTTTTGCAATGGGCGAAAGCCTGACGAAGCAATGCCGTGTGGAGGTAGAAGGCCCACGGGTCGTAAAATTCTTTTCTCGGAGAAGAAGCAATGACGGTATCTGAGGAATAAGCATCGGCTAACTCTGTACCGGCAGCGCGTTAAGACGGGGGATGCAAGCGTTATCCGAAATGATTGGGCGGTTCCTCTTTGAGGGTACTCCTGGGAACAGATCCAGTGGAGATGGGGTGGGGCCTGCAGCTCAGAGGATTAGAGCACGTGGCTATGAACCACGGTGTTGGGGGTTCGAATCCCTTCTCCCATAACCGGCCCAAAAGGGAAGGACCTTTACCTACGGAGGTAAGAAAAGGGGCTGGAATATCCATTCTAACCCTTCTTGGGGGATTCCATCTACAAATGCAAAGCTTATGGCTGACCGATATAGCTCAACATCATTTAGCTATTGCATTTATTTTTCTCGTTTCCATTAAAAATTTATCGTTGTATTTCTCTACCGATTTTCCAAATTAATCCGGGTACATATAATTCAGAAGAATATGTGAGCGATTCATTTGATTGGGGTACGGGGTAGTTGATGTAGTCATGTGAACAATTCTAAAGTAGTATAATTATGTATAAACTCTGTAGTGTAATCATGTACAAACTCAAGCCGTTCACATAACTATCTTATACTCTAAATTACATAGTCACTTACAGTTCTCCATTATCATATATAGATAGCTTTTGTTTATCAGTTTCTCTTTTTTCATGTTTATTTCTTACAGCGTTTCACGTATCTTATTCTAACGCATTATTTATATTTCCTGACATGATATGAACTGCGTGAGATGTATTGTACTCGTTTCCGTCCTGATTGGACTGTTAAAAATATTACAGGTGATGAGAAGGAGTTCTGTCCTACCTATTATGGCACTAGCTTAGAACACGGTGACTTGGACCCTCAGGAGGATCTAACAGTTGCTGAGGACTTGCCCATGGTTTAGTTTAGATTCTAGACTAGTTATATTTAGATGTTTTGTCTTTGAGATATACTTCAGATTTTGGATTTTGATGTTGTTTAAATATCCAAACTTATTAACTTTTAGTTGTAGTTCTCTGTTGAGATTTTATCCATCTTTTATCTCTTTATTCCATCTTAGATTTTGTGATTGAGTTGTACTTTAAATGTTGTCCTCCTTTGGGAGAGTATATCATTATACATGTATAGTTATATTGTTAGATGTGGTGACCTAGGATAGCGTTCTACCGCCAATACGGAGGCATAGGCTGGACGTACCCACTTCTCGTGCCCTTACGCTGGTGTGGGTTGTGACAATTGTAAATTATTTTTTTTGAGGCATTTAGCCACCGAGCAAGTGTTAGCTCATGTTGAAATGTTATTTCTGTCTGCCTAAGGGCTGTAACATTATTGACAAATCCGAGGGTTGATCATGTATGACTTAACTCTTGCTAGTCTCGTATTTTGTATGACTAGTTTCATGATCATCTGAATATATAATGTTTGGGATGCCTTACTTTGTATGTCTGATGATCTAACATCTTATAACAATTATTTACTTGAATGCGATTGAGACACTAGGCTTGTTCTTGACCATAAGAGACTGTTGGCGTGTAGATAAACCCTCATGCGTCTAGACAGCCATGACCGTATTGCAAGGTGGGTTGCACTTCAGTATACGTAGCTGGCTATATCTGTCCCCCGCTCTCCAGTATTCTGGTCTTTGGGTGTGACAGCAAGTGTAGCTTTCAGACTTACGGGAGTTAAATTTTGGTAAAAGCAACTACGAACCATGGAGTTGGGTATTCCTCAGCATCCTGTATGAGAGCTCGCGTCTTATCCTTTGCCTCTATCTCCTCCACCTCAGCGGTGGTATATGCCCTACGAGAGGAAAGACGAACCGATCTGCGTTTCGACGGATCGTCGCCAAGAAATACCTCCTCCATGCATTGAAGTGAGGTTGACCCTTTGCACAGTCCTGGCGTACACAAACTTGATGGTGGCAAAGCAACCCTTTTACACTGCCATCATCTTCGGGTACTTATTTTCCAACCCCGTGAGATCTTCGGGAGTAGGGCAATACTCATCGTATGTGTGCTCACCCCAAGGCAGTTTCGAGATGGCAAACATCTCAGGGAAAGCCAATCCCATCTCCCTATACGGCAGGAAGAAAGTCCTGGTGTAGTGATTGAACAACTCCAACAATGCCAGGAACAAGGACTGGTTGATGGGGATCCCATACTCAGTACCCTTTATGGAACGGCGAAGGCCAGTTCCACTCAGATCCTTCTTAAAGGTGCTCAATGCCCACCGAATCAAGTCATCCTACTTTTTGTCAGAGTGAACCCAGCTTTTGACCCGTTAGGCACCCGTCGAATATGTGCAACCGGCTGTCAGATGTCTATTTGCAAAAATGGAAGCACTAAATGGATGCACATCCGCAGGGATATCACTGAACCTACGACGGGGAGTTGCAACCGCAAGGCGAACGATGAACCACCCCGAACAGGCATAAAAGCGTCTCTCCCCTTGGAGCCCTTATCAACCTTGATACGGCCTACAATTATACCTCCTGACTAGGGGTCAGATCCCACTCCAAACGTTGTCTTTCGACGAAAGGTGAGAAAACAAATAGCGGTAGGTGTCGGTCAGTCGCTAGAATGTACAAGGGAAGGCCATTGCTCTCAAAATACTAGGCCAATTTAAGTGTAAGGCGGTCCATCTCCTTCGGAATTGTAGACATGTAATTTCAGGACCAGAAATCCTACGCGCCTGACATCACATGCGCCAGGGAGCTCAGACGAAGTGCTTGGCACAGCAAAGCATAGACATTAAAAGAAGATTTCTTCATATAAAAGTCTGTTACATGTCATAAAAAGAGCTGTACAAAGGAGAATTTCTAAAAAGAAAAGACCCTAAGTCTACAGCTAGGCACATCAACCTCCATGCGCCCTCAAACAGATGCATCCCGCTATGCGCTCTCAGCCATGCGCATCTCTTCAGCTGCTCAGTTATGTGCATCTCTTCAGCAGCTCAGTTATGTGCATCCCTTCAGCAGCTCAGTTATGTACCGTCCTTCAGCGCCGCACATGCGCATCGTGAAGTCTCAGCATATGCACCCTCAAATGCTTCGACTAATGAAGGATTTATTGAGCAGAACGAGGGTGGCAATCAACCCTCTAGCTGGAGGAAGAACTCCCCAAACCAAGGAAGAGGAGAGCACCGTTATCAACCTGCGGCTAAAAGAGCAGCTTTTAACCCAACCAGAATGGGCAACACCCACTCTAGCAGGAGGAGGAGCTCTCCCAAAGCCCAAGGAAGATGATCGGAGCACCGCAATTCCGATCGGCTCTTTCGGCATAACAGAGATGAGGCTCGAGCATCCCGATCTTTCGATGCAACAGGCACCTTCCGCCTGCCTCAGAAGCCCTCAACTCCGACTTTTGGATGTAACAGTCACCTTCAAGTGCACCAATGAAGACAATGCATTGCATCTTCACCCTCAAGATTATCTCATCAAAAGAATGTGCTCGAGTAAACAAGTTTATTTCGGGAGGACGTGAGAGAACGAGAAACAAACCCTCTCCATGCCACTATTTATAGGCCGGGCAAATCAAACCCATGCGCCAAGTGGCTGGCTCTCCGAATCCCGTGCAATAAATTTGCATTTATGGTGATGAACCCGACGCTTCGAATTCAGCCGAGTCAAGAACGGCTATTTAAAGCACTCGAAGAATGTAACAGTCGGGCCCATGAAGATGTGTCATGCAAAGCGGATGTGCCGTCCAGACCGCACATCATATTAACGTGCCCATCAGCCTCATAAGGATGCGCCCCCATGCGTCCCCATGTGCCTAGTGGAACGCCGATCGATGCGCCCACTCAACAACCCATCACCTGTCAAAGAATATTAAATGTCGAAGTCTGACAGAGTTGGCAGCACATCCCCCAGGACTGAACAGTTGACAGCTTTTTCAGAAAACGAAGCATCGCCGACGTCATCATTATCATTACTCCCCTCCGGTGGTTACAAGCCACGTGGCCGTCCAACCATCTCGCATGCGCCTCTGCAGCCATGCACCTAAATCTCTGCATGCGCCTCAAAAGTCGTGCCTCAGACTTTTTCTCTGATCCCTAAAGATAGAAGTAAAGTCACTACTGAAGCCCCACATGTGCCTCAAATGCCATGCGTCCCGACTGGTTCGTGACTCCTAAAGGTTACGAGCCAAAGCCTCCTCATGCGCCCAATCCCAGGCGTATCCCATCAGATCGCTCCCCACCAAATCTGAGATCTTTGATCCAAGGACCTACGACATGCGTTCTTTGACTTGATTCAGCCTATGAAGGGGTGCTAATCACCCAAGATCTCAGCAACTGAAAGATCTTCTCCATTGCTACGTGTCAGCTCTGCCGCAGCCCATGACAGCAACAAGAAGGGTTCAACTCCTCAATCAGAGCGCATCACCCATGTGCCTCTATCAGCAACCACCACGTGGCGTCCCCGCGTACAGGCACATCCTACATGCACGGAAGAGCAGCCAACCTGCAAAGCTATAAATCGAGCGATCATCTTCTTCCAACACACACACACAGACAGAGACACATCGTACAACCACCAACAACATATAGAGACAGGCAGATACAGACACTCAACGTCTTCTCCTCTTCGCAAGCTCCGCACCTAGAGCAACCCAGATCTTTAGAGAACCGAGAACCGTCGTCAGATCGTCAACGGAGTCAACGCATTACCACTCGCTCCATCGGCACAAGGGACCCAGATAAACAAAAGTACTCCTAGGACTACGTCTAAGTCCTATATTGTAACACTATTTTGTTTGTATTGAAATTACATCAAAAGATTTTAATGACAAACAAGCTGGCGACTCTGCTGGGGACCTCTTTCTCCTCCACCGAGAAAGCTGTGTCGCAATCCGACGACGTGAAGGTGGGCTCCTCCCACAAGACGCTGGTCGTACGCTCAATCAACAGACGTATGAGGAGTTCATCTCTGAAGGCAGTGCGAGTCCTTCGAAGCGGCTGCCGAAGCCGAAGAAGACTCGCCAAATGGGTGCGCAAGGTCGACGCCTCTGGCAACCACCGAAGGGGATGCGCCAATACAGCCTTCCCTTCCTGCTGACGTCCTCAGCAACCAAGATGCGCCCACCGGTGCAGCATATCTCTCGGGGAAACGTGGCTGACCACATTCCTCAGCTATCTCCCTCTCAGGCGAGGAAGATGCGTCGACAGAGCAAGGACGCAGCTAATTCCCCGTGCATCACCTCTGATGCGCCATAGAAGGCCTCTGTCTTTGACAGACTCACTCGCTGTAGTGGCGAGGAGAATTTGGACTCTGAGTACTATGCGCCCCAGCGGGCTAGTACGAAGAAGTCCAAGGCAGCATGGGCCATGCGCCACAAACGTGCTATGCCGGCAGCAAACTAAAAGCATGCGCTCATAATCATGCACGCTGCTGATGATAAGCTATACAAGATCGACTCGGGTGCTTCTGTGCCATAAATGAATCGACCTTCAAAGTCCTTGTCTCACTTGGGCGCATCTGTTGCGTTCGCAACCGAGTCGAGCAAGGCAAACCCTGTGGTCTTGAACTCCCGTGCCTCCTCTGGTTGTGCATTTGAGGTTCATTCAAGTCACTATAAATGTTGTTCCTCCACTACTGATCTGAGCATTTTTGGTGTTGGATCAGGGGGCACAACATTCACTTGACCACCCCGGCGCTTGGCCTTGCCATGCGCCTGATGGGGGGTGCGAAGGTGGCACTCTCGTCCAACGATCTGCGTAACGTGATCACTCACAAACGCCGATCAGGAGAGTCGACTGACAAGTACAAAGCGCCCTTCACAAGGCACACTTGTGCTGTAGTCACCATCAACTGCTGTTGCAAGGCAGCAGTTCCACCAAGACAGTCGGTGTTCCAGCGGCTGCAATCATCAACACCCCTCCGACGTCGTCTTGGAAGAAGTTGTCAATAGAAGACGAGCCAGAACTAAAGGTTGCTTCATGCAACGTAATCTATAACTCCTCCTCAGTCCGAAGGGCGAATGGCAATTCCTCGTCCTCGTCCAAGAGCCAGCCGAGGAAACCAACACAATTGTTCCATCTTCTGGAGTGTTCGAAGGCACTCGGGGGAGGAAGAAGATCTTGGAGGAAACTGGAAGTAGTCAGGCCCTTGTTGATCCTCCTTCTGAAGACGAAGATGTCCTCCAGCACAGATGGGGTGGATCTTCATCTTGGAGACAAAGTCAGCCTCTCGGACACAACTAGGGGTGGTCTAGCATCTGTGGATCTGCGTCTCAAAGACGAAGAAGTCCTCCAAGACAGAAAGGGGTAATCAGGCCCTCACGGAAACCTCTCCGAAGACGAGGGCGTCCTCCAAAACATAGCTGGGGGTAACCAAGACGAAGCACCAGGGGAAGTTTCTTCCATACAAGAGAGCGAGTCCGAAAGCGAAGCCTCAACTGATCCATCCGACTCTAGCCGTGTCATGACAGTATACATGACTGGGGGTGATACCAAACCGGATGCACCGCCAGCAGACTTTGTCCAGCGCATGGATACCTTGGAAGTAGGACTCAAAACCCTCTCCGCCTCCATGCAAACACTGACTCAAGCAGTGTTGATATACGGTTAGCTTTGGCCAGGGCACCATCTACTGGTCCTGACCCAGGGGCCAAAGGGAGAATCAAGTGTACGCCTTCAACGGGTATCCTTAGATACGGATCGCCGCAAAGCACCTCGGACGTCCCAGCCATTAAATTCTCAACTCCAGGCTGTACCACCTTTCCCGACTCCCAGCTCCATGGAAGACGTGGTGGAGATGATCAGGGACTTGCGCGAGCGCTTTGAGTCCAAGAATAGGCAAGAGGAGCGCCAGAAGATGGGGATCCCCAACCCTATCCCCTCGAATGGAACAAAGTGGTTTATCCTCCTAAATATAAACCACAAACTCTGATGCCGTACGATGGGAAGGACTCCGTGTCGCTATCTGACGTACTTCCAGTCCCAAACGGGACATCTCCGAAGGAGGACGCACTACTTACCAGCATATTTGTCGGGGAACTAAAAGTAGTGGCGTACGATTGGTATTACAGCCTCCCCGATAACTCTATATCTTCCTTCGACGATCTGACGCTCTCTTCCTCGATCGTTTCTACGACGGCGGGAAGGACATGACAATGGCATCCCTCATAGAGATACGCCAGAAGGAGAAGGAAACAGTTCGAGTATTCATCGAATGCTTTCGACAGGCCAGCTTCAGACTGCCCCCCGGGCATGCCAAATATGCACTCCTCTCTCCTGCAGCATAAACATGCTTCATGCGGTCAAACTCTGGCTCAACTCTACTCCTCATTCCGACTGGAGTTCCTTGATCATCAAAGCCAAAGCATCAGAGAAGAAGGCGTCAATGCTCGCCTTCCGGGAGTTAGTTTCCCTGCCTTTGAGGACAAGAGGAAACGGCCTGCAGCCAACAACCCCGGATGAGAGACGAAGGGGAAACATGAATTGATGTCAATGCCTCTAAAGGTGCATCAGCACCCACTCAAAAGCCTCCACTTTTACCAAGGCCAAAGGAGGTTTATTCTTTCAACGATGAAGACACACTGCAACTCTTTGAGATACTGAAGCAGGGTGACAAGATCAAATTGCCGGACCCAAAGCGTCCTGACGAGGTAGGAAAAGTGGACAATCCGAGGTACTGTCACTACCATCGGTTTGTCGGACATCCAACTAAGGACTGTTATGTCCTCAAAAACTATATCCAGCGTATGATCAATGCGGATGTTATCTCCGTCGACTACGAGAAGAAAATGGTCTCGGCCAACCTAGTGTCACTCTAATTTGGCACATTGGCCAACCACAATGCAAGATGGCGTCGTCCCCATCCCAAAGGCGACAATGGAGGTGGTCAATCTTACTACTCGTGACAATGTGAGGGACTCATCCTATCACCACATCCGGGGAGAGGTCTATGGGTTCACCCTGATCTCGTCTCCGAGGTTACTCAACCGGAGGTACGCTCTGCCTCAAAACCAAACCAGAAGAAGATCAAGTCTTGTCGTATGGTCTCTTCCTCCGCTGAAGAGGCACTTCTTGTACAGATGCGTTCGTATCAGAAGCCCCAACTGACGAAGCTGCCATCGAGGTTGTGCCTTTCAGTCCCTGTTGTCCAGAAAGAGGCCCGTCCAAGCCTCCAGCAGCCAATAAGCAGAAGCATGTAGAGGCCCGTTTCGAAAGCCTCTGCAAAAAGAGAATGCTTCGGGGTTAGCCATGCCCCACAACTTCGACATACTGGCACAACTTGCCAGTACTCCTGCCCACCTATCTCTGTTTGAGCTTCTTCGCCTTTCCAAGGACACTCGTGAAGCTCTCTGTGAAGCCCTGAAGGATGCTGAGTCCTTCATCAGTCTGGTCAAGCAGCCTGAGGATACTCCATGTGCGTACTGTCATTGTACGAATAAATTTATCCCTAACATAACCTTCACCCAACAAGACATGCTGCTCAAGCACAACCGACACAATAGGCCGCTGTATTATACAGGGTATATCGGTTCCGTCAAGGTGAAGTGGATTCAGATCGATCCGGGTTCTTCCCTCAGCATCATTCCGAAGACGCTGCTCTCAACACTGGGATCCCAATGTACCGACTGGCGCCTTTCAACACAACAATCAGTGCTTCAATGCTAGCAAAAGTGAGCCGCTGGGTAAAATACGGCTAAAGTGTCATATCGGTAACCTCAGAACCGAGGTGACTTGCTACGTCGTGGACGCCGATGTCAACTACAACCTTCTACTGGGTCGTCATGGCTGCATGAGTACATGGTGGTGCCATCCACACTCCACCGATGTATGAAATATGTGTCCACCAATGACATCATCCGGACGGAGTTTGCGACATCGACCCTTTCAAGGGGTTGAAGCCTACTTCACTGATTCCAACTTGTACAAGTCACCTGACGAGGAGAAAGCCAATGATGCTGATGATGAAGCAGAAACGGCAGCAGAGCCTGGCATGGAACCAGAGAGGATTCCCGACGCTCCTTTAAAAATTCGATTCAAAGAGAAGCTACCTCAGACGTTGCCTCCCATAAACATCAAGCTACCTGGAAAGGCAGCAACTGCTCCAAGTAGAACACCCACTGAAGCTCCCTTGAAGATACGACTCAAGGGAAAGCCGCCTCAAACATCGGTTCCCTTGTGGCAAAACTACAAGGGAAGGCACCAATCACCGAAGGCGCAGTTGAGGCACCTCTAAAGGTGCGTCTTAAGGGCAATCCGCCGTAATCATCTGCCTTATCCAAGCTGCCAGAGAAGGCCCACATAGCCCTCTCGGACCCCAAGATGAAAACTGTGGTGGACTCTTCCGATCCAATCCCAGTACTCACAGATAAAGAGATTGGGGAATATATCTCTGCTGATGTAGATGCACCCTCTCTGGACAATGTAATCCCACAGGACAAAATCTCGTATTTCATCAATAATAGAGTGTCTTTTAATTATTCTAGTATTCCACATTGGAATGCCATGTATATATTAGATAACGCTCTACGGTCGTTACAAACACAA
Source organism: Iris pallida (assembly GCA_029216955.1). NCBI lineage: Eukaryota > Viridiplantae > Streptophyta > Magnoliopsida > Asparagales > Iridaceae > Iris > Iris pallida. Next base: position 44,429 of record JANAVB010007562.1, read on the forward strand.
ATAACGACCATCCATCATGTAAATCGAGTAGTCCCGTCCCAAGGGGTCTGTTTTGTAGTCCCACCGTAGAATCGAGACGAAGAATCCATCATCTTCGGCAAAGTCGAGCGTCATCAAGACCTCCCGCCACTCGAGCAAGAACCAGATACCGACATAATATAGGTCTATCGGTACACGGATAATGCAAAGTACCTCATCCAAAATATGGGTTACGACCTAAAAAGCAACAAAGGCCTGAACTACGGCAAGGGTCGACGTCTTCCTCTCGGCTTCCAACACCTAAAGGAAAGCCGCAGGACTACTATCATCGAACTCTATGGGGGTGGGCTATGTCACGCCACTGTCAACTCTAGAGAGTTCGGAGGCAGAAGAAGCAGGACATTCTCATTCATCTGAAGCATCAACCTGGGATTCCGATACCAGTATCGGATCGGTCTTCAAAAAGTGCTGTCAGCCAACATGACATCTACAATCTCAAGAAGATGAAGGCGAAGACCAAACGCCATAATTCTTCGAAGAAGAACCCTGGGCTCAATGCCTGGAGAACAGTGGGAGTCTCGCTTTGAATTACGCGAACCCCCTACCGAAGACGAAGTCGAGCAGATCGACCTTGGGGATGGATCTTCTTCCAAACCCATCTTCATTAGCAAAAGCCTAAAAGGAGAAGATCGAGAATCTTTAATCCAGCTGGCTAAAGATATATCGATGTCTTCGCCTGGAGCTACGAAGATATGTTGAGACTTGATCCCTAGATAGCGATGCATAGGCTTAACATCTGACCTGATTCCAAGCCTATAAAGCAACAGCGACGTTTTCGTCCTGACATCATGAACGCTATCGATCAGGAAGTAGACAAACTCCTGACCAGCGGGTTCATTCGTGAAGAACATATCCGGATTGGGTGGCCAACATCGTCCCTGTCACCAAGAAGAATGGAAAGATACGAGTTTGTATCGACTTCAGGGATCTCGACACTGCTTGCCCGAAGGACGAATTCCTGCTCTCAATCACTGACGTGATGATCGACAACACATGTGGCTTCGAATGCATGTCTTTCATGGACGGGTATTCGGGCTACAACCAGATCAAGATGTTCTCCGATAACGCAAAACACACGTCATTCAGGACTCCGAAGAAGATCTTCTGCTACACAGTGATGCCCTTCGGCTTGAAGAACGCCGGTGCGACAAACCAACGAGCTATGAGCACCATCTTTCGTCAGCATATTCACAAGATCGTCGAATGCTATGTTGATGACATTGCAGTCAAGAGCAGCCTCAAAGGAGATCACCTATAAGACCTTAAGATAGTCTTCGACCTCATGTGAGCGCATCAACTCAAGATGATCCCCGCTAAATCCTTCCTTGGAGTTTCTAGCGAAAAGTTCTTGGGCTTCATTATCACGGCGAAAGGCATTCTTGTCGATCCCAAAAGACCAAAGCAATCCTTGACATGATCCGAAAAACCTCGAGAACTTTGAGGCCTGCAAGGGCGTCTGGCATACATCCGGAGGTTTATAGCAAACCTTTTCGAAAAATGTCAACCCTTCACCAGCTCATGAAGAAGGGAGTCTCTTACGTTTGGACAGAGGAATGCCAAAAAGCTTTCGACGACATCAAGGCTACTTGACGAGCCCGCCAGTCCTGGTGGCTGTAGGTCCTAAAAAATCAAGTTGCACCCTTCAACAAAGTCATAAAAATCAAGAAAACTTTCAAATGAACTGCGCAGACATCAGATTACGCATCATCCAGATGGCGCAGACTGGACTGCGCACACTTTTAAGTGCGCAGGCTGATGTGGCAATATCATCATTACCTGACACAATCAAATCTTATAACAACTGACAGTACAAAGAACGAGGAGACTGTTCGTTTATTGTGCCGCACAGCGCTCAAGGACAGCTGTAATGTAGCGCAATCTATTTGCAGCGAAACCCAACTCAGCGCGGTCTATCCTAGCGCAATCCAAAGTCAGCACAATTCATGTGGCGCACTTCATCATGACAACTGACAAAAGTACACATGGCATTCATGCCATCAATTGTCGTTACGTGGCAACCGTCTGCACACGATCATACGCATTCAATCAAATGATGCCATGTGTCCAAGACAGTTGGCCCACGACTAGACACTGCCTGCGCAGTCTGATGCTGCGCAAATCCAGTACCTGTACAATCCAACTTGTGCCATTCAGAATAACTAAAAGTTAGTTATTTCAAGAACTCTATAAATAGAGTTTCAAGTCTTCATTCAAGGGGATCAGACATAAAGTTCAGAAATATCAGAGAGTTCAGGAGTTCTTGCCCAAGTGCTGCTGCATTCTTCCAAGGCTTTTGCCTTCAAGTTCAGAGGCTATCGTCTTCAAAGTTCACATCATCCAAAGGATAAAGCAATCGTCTTCAAGATTGGATTCCTACAGTTGTACTTTCCCAGAATTCTTGTAATCTCTTTACAAAGTTTGTTGAAATAAAGTTCATACTTTTGTTTTTGCAAACAAAATGGCGACTCTGCTGGGGACGACTTTCTACTCCAACGAGGAAGTGACAACTCAATGTGACGTTGCGTCTATCGGAAAGACGCAGCTGGTTGTGAAGGTCAACCAGGCAGCCTATGAAGCCATGATCAACTCCAGGACCACTCCTCGCACTGTGACAACTTCTGTCATGAGCAAAGTGCACCCAGTGTGGGTCCCTAAGACTGCTGTACAGTCTGTTGATTCTGTCCATAAGACTGCTGCGCAGTCTAAGATCTCTGTCACCAAGACTGTTGTACAGTCTAAAGTCTCTAATGTTGCACAATCTGCTTCTGCCACTCATGCGCAGTTTGTTGTTGCCAGTGCACAACCTATATCATATGCTGTTCTGTCAAAATACAAGACTCTTGTTCCTCTGGCGCAGTTGGCTGCTACTCTGCCTGTGTAGTCCACTACTACAGCAACCAGAGTACAACTCAAACACTCTGGCAACAAGGCTCCTACTGCACAAACTATTGTGGTTCAGGCCAGAAGACATCCTGCGCAATCTTCCAATGCGCCATCAACCCATGCGCAACTGTGTCTGTGCAATCCAAGAGAGACAGCCCTTGGCTAATCTCTCCTCTTCTCATAACAAGGAGAAAAGCTCTGCTCCTCTCCAACTGTAATGCCCCTGTCCCAAAATACTTAGGACTTGGTACGTATCCATGCCAGCTGCATACATACGAAGTATACTCCCATATATGGAAACCTCGTATGAATACATAAGCTATAAAATGCAGTAAATCTAGAATAAGTAAATCTCATCCACTAGATAAATAAATGATATAAAAGCAACTTCGAATTTGTCATGTATACAATTGTTGGGCGGAGACAAAGTCCACTACCAACTACCTCAAATAAAATGTACAAGAAGTGATCGATAGAATAACGAGACAAACCAAGCGCAATCATCTTCGAAAGAATGGAGGAGATCACGACCTTGGCTAGAACACCTATAATATCACAGAAGCACACACCTGGAGAGATAACCCGGTCCTCAGAGGGACGTAACAAGATACAGGAAGAACATGCCATATGAACTGAATATAAATGCACCATAAAATAAAAAAATGTGTCCAAACCATAACACGGCTCAAGATCCCATCATCGAAACTGTAGGCTACCCCTTCAACCAAACAAGGACAAGGGGTAACTTACTATTCCACGATGTGACATTTTTTCGTGCCATGATTGGAACATGAATTTTGCTAAGGTCTTCTAACCTTTCTAGTAGGCAATTTAGAAGACATATCGATGTATGGGCAGGTGAAAGCTGACTCCCCCAGGACAAGGTAACAACTCACAACACACCCACGTCAATACCAATACTATTAGCCGGCATAACTCGAGGCTAGCGGCCCACGTGACCCATCAGTCCACATAGCTCGAGGCTAGTGACCCTCGCAACTCGACTACCGTAGTACGCAGTTACTACAACTTTTGGATTTAGGGTAGCCCATACATTCAACTGTCTTCTCCCTCCCTAGGATACTAACAAAAGGTAGTTCGCTAAGGCTAGGTCCATATGCATACAAAAAGACAAGAAGGAAAAATAACTGAAGCAAAAAAAATAAACTAAAAAATAACAAGTAATGGATCCAACTGAAAATAGATAATAAATATGTAGTAAATAAGTAAATAAAGATGCATCTAATTATAAACAGTAAATAAGGCAAGGTATCTTGCCTGAGGGTGGTGCGAGAAGCAGCAAAATCCAACAATCAGAATCGTCAACAGAAAGTCAAAATCCACAAGAAGCTCCGGATGCTGAAACAAACATCACGAACGAGTTTGGAATAAAATATATGCATAGAAAATGCCTGTCCAAAAGTTAAATTCTGGAACAGGGGCAATTTCGTAATTTCGGGTCAAAACAATGTCCGCCGTTGGACCCGCTTTACACCAAAATGTGTGCCAATATCTACGGTCTCTAAAGTCGTCAAACTATATTCTACAGATTTGTTTTGATGAGACGAACCCAATGGTATGTCCAATTTGGATTCCGGTAGGCCGTGCACAAAATCGCCCGTTGAGTGGGATTGTGGGCCCGCTAAAATGGCGTCCCGATCAACGGTCTCAGAATCGGACCAAACTTGGCTCACAGGACCAGAAAAATATTTCGAGTCCAATGGCGCAAGTTTCATTGCGATATGATGAGTGTGCACAAAGTTGTAATTTAATTTGCAAAAGGTCGATACGGGATATCTCGACGGGTACACACTGATTTCGTCGCGCACTTGCAATAAAATCGGGTTCCGTCAGTTCCCACCCGTCGACAACATCCATACGCGCCATTCGATGCGTAGAGTGTGCGACCACGTCGCCCGGTTTGTCGGGACGCACGCCGTATCGGGTGTTTTTCCACTTTTCGAAAACAGAATTTATAATTTTTTTGGGAAACTTTAACAACGTGTAACTTTCTACATACTAGATAAAAAGTGAATCCAAAAGGTGCGTTACAATCTCGGTTATGTTATCTTTGACTACATTCAATTAGTTTTTTCTTAGGTTTAATGGACAGCGAGAAAAGTGGCCGACAAGTTGGTGTTTCAAAACAGTTTTTAATATTCAGAAAAGTAGGTTTTTCTCCAACTTCGTCTCGATTTTTCTAGCAAGTTGGATGGCCATGTCAAAATCCACTTTGGGGATCTTGAAGAGGGTCATGGGGGCTTTCTACACGAATTTACGGAATAAAAAACGAACAAGAACTGAGAGAGAAATCGCACGGTAAAGTTAGGTACCTTGATTTTACATTCTGTCGATGTTGTTGCCGTTGTTGTTTCCGTTGCCATTGGCGCGGGGTGCTGCTGTGCTCGTGGACAGCATGCCGAGGAGAGGGTAGGAGGAAGGAGGAGGGAAAGGAGGTAGAAGAAATTAGGGTTTTGTTTGGTTGGGAAAATAAAAGGTTTTTTTTTATACATACATATGTATATATGCTTCGGCCTCAAGGGGGGGTTCGGCCCTTCCTTATGCTAATTGCTACTGTTGCTTAATGGAGGAGGGCGCACCAATGCGCTACTGCTAGCGGTTTCTTCTTTCAGGATTGGGGTGGTCGGGTGGGGCCGACTTTTTTCTTAATCTTATCTTTTTCGAAAACTCTAATATATATATATATATATATATATATATATATATATATATATATATATATATATATAGATATATATATATATATATATATATATCCATAAATGCACTAAAAATCTAATTAAAATCCAAATACCATTTAAAATTCAACTATCCAAATAATTTAATATATTTGGGCATATCTACATATATATAAATTCAATCCTTAATAAATCAACTCAACATAGTAATAATTTTTAAATAGGAAAAACATGTTTATTAAATCTCCACAAAATAACTTAAATTATAATAAAATAATAATAATCGTCCCAATGGGTGAACTTTACCGCTCACCCATGTATGGGTCCAGAAAATTGTACCATCTTGTAAATATTATTTTATTAATAAAAAAATAAATTTTTGTACCAAAAGTCAATAAATATTCAACAAGTCTCAAAATTATTTAAAAATATTTGTACACACATGATATGTTGCTACATGCATCTTAGTCATCCCACATGCTCACGTGGGTTGAACTTTTGTTCGGACCCTGTTCGGGCTGAATTGGCCATACCGGGTCATAAAAAAATAAATAAAACCATAAATTGTGTAAACTAATTTGAAGTTTAATAAAATAATGAAAATAAATAATTTTAAAAAATAGGGGTTTTACATCCAACCCAACTTACAAGAATTTCGTCCTCGAAATTTAGGATTAATAGGGTAGAAAGGGTTGAGGGATAGGAAGAGTTCATTAATACCAAAATATAATTAAAAATTTTGAGGAGGCGATAATACGTCGTTCAACACCACCGTGCAATAGAAAATTGTGGAGTCGATATATAGAAAATATATCATGGTTATGGAATTGAATAAGGGTTGCCAGTGAAGGTAGCAAAATTTCGATAATCGAAATTGGAGAGTAATAAGGGATTGAGTAGATCAAAGAGAATAATTAAACATTTGAGAGATATGGTTCCTTGAGAGAAACTGGAGACTAATCACCTCGATTGAGAGTTTGATTTAAGTGAATGATTAGAATCATTCTCGAGTGCTCAAGAACAATTGGAAGGACACGGTAATAATTCTAGGGTTGAGAAATAAGTAGTTAAAGGCGAGGATATAGCCACATGAGTCGGTCGGTGACTATCTACATTTGTGTATAATTAACCGATTGGGCAACCAAAGATGATATCTTGAGTCTATCTTAGCAAGTACGGTGCCTTGTCTTTCCAAAATGAGTAAAAGACAAGAACAACAAGGTTTCAAAGACGGTGTTATATATTGAGTACGAATTACGGGGTTCATAGGCGGCAAAATAATTCAAAAGAGAATTACCAAGGCTGTCACGGATGAGACTCTAAGGCAAGTTTACTATATCTTCATCCACGTAGAATAATATGTGATAAGCGAACCAAAGTGCATAGGTTGATCAGACCATCATGCACCAGTTCTGATTAGACAATATGTTAGTGGGTGCACCCAATAAAATATGTCATGATCAAGCTTGATAACGAAATAAGCTTGCAAAACTGAAGCTACATTAGTAGCATGGGATAGTCAAAATATGTGCAAGGGAGGTACTGATGAAGGAAATTAAATAGTCCCGGATTTTTTAAAATCAAGGCTCGTCCGAAGTGTGGGCCTATACAGTTGTCCTAGTGTTTCTTTATTTATGGCCTGGTAGACTAGATAAGGTAGGGTCCTCTAAATTTAGAGTCTAAGTGAACTTACCAATGTGGTTCACAAGAAAAAAAGTTTGTTAGGTGGTGAGGTATTCTACCCAACTTACAAGAGTTAAACTAGTAGTATGATGGGACAATGGGTCAAGCAATCAAGATAAAGCACAATTTTAAACATTTTAAGGAGACAAATAGAACACACTCACATATCAGGTCGAAGGATTGAGTCGAGGTTGAATCCCTATCCGTGGTCGAAAAATATATCGGTATCATGGTAAAGATTATAGTTGGCCATTTTGACCATAAGGTCATATCAAGAAATAGAGTACAAGAAGATGGGTTTTGGTGGGACATGATATATCTACATGAAGGTGGACTTGTCTAGGTCTTATATAAAATTCGTTGGAAGGAAAAGTCTAGTGTTGTGCTCCAAATATCCAAGTTATGGTAAGGGACGCCAAAAGATCTAAAATAGAAAGTGGGAGTTCACGAGGTGATAATAATGCACGAAAATAAGGAAGATCAAATTAAAGCATGAAATAAAATTTATTCAAGAATCCAGTAAAAATAATTTAGGAGCACAATTCCGGAGAGAAGATAGTCTCCTAGATGAATACAGTTAAGGAACCATTAACTCATTTACGAATCCATAAAAATTTCACAATCAATCAAAAAAAATTTAACACTCTAAAATTTTCAAATAACTCATAATAAAACTCTTAGCATATTAAAAGCAATCTCAAAAATTAAGCTCAATGCTCTCATCAATTTTAACTTCTATTAGTGCTAAGTTATTCCAACAAAATCTCAACTTTTAAATGGTAACTTCCTTTAATCAATCAAAATAACTTTCCATCACATCCTTCGAAATTCTTCCAAAAATTTAATATTAGCAATCCTACATTAACTAAATTTTCAAATAATCTTATCAGTCAAAATCCTTTTTTTTTACCAAAAATCTAAATAGATTTGTAAATCCTCAATCATAGGACACAATTTAAAATAAAAAAAAATTCTCAAAAATTGTTTTCAATTATTGTAAACCAAAATTTACCATCATTACTTCCACTTAAAATTCAAAATTTACTAAACAAAATTGCAAGTTGTACAACTCAATTTAATAATAATTTCTACGGCCATTTTTTAAAAGCTAAGTTCATTTTCAAACCAAATTTATAACCGTTCAAAGGTGTATAACCATAATCCAATCAATCATAAACATCAAAACTCGAAATTCAAATAAATTTTATATTTGTTCAAAGATGTATATCTATCACCCAAACTCATAAATATCACAACTCGAAAGCAAATAAATTTTATACTTGTGCAAGGATGTATAGCTATAACCCAATAAATTATAAATATCAAATCTCAAAAAGCCCATCAATGGTATAAAGATTCTAGCTATTTTTTTCTCCTTCCTACAATATCAATCCTATGGTGTTTACTATTTAGAAATCTCAAGATTAAAACCTTCCTTGGTAGTATCCTACTTTATAAATTACTAATCATTAAATCACACTTTCTAAAAAAAACTTTTTTTTAACTCAATTTGAGTCTTAAAATGTATTCCAATTTCCGATATAACCATTCTAGCCATGTGTTTGACCTATTAGCATATACTAGGGTAGTCATCTTCCTAGTTGATACTAAGTACGAAAATAAGAATCGACGGTAGAAAGGAATCAAGCAAGATGCAATTCAAGGAAGTCGAACGAGAGTTCAGAATTTGAAGCCAATAGAAGAGGTCAAGCTGTATGGATGTGATTCCTAGATTCTAATCCTATGTTGCAAGCTCACACCGGTACAATAACGTAACCGAAGTGACAAACTTGACCTGCATTGGCCACCACAAAAATATGTAACGCTCCAGTCCCAAAATACTTAGGACTTTGTACGTATCCATGCCAGCTGCATACATACGAAGTATACTCCCATATATGGAAACTCGTATGAATACATAAGCTGTAAAATACAGCAAATCCAGAATAACTAAATCTCATCCACTAGATAAATAATTAAAAGCAACTTTGAATTTGTCATGTATACAATCGTTGGGCGGAGACAAAGTCCACTACCAAATCTCAAATAAATGTACAAGAAGTGATCGATAGAATAACGAGACGAACCAAGCACAATCGTCTTCGAAAGAATGGAGGAGATCACGACCTTGGCTAGAACACCTGCAATATCACAGAAGCACACACCTGGAGAGATAACCAGGTCTTCAGAGGGACGTAACAAGATACAGGAAGAACATGCCATATGAACAGAATATAAATGCACCATAAAATAAAGATAAAGTAAAAGTGTCCAAACCATAACACGGCTCAAGATCCCATCATCGAAACAGTAGGCTACCCCTACAACCAAACAAGGACAAGGGGTAACTTACTATTCCACGATGTGACATTTTTCCGTGCCATGATTGGAACATGAAATTTGCTAAGGTCTCCTAACCTTTCTAGTAGGCAATTTAGAAGACATATCGATGTATGGGCAGGTGAAGGCTGACTCCCCTAGGACAAGGTAACAACTCACAACACACACGTCAATACCAATACTATCAGCCGGCATAACTCGAGGCTAGCGGCCCACTGACCATCAGTCCACATAGCTCGAAGCTAGTGACCCTCGCGACTCGACTACCGTAGTATGCAGTTACTACAGCTTTTGGATTTGGGGTAGCCCATTACTTCAACTATCTTCTCCCTCCTGAGGACACAAACAAAAGGTAGTTGGCTAAGACTAGGTCCATATGCATACAAAAAGACAAGAAGGAAAAATAACTGAAGCAAAATAAAATAAACTAAAAAATAGCAAGTAATGGATCCAACTGAAAATAGATAATAAACATGCAGTAAATAAGTAAATAAAGATGCATCAATTATAAACAGTAAATAAGGCAAGGTATCTTATCTGAGGGTGGTACGAGAAGCAGCAAAATCCAACAATCAGAATCGTCAACAGAAAGTCAAAATCCACAAGAAGCTCCGAATGCTGAAACAAACATCATGAACGAGTTTGGAATAAAAGATATGCCTAGGAAATGCCTTTCCAAAAGTTAAATTCTGGAACAGGGGCAATTTTGTAATTTTGGGTCAAAACGTTGTCCGCCGTTGGACCCGCTTTGCACTGAAATGTGTGCCAATATCTACGGTCTCTAAAGTCGTCAAACTACATGTCTACAAATTTATTTTGATGAGACGAACCCAACGGTATGTCCAATTTTGGATTCCGGTGGGCCGTGCACAAAATTGCCCGTTGAGTGGGATTGTGGGCCCACTAAAATGGCGTCCCGATCAACGGTCTCAGAATCGGACCAAACTTGGCTCACAGGACCAAAAAAATTTCGAGTCCAATGGCGCATGTTTCATCACGATATGATGAGTGTGCACAAAGTTGTGATTTAATTTGCAAAAGGTCGATACGGGGTATCTCGACGGATACACACTGATTTCGTCGCGCACATGCAACAAAATCGGGTTCCGTCAGTTCCCACACGTTGACAACATCCATACGCGCCTTTTGATGCGTATAGTGCGCGACCACGTCGCCCGTTTGTCGGACGCACGCCGTATCGGGTGTTTTCCACTTTTCGAAAACAGAATTTATAATTTTTTTGGGATACTTTAACAACGTGTAAATTTCCATACTAGATGAAAAGTGAACCAAAAGGTGCGTTAAAATCTCGGTTATATTGTCTTTGACTACCTTCAATTAGTTTTACGTAGGTTTAATGGACATCGAGAAAAGTGGCCGACAAGTTGGTATTTCAAAACAGTTTTTATATTCAAAAAAGTGGGTTTTTATCCAACTTTGTCTCAATTTTTCGAGCAAGTTGGATGGCCATGTCAAATCTACTTGGGGGATCTTGAAGAGGGTCATGGGGGCTTTCTACATGAATTTACGGAATCAAAAACGAACGAGAACTGAGAGAGAAATCGCACGGTAAAGTTAGGTACCTTGATTTTACATTCTGTCGATGTTGTTGTCGTTGTTGTTTCCGTTGCCATTGGCGCGGGGTGCTGCTGTGCTCGTGGACAGCACGCCGAGGAGAGGGTAGGGAAGGAGGAGAGAAAGGAGGTGGAAGAAAATTAGGGTTTTGTTTGGTTGGGAAAACAAAAGGTTTTTTTTTATACATACATATGTATATATGCTTCGGCCTCAAGGGGGTGGGGGTCGGCCCTTCCTTATGCTAATTGCTACTGTTGCTTAATGGAGGGGGGCGCACCAATGCGCTACTGCTAGCGGTTTCTTCTTTCAGGATTGGGGTAGTCGGGTGGGGCCGACCACCTCATGTGGGTTTTTATATATATATTTTTCTTAATCTTATCTTTTTCAAAAACTCTAATATATATATATATATATATATATATAAATGCACTAAAAATCAAATTAAAAATCCACATACCATTCAACTATCCAAATAATTTAATATATTTGGGCATATCTACATATATATAAATTCAATCCTTAATAAATCAACTCAACATAGTAATAATTTTTAAATAGGAAAAACATGTTTATTAAATCTCCACAAAATAACTTAAATTATAATAAAATAATAATAATCGTCCCAGTGGGTGAACTTTACCGCTCACCCATGTATGGGTCCAGAAAATTGTACCATCTTGTAAAATATTATTTTATTAATAAAAAAAATTTTTGTACCAAAAGTCAATAAATATTCAACAAGTCTCAAAATTATTTAAAAATATTTGTACACACATGAAATGTTCCTACATGGCCATCTTAGTCACCCCACATGCTCACATGGGTTGAACTTTTATTCGGACCATGTTCGGGCTGAATTGGCTATACCGGGTCATAAAAAATAATAACACCATAAATTGTATAAACTAATTTGAAGTCTAATAAATAATAAAAATAAATAATTTAAAAAAAATAGGGGTTTTACACCAACACTCTGCTGTTCCTGCGCAATCCATTGGGGGTAGTCTTTTGGCTATTCCTCCTCCTCTCCAGAACAAAGGAAAAGGCCCTTTGGTCTTTTCTCAAACTTCCTCGTCCCATGACTTGGAAGACAACAGAGGGAAACGCTCTTTAGCTATCCCTTCTTTCCAAAACAAAGGAAAAGGCCCTTTGGTCTTTTCTCAGTCTTCCTCGGTTTTTACCGTTGAAGATCAATCTGAATGTGCTCCGGCACCAGTCAGTACAAGGACCCTTTCTCACAAGGATTCTTCTTCTCTCCTTGCCAAAGGGAAGTGTACTGATCAGAGAGGTATTCTTCCTACTCTGGTAGCAGAGTTCCAAGATCTTCCAACCCTTAAAATCTTCCCTTCAAGATAGGAAAAATTGCTGGTGTCTCAGACGAAAACCCCTGGGGGTGAGTTTGCTGATCTAAGAACTTATCTCAACAGGCCAACTTCGTCGAAACGTAAACAGCCAATGCCGAAAACCAATCAGCATCAGAAGCAAACTTCCAGGATCAAGAATCCGGACACCTATGCCAATGAAATGAGCACTTCCCTGTACACTCAGGAGATAAAACATTTGAAGAACCGAAACCATGTTCTGAATGTTATCAAAGAACATATCCCTCGAACTTTTCCTCATCCCGTTGCTGTTCCCGATCTCCGTAAACACCTCAAGCAAAAATGGGACAACATCTCAACATCCCCAGTACAACCACTTGGACACCATTGCAATCACAAAGTGGTCATCAAGTGTTGTTGTCAAACAACGAGACAATCTGTCTTCGATCGTCTGAACTTTCCTAACTCTGAACCTATGTCGGAAGATGAAGACGAGATTTTGTACGCTTCCGTCAACATGACTTCCAGAGACACTGGGGGTAGGAAGCTCCAAGCACGGGAAGCCTCGTAAGCCAAGCCAACGGTATTTGGATTTACTCCAAGAATCCTCTGAAGGAGTATTCCAACATACCCGATCCCGAAGCCGAGACACAATCGGTTAAAGGAATCTTCAAGATTCTTCCGAACGTCTCCTTCCTTCTCACTCAGGAGATGGTTCTTTCTCCGACTATGATGCATACAGTGAAAGCTCAGAACAGACAGCGTCCTCCACTGTACCCAGAGAAGTGACAGCTTACATTGTCAATAAAGATCCCGATGCTTCCAGTTTAGCTAGTCAAAAACACGGATAGCTTCACTAGAAGATAAGCTGAAGACAATGGCTGAAATGGTCGCAAGTATGCATTCTATCGTTGTGGCCCAGCATACAGTCCCATCGACCGTACCTCCTGCAAATCCTAAAATTATAGCATCGTCGGTGCCTGTTAATGCAGGGCTGGGGGTAGCGTCTCTTCTAGTACCTCATGTACAAATCCAACCTACACCTAGTCAATCAGGTGCTGGGGGTAGTGCTTATCATGCTGTTCCTCCTTCTAACACCGTGGTTCAGCCTGCTCCTTCTACATCAGTGGAAGATGCCAATGAAGCAGTTAAGCTCTTGCGAACTCCGTTCGAAGCTTTCAAGGAGAAAGACAACTTGTAAAGATTGGGGATCAAGCAACCTTACCCAGTTGAATGAAGGAAGTTCCATTTTCTCCGAAGTACAAGATCCCAACCATCTCACTGTTTGATGGCAGCACTTCTCCCAGTCAGTTCATTAACCACTTTGAGGTTATGACTGTACAACTTCAACCAAATGACGCTCTTCTTACCAGAGTATTCGTCGGCTGTTTAGCCGGCGTAGCATACAATTGGTATAGAAGCTTGCCCGATGGTTGTATCACCTCCTTCTCTGGCTTAAAGCAAATCTTTTGGAACGATTTTACGAGGGGATCAACGACATGACTATGTCAGTCCTCAATAAAATCAAACAAAGGCACAATGAAACTGCTGAAGCTTCATTGAAAGATTCCGTCGAGAAGCATTAAAAATGCCTCCTGGAACTCCGGCTGCTGTCACCATAGACACCTGCAAGGCAAATCTATTTCCTATCATCAGCATGTGGACGGGGTCTACTCAGTTCCAAGATTGGCCATCCTTCATTGTCAACGCTAAAGCAGCTGAAGTTAGCGCCGACAAATTCAAGCAGTTAGGGGTACAAATGTCTAACCCTGACCGAATGAACATCAAACATCAGGTGGTGGCACTCGCCAGAACAATCGCAAAGGAAAAGAAACTTTGAACATCAATTTGAACAAGAACAAAGAATCTCTGGCGGTCAATGTAGCTCCTCCTCCTACGTCTACTTCCACTCCTTCTGCACCTCCACCGAGAGAACTCATCCTAAAGTAGAATATTTCTTTGATGAGAATGACACTGCTAGCATCTTTGATTGTTTGATCAAAAGCAATAAAATCCAACTTCCAGATCCCAAGAAGCCCGATAAAGTCGGTAAGACTGATCATCCCAAGTACTGTGTCTATCACAGATTCATCGACATCCCACTCGAGCATGTTATGTGCTCAAAGGCAAAATCCAAGAGCTGGTCAATGCCGATGTTGTCACTCTGCAGCAAGACGAGAAGACCGTTACCGCAAATATGATCTCAGTCCAATTTGGTGACTTTCCACCCCAGATGGTGCAACATGGCGTTATTTCTATTCCCAAAGCTACTTTTGAGATTGAAATCTCCCTCCTCCACGAAGTGAAGGTCTCGTCCCCTTGTCTCTTGATAATGGCGAGATTATGTGGATCCATCCTGACCTCGCTTCGGAGTTTGAACTTCCCTCTTCCTCCAAGAAGAAAGATCGCTCCAAGACAAAATAAAGATTTGCAATATGGTGTCTTTTGACCCCATAGTTGATGAAGAAATCCTGTTGGGCACCAGATCAGGGAAAGCTTATCTAAAGGATTATCCCGAAGCCCAAAAGAATCCTGCTTCTTCCTCTGAGCCTGCTCCAGTGCAACCTACTTCTATTGAGGGCATACCTTCTGCATCCTCACCAGTTATAGTACCTATTCCTTCCAGCCGACGGTAGCTGACAAAGGCAAACAACAAGTCCGCTTTGACAAACCATTGAAGAAGCCACCTCCTTCCGGACATGAAAAGCCTTACAATTTTGATATCTTAGCTCAATTAGCCAATACACCGGCTCGGCTATCCATCTTCGAGCTCTTACGCCTCTCTAAAGAGACTCGGGAAACTCTGAGTGAGGCTCTCATGCAAGTTGAAACCTGTTTAGACCTTCTAAAGAAGCCAAAAGCAGAACCAGTCTCTTGCCTCCATTGTTATAGTGTGTTGGAAGTTAATTCCAAACATAACTTTCACACAAGATGATATGTTGATGGAAGATAACAGGCACGACCGTCCCCTCTACTATACAGGATATGTCGACTCGATGAAAGTCGATCGCATTCTGATAGATCCAGGGTCTGCTCTCAGCATTATGCTGAAAATAATGTTGGATGCGCTAAAAATCCTAGTGCATAGTCTATCCAGTACAATCACTACCATCCTGGGGTTCAATCAGGGAAGGAGTGAGCCTCTGGACAAGATCCGCCTAAAACTTCAAATAGGCAATCTTCGCACAAAGGTTACCTTCTACGTCATTGACAATCATGGTTGTTCCTACAACGCTTTGCTGGGAAGACTATTTCTACACGAGCATAACATTGTCCCTTCGACTCTCCATCAACGTTTCAAATATGTCGATGATAATGAAGAGGTGCAAAAGGAGGTTGCTAATCTCTATCCTTTCAAAGGCGTCGAAGCATACTGTAATGATGCTCGTATGTACAAGGACAAATTCATGAAGGTTGTCCTGTCTCTGGATACTGAAGAAGAGCAAGAAACAATGCCTAAGGACACCCTCATCATTCCTGTCAAAGGGCGTATTTCTCGTCCTCAGTCTTCCAAACCACTGGCTATTCACTTGCCAGTCCAGAAGCAATCAATTGATGATCAAGATCAAAGGGAGCTCACCTCTTCTGAGCCACTTGTGAAGAACAGTTTGGCAACTCTAGAGGGGGGTGAATAGAGTTTATATAGAAAAATAGCCAATTAAAAATAACTCTTTCACCGATAATAAATAATCAGAGTAAAGTGCAGAAAATAAATAGAGAGCAAAAGAGCATACGCAAACACAGCGATTTTAACCTGGTTTCCCTCGTGGAGGACTAGTCCAGGCCTGAGAACTCTAGCTCAGGATTAAATCCACTATTTGTGAAATAGTAGTTTACAACCCGTGCCTTTACTTCAGAAGAGCACGTCAACTTCTAACAGAGGATCGCAGTGGCGATTTGCTTGGAATTGTCCAAGCGACTTCTTCGACTCTTGCACAAGAATCCTAACTGAGAGATGCTGAGCACTCGAGACTTAGGAGGCTTGTGGCTAGTAGATGGGAAGGATATGGCTTATTTGAGCTTATAAGAGAGAAGAGAAGAGAAGATTGGATGGATTGGAATGAGAGAATTCATGCCCTATTTATAGTGTTTTTATAGGCAGAATTCGGCCAGAATTCGGGTAGGAAAATTCAAATATTTGGCCGTTGGACAACTAGCAACCAGCTAACCCTAAAATTAGGGTTCCTGATTTCTAGGGGACAGAGTTCGGCCCGAACTCTGTGTGGAGGCAGAGTTCGGCCCGAACTCTGTCTCCAGAGCACAGAGTGGTTCAAAGGGGACTATTTGGGAATTTCTGGTTTGGTGGAGCTTGGGATTTTTGGATAGGCTATAGTCTAAGTTTCAAGAGCTCAGCATGACTCAGATTACATTAGTCTAGACTCAAAGAAAGTGTAAAATACAGACTCGAATCAACTGAGACACGGAAGCTGAGCTGTCTTCTGTCTTGAGCTTAATGCAGACGTCGTGTGTCGTATTGAATTATTACAGATATTATTTAGTCAATATTGTCAATATTTGGTTGACTGTGACTTTGTGTCAACAATCTCCCCCATATTATAATTGACAAAATAATATGTATATTCAATATTCATACGTGGACACAGTTGATTATAGCAACATAGCACCCCCATAATTGATGCCGAGCTAGAAATAAGAGCTCCCCCGTGATCAGTGAACGGTGCTGATCTAGAAGAAATAGCTTCCCCGTAAATAATGCATTGAACCTGTATAATATCTCCAAAAAGCACAAACAAGCACAGATATACGAAAGCGAAAGATATGATACCAAATATATCCAGCCAGAATATACATAGTTCTCCCCTTTTGGCATTTAGCAATATAGACTGCAGAGGAACATGGAAACGCAGTAGACAATAATAGGAATGCAACCACACCAAGCAGAGAAGAAACAGTATATAAATAAACAAACATGAGGCACTAGCATAAAATATAAAACTACGATAAGCATAAAGTGCATAACCAAATGTCAAACACACAACCAGAGTTTTAGAACATCCAAGTACATAAAACTAAATAACTAGAAATCAAAATGCATCATCATCAGCAGCAGCGGCAGATAGTAGCCAATCTCCATCACGGAGCACGAGATGGTCCAGGAGTGTCTGAGTGACCAGGGAAGGAGCGACTGGGGTCCACAAAAGCATCATCTGGATCCATGTAACGCATGACCCACGGATTATCAATGCGATGGCCCGCACGTGGATCCCGCTCCATGGGAATGTGCAGATGACGAGACAGGGAATACCGTATATCATGCAGAGAGTTGCCGAGGGCACTCATCTGCAGAGTAGTACGATAGTCCAGTGTCCAGCGATCATCCTCAAGAGCAAAACGATCCCGGAGCATAGTCTGAATAGACTCAAGAGTGGCAGGTGGAGGAGGTGCATCCTGACCGAGTGGAGGGGAGTCAGGCTCCTCATCATCAGAATGCTCAGAAGCCTCAGGAGAGGCGACGACTGCCTGAAGAAAAGCAGGAGCAGGCAGGAAAGGACAGGTGTCAAGTGGTATACGGAACGCACGAAAGACTAGGAAGATATAATACAAAAACCAAGGCTCGTGGTTTCTTCCTACAGTTAATCATCCAGTCCATATGGTACGTGGAAGATTGAACGAGATACCGAAGTGAAGATGTACATAGCTGAGATTTCAAAATATGTAACTTCATCGGTTGAGCCAGCTTTTGGCAGAATAGTATTAAAAATAATCCGATAAGATCAGAAAAAATGGATTTAAAAATTTAGCCATAAGCTTGCGAGGACGTGTGTACGGGGTGCACAGATCGTCCTTGAAGCTCTCAAGGGAAATTTCGTCTGGAAAGCGGAACGATCGGGCTTCAACAAGCTTTTCCCAAGCGGTGGGTTCTTGTAGATCAAGATATTCGGCTAAGTCAAAGTCATCAAAAGATATATCAATACCTGCAACCCTTGAATAGATGTGAGTGTCATCATAGGTCAAGTTGCAGTAGAACATTTGGATGGCATGGCGATAGATGGCAGAAGTTGTTAACTCATCGAGACAAAGGTCGTGGAACAAAGAGTCATATAGAGAGAAAATAGAAAAATTAATTGATGCCCGCGAATACCGGACAGTCCGAAAATTATTAAACCACTCGTTGATGCTTCAAGTGATATAAATAATCGGTCGTCATAAGTCTTAGGATTGCGGGGACGAGATGGATTGAACAACGGATGAGGTGGTTGTAGTTGTTCAAATGGTTGCTCAACGAGAGAAGGAGAATCTACGAGGGAACACCCTCGATCCGAATTCTCTTTCCACGATTGAACAAACGAGGAGCCATTTCACAAAAAGAAGTAGAGAAGAAGAAGGAGTTCTACCTGAAAACAACAACAAACAGTGGAAGAGAATGATGATAAACCCCTTTTCTTAATGTTGAGAAGGAATGGAGCACTCTAGATAGAAAACTAGGGTTAGGGTTTGAAGGAGAAAGTTTGGAGAGGTGGAGAAGAAGGAAAGAATGAAGGAGAGAGATGAAAACCTGAAAATAAAGAGAGTTTTCTTTGGTCGGAGGGAATCTGAACCGTACAATCTAAAATGATCAAACGACGGAGGCTGTCCCCGACGCTGGAACAATGGGACTGAACTCGGTCCGAACTCTTGCAGGGGCAGAGTTCGGCCCGAGTTCTGGGTTCATGTCCCAGAACATAAGTCAGGCCAAAAATTAGAGAGAATGGTTAAGTGGTGAAAAAGAGTTAGAAATGAGGATAAAAGCTTGATGAAATCAATCAGATAGATAGAGGTAGACTAATATCAGAATGAACTTAGAAATTAGTAAATAGGCAATAATAAATCAAAACAAACCATATAATAAACAAGGAAATATATATAATTCAATAGTTTGAATTTGCCATGGGTTAGCTGCAGGGGCCGGATCCCAGCTAGCGGTAGTCCTGAGGACTAGTGCACCGTGTCGCTTAGGCTTTTACGCCTTGTTGTCAGAAGGACCCTTTCGGCTTGTACCCATACCAAATTCATCGTAAAAGAATCATACTATACTCGATATTTACGCAGGTGAGTTTCAATTTATGACCGCTTCATCTAAAATTCCAAGTTCACGACAAAGGAAATTGAAGCGCTCTTCGGATTAAGGCTTAGTAAAGAAGTCCGCTAGCTGATGATCAGTGTCAATAAATTCTAAGTTAATCGTGTCGTTTTGCTGATGATCACGCAAAAAGTGGTGTCTAATCTCAATGTGTTTAGTGCGTGAGTGGCAGACAGGATTCTTAGTCAAATTAATGGCACTAGTGTTGTCACAGAATATAGGAATATGCATGAAAGATAACTTATAGTCTTCAAGGGTTTGCTTCATCCACAGAATTTGTGCACAACAACGCCCAGCTGCTATGTATTCAGCTTCTGTTGTGGATAGTGCGACAGAGTTCTGCTTTTGCTAAACCAGGAGACTAAAGCCTTTCCTAATAAATGACACGTGCCGCTCGTACTTTTACGGTCGACCTTGCATCCAGCAAAGTCAGCATCAGAGTAACCAATAAGGTCAAATGATGTGGACTTGGGATACCATAGGCCCACTGTAACCGTACCCTTAAGGTATCGAAAGATACGCTTAACCGCGGTCATGTGTGATTCCTTAGGATTAGCTTGATATCTAGCACATAGGCAAACACTAAACATGATATCGGGACAACTAGCAGTTAAATAAAGTAAGCTGCCTATCATACCTCGATACTTACGTTGATCAACAGGTTTGCCGCTCTCATCTGGTTCGAGTTTGGTTGAAGTAGCCATTGGAGTGCTGATTGGTTTGACGTTGTCAAGATCGAACTTCTTCAGCATGTCCTTGGTATACTTCGATTGACAGATGAAAGTTCCATTAGCCATTTGTTTCACTTGCAGGCCAAGAAAGTAGTTGAGCTCTCCCATCATGCTCATCTCAAATTCGTCTGCATACACTTGGCAAATTCTTGACAGAGGGTTTCATCAGTAGAGCCAAAAATGATATCATCAACATAGATTTGAATCAACAGAATAGTGTCTTTAAAAGATTTTATAAACAGTGTAGTGTCAATTTTTCCTTTTGAAAAACCTTTCTCAAGTAAGAAGCTACTTAGCCTTTCATACCAAGCTCTGGGGCTTGTTTGAGGCCATAAAGCGCTTTCTTTAGCTTGAACACGTGGTCGGGAAATTTGTGATTTTCAAAGCCAGGAGGTTGTTTCACATAAACTTCCTCCTTAATAAAACCATTCAAGAAAGCACTTTTCACATCCATTTGAAATAATTTAAAGTTTTGAAAATTAGCAAAAGCACAAAGCATCCGAATGGATTTTAGTCTAGCAACAGGAGCATACGTCTCATCGTAGTCGATACCTTCCTCTTGGTTGTATCCTTGAGCTACTAGACGAGCTGACTGAACCATCTTCATTTACTTTGTTTCTAAAAACCCATTTAGTACCAATTATCGAGTGATTAACCAGTTTAGGAACGAGTTCCCATACTTGGCTTCTCTCGAATTGGTTGAGTTCTTCTTGCATAGCAGAAATCCAAAATTCATCATTAAAAGCTTCAGAAATGTTTTTAGGCTCTACTTGTGAAATGAAGGCAGTGCTAGCAACGGAGTCTCTTAGTGATGATCTAGTAGTTACTCCACGTGAAACTTCTCCTATAACTAAATTTTCTGGATGAGAAGGTTTGAAAGAGAATTTCTTAGGCAAACCCTCCAGAGAATCAGTTTCAGTTGAAGTATTCATTGGAGTAAAGTTGATGGCTCAATGTCATCATCAAGAGTACTTACTGCACTGTATCTTCATCAAAAGTCACATTTGTTGACTCTTCCACAATAAGTGAGCGTTTATTAAAAAACTCTATATCCTTACTCTTGGCGGCATAACCAAGAAAGATACCATCGTCAGCTTTGGCATCAAATTTGCCTAAGTTGTCTTTGGTGTTAAGGATAAAACATCTACAACCAAAAACTTTAAAATAAGAAACATTGGGGGTTCTCCCAAACCAAAGCTCATAGGGTGTTTTCTTCGTAATGGGACGAATCAGCACCCTATTCAAAATGTGGCATGCTGTACTGACAGCTTCTGCCCAAAAGTATTTCGGAAGTAAAATTTATTCAACATGACTCTGGCCATATCGCCGAGAGTTCTATTCTTCCGCTCCACAACACCATTTTGTTGAGGAGTTCTAGGACAAGAAAATTCATGATCAAAACCATTTGCATTACAAAAATTTTCAAAATCATAATTTACGAATTCGCCTCCATGATCACTTCGGATTCGAGTAATCATGTAGCCTTTTTCGTTTTGAACTTTCTTTACAAAAACTTTGAAAACAGAAATAGCATCGCTCTTATTAGCGAGAAAGAAAACCCAAGTAAATCTCGAAAAATCATCAATAATAACAAATGCATAAAGTTTGCCACCAAGGCTAGCTATTCTACTAGGACCAAATAAATCCATATGAAGTAGTTGCAAGGGTCTAGTAGTACTTACAGAGTTGATGGAATAAAATGAGAATTTAGTTGCCTTGTTTAGTTCACATTCGGCACATACTGTGTCCTTTTTGAATGTGATGTCAGGCAATCCTCTCACTAGCTTCTTGGTAGACAGCCTGGATATAGCATCCATGTTGGCATGACCAAGACGCTGGTGCCAAAGTAGTCGTTCGTCTTTGTGGGCATATAGACATCTACCTATTATGTGCCCTTTGAGATTGTTACCGAAGGATACATATCCTTCTCTCTTCATCGATAGTGATACAAAAAGATTTGCGTTTCCCGTCATATGTTGCGAGCATCCACTATCGAGAATCCACTTACTTTCAGTTGAGGAGGGAAGGTCCACCTACATCAAAGGAGATGTGACCTTTGGTACCCGAGTTCTTGAGGGTCCTGAAAAGTTAGTCTTTGGAAACCAAGCATATATCTTTTTATCTACAAGTCTTCTAACTTTGCACTATGGTGAGATGTGTCCATGTGATCCACAGTAAGTACAGATAGCATTCTTATTTATACTAGGAGCATGAGAATAATATCTATAAGCAACAGGATGAGGATGGATATGATGTGAAGAGTTAGCATGGTGATGATGATTATGCATAGAATGAGTGGCATGGTGATGGTGTCTATGAGGCATATCATGATGGTGTTGTCTATGATGTGTGACATGCTGATATTGTCTATATGGCAAGGCATGATGATTTTGTCTATATGGCATATGATGATCTTGTCTATATGGCATTGCATGATGATCTTGTCTATATGGCATGGCATGATGATTCCTATGTGTGGAGTGATGTTGATTGTGTCTTTGTACATGATGATTGTGTACTGAGTGAGAATTATTCTTACGTGCACGTGGTTTATGAAAGTTTGTGTATATAAATGCATGGTTATGTGCTGCATGAGAATGACGTGGTTGACTAACATGAGTGGTGTTGTGCCCATGTGATTGGGTTTGAGGTTGTATTTACCCAATTTGGTTTCTAATCTTTTAGAAACAGCTTGCAGTTCAGCAACCTTAATATTTAAGCCATATATCTTAGTCATGGAAATCTTGTGTCTACCTTTTCTTCAGCAAGCAACGTGTTGAGTGTAGTGATTTCTTGAGTTTGTTGCTCAATACGTGCTTCAGCATCATGTAAGCCTAATTTAAGCTTGGATACTTCATCAGTCATTAGTGGGTGTTGTGTTTCTAACATTATCAAGAAGTAAAGAAATTCTTTGTATCTCATCTTCAAGACTTTTGATTTTGTCCTTGGCATATTTGTATTTACCGATGACCTTTTTGTGATCATCGAGTAAATCAGTGAAAGCATCGCCAAGTTCATCAAAAGAAAGTCATCTAGAGTTTCGTTAGATACCTTGTTGGAAGTTGCCATTAGGCACACATTTGCTGTATCTTGAGGAGAGTCCTTTTCTTCCTCGGAGTCACTCGTTCACTTTCATGCCAAATGCCTGTATTGGCATATTTCTTTGATGAGTTCTTTTTGTATGGCTTCTCATAGCGGTTGCTCTTCTTCAGGATGGGCAGTCTTTTCGGACTATCCAGTCTTCTTGCAACCGTAACAAGTTGGTTCTTCTTCATCGTCTTCTTGTGATTCCTTCTTCCTTCGATTTAAGCGAAGGAATTTCCTGAAGTTGCGAACCATGAGAGCTTGGTCTTCATCATCCGAGTTATCTTCTTCGGTCTCATCGTGATTAGCCCTTCGCTGATGAGCTTTGAGTGCGATCTCCCTGGTCTTCGGAGCAGGCTCTTCGAAGTCCTTGAGGTCAAGCTCGTGAGTTATGAGCTTACCCATCAAGGTCTCCATTGACATTGTTGTGAGATCGTTTCCTTCTATGATGGCAGTCACCTTAGGGTTCCAAATCTTTGGTAACCCTCTGAGCAACTTACGAATCTTCTCGTGGTTTGAGTACTGCTTTCCAAGCGAGGATAGAGGATTGATGATGTCGAGGAATCTTGTGAACATTTGAGTGATCGTCTCATTTGGCTTTATCTTGAAGGCTTCGTATTCTTGAGTAAGACGGCTTATTTTGGATTCCTTGACCTGTGTGGTTCCTTCATGAGTCACTTCTAGAAGTCTCCATACTTCATGAGCAGTGGTGCATGTAGAGACCCTGTTGAACTCATTCCTGTCTATAGTACAGAATAAAGCATTAATAGCCCTAGCATCTAGACTTGCCTGTTTCTTCTCCTCGACAGAATATGTCGTGTGGTTTCTCAATGAGGTCACCATCGACAACTATCCTGGCGGGCTTTTTGTAACCGTCAGTGACGACAGTCCACAGGTCAAAGTCTAGAGACTTAAGATAGAAGCTCATCCTTATTTTCCAATATGTGTAGTTAGTCCCATCAAATAGGGGAGGCCTATGAGTGGACTGACCTTCACCATGATTGGAAATCAAGGATTGTGTGGTTGCCATGGATCAGCTATTAGGATGTTAGTCCTTGTAAAGAGAACAGCTCTGATACCAATTAGAAGAACAGTTTGGCAACTCTAGAGGGGGGTGAATAGAGTTATATAGAAAAATAGCCAATTAAAAATAACTCTTTCACCAATAATAAATAATCAGAGTAAAGTGCGAAAATAAATAGAGAGCAAAAGAGCATAAGCAAACACAGCGATTTAACCTGGTTCCCTCGTGGAGAACTAGTCCAGGCCTGAGAACTCTAGCTCAGGATTAAATCCACTATTTGTGAAATAGTAGTTTACAACCCGTGCCTTTACTTCAGAAGAGCACGTCAACTTCTAACAGGA
>JANAVB010007563.1:0-76778 GCA_029216955.1 Iris pallida
TAGTTCCAGCCTTGCTTTGCAAAATTTTAGGAGTGATGAACTTGATTCATATAGTTCTAATTCTGGGGAATTTCTTGGAAACAGTCTTCCCACAACTGCAGTATTGAATGATTGCTCCTACATTAACATGGGTACTTCCCAATCTTTATATTATTACAAAAGACATCTTTGGAAGTACTATTGCATGGCCGACGAACACATTATGACGTTGGATGACTAGGTACGATATCTATTCACAACTATCTATTCACAGCTTTAGTGTTTTCATACATACATACATTTTTTTTTTTTTCATACTATAGATATATATATATATATATATATTATATATATATATATATATATATAATATATAGATTATTTTATATATGTATATATATATCATATTATATATATAATATATATTATATTATATTATATATATATATATATATATATATATATTCTTTTATATATATATATATATATATATATATTATTATGTATATATTGATGTATTTTAACTCAACATATATCTATTGGCTACAACCAAATTGGTATTGTAATGTTACAGATATTCACTGCTAATTTTTCCATATATGCTTAGGTCTTGTATGTATCTGTTATTGGTTAGTATACATAGGAAGTTGATATCTAAATGAAAATGTAGGAAGTTGTCATCATCGGCATCAGACCACCTTCCTGACTTTGCTTCTTAGTTCAGCTTCATCGGCATCAGACCACCACCATTCCCTTCAACCCATTTCCTATACCTGACACAGGATCTCGAGATGTTCTCTAGGAGGTTGATCAAAAAATTTCCCACTTTTTTCAAGAAAATGCAAAAATTGATTCAACAGGCCAACAGATACCAAAAAAAATGAGCAGCCATATGTTCAACTAGTTTACTTGTTTTCCAATCCCTTAGCCTTAATGATAAATGCAAGTAGATGTACCAATTTGCTTGCTTTTTTCAAACCCAACCTAATAGTCACATAGCAACAGTAGATATACCTGTCACAGAGAGAGAGAGAGCTGCTGCTTAATACTTGATTTCCCAAGCTAAGATGCTCAATAAAATTTGGATCAGGACATTAAAAGTTAAACGAATAACTATGTTTTTATCACAGTGATGCAATTCAATTTAACAAAAGTTTCTAAGTTAAATCAATATTTGACTAACTATTTGTTGTAGATAACTCTTGCAGTTTAGACGGTAACAAATTTGTTTATGAGACATTCAACAGAGGCCGGTTCCTCCAGTTTGGCAATTTTACCTGAAAATGGAGTTAAAGAATGTAAGTTTGCTTACATGACTATTTTTGAATTGTAAATACCAGGGAAGTAAAGCTTATAGAAATATCAAAGAAAGTAAAAGATTTTACTTCTATGGTTCCTAAATCCTAACCTGGGGGAGAACGACATCATCACTAGTGAGTGCAACTGCGGAGGCAATTGATAGCTTCTTCCCCAATGGTGGTGAGATAAAAGGAAATTCTTCCTTGCCTCTGTGCTGTAGAAGATGGTATCCATGACTTGTAGAGTGACCATGTTACTGTACATCTTTTGAGCAAGTAACTCATTATTGCAACCTATATGCATTTGTTGCTTCTTATGACTGATCTTTATTATGGTTCTGGTACTTGCACTTATATATATATATCCTGGTATTTATCCGTCCATAGCAAAATGCTACTTGTTGACATATTATGTTTGGTTGAAAGGTATTTTTTCTCTTCATTTTTGATATCATGATTCATTTGCCAATCCATCTGGGCGTGAAGCTAAATTAGGTGGCCCAGTCCATTATCGTTGGATGTATCCGTTTGAAAGGTGATGTTTGTTTTCTTTTATTGATTTCATTCATTCGTTTGCTTACTTTAAATAAAAATTATTT
This sequence comes from Iris pallida, assembly GCA_029216955.1. NCBI lineage: Eukaryota > Viridiplantae > Streptophyta > Magnoliopsida > Asparagales > Iridaceae > Iris > Iris pallida. The sequence goes on from JANAVB010007563.1 coordinate 1,877, forward strand.
TTTTCTCGTAGATACATAAAGATCCTTAAAGGATACGTTAGAAATCGTGCACGTCCTGAAGGTTGTATAGTAAAATGTTATATAAACACATAAGTTGAGAACACTTACAATTAATCCTTTCAAGCTTCATCTATATGAAAAAAGCACGCACTCAGTTGGAACTTATTAATCCTTTCAAGCTTTCAGTCAAAAAACGAGAAGAAGAGTTGAGAACACTTACAATTACAAAGAATATATAAACACATAAGACTCAATTAGTGCACTGGTAAGGCATCACTTTTCCTATCCCAATAATTTACTTTTCGTCAATTGTCTGGATCGGCTCTAGATGGTTTTTCTTTACACTATGATTTCCCCCCTATTTTTGTGTAGGTTGGATGAAGGAAGGATGCTTTCTGAGGAATTTTGATTGTGGATAGGCTCGAAGGGAGCTAAATGTTAGATAGTCAACATTTTGGGATATTGTAGCTGACTACATAGTTAATGTTTAATTTTTGGACATATGTTTGGTACTACTTCGTTTTCTACATGGAGAAATTAAGGATTTTGAATGTTTGGTACTACTTGGTTGTTCTACATATATTAGACAGTGAAATTAATGAATTTACTTATGTTCGGAATTCATTCTGTGATTGATTCGCATTTAAATTTTTGAATACCTGCATTTTATGTAACTGTGGTCTGCAATAGTATTCTGATGTGCTGCATTCTGCAAATTTTCGAATACAGAATTTTACTCTGCAATAGCATTCTGATATGCTATTGTTGCACATATAATAGCAGGAAAGAAATGCTATAAAAAAAGAGATATATCGAAATGCTATTAACAAACAATAACATATAGGAACGCAATTAAAAATAAACAGCGTTCAGGAACGCCATAACACATTTATAGCGTTAACAAATGTTATTAATGAACTATAGCGTTCGTAAAGGCTATGTAAACTATATAGCGTTTGTAAGTGCTATAACTTGTCTATAGCGTTCATGAATGCTACAATATTAATAGCGTTCATGAATGCTATTAAAGTTCTATAGCGTTCCTAATTGCTATAACTATCATTAATGTTTCAAAATGCTATACATTGTTATAGCGTCAATGAACGCTATAATCCGTGAATAGCGTTCGTGAACGTTATAACTTTATAGCGTTTTGTACATGGATTATTATAGCGGGGGCATATATGGCGGGCAATATGCTATAATATGCATTCGACAGCGTTCAGCGCACGCTATCATATCCCATAGTTGTAGTGGATATTGAGATCAATCAACTGCTTCAACACCTGTGTTCCAGATAAAATCAAAGGTGGTGGCCTCATTTCTAGCTTGCCATTAAAAGTTACCTTCTCTCTTCGAAACTTATGTCGCCCGGTAAGAATCTACGATGCCCCCAATAACAATACTTGCCACCATTTTCAACCGGGTAGCTTGATGGTCCTTATTACAACAAGGGCAAGCAAATTCACCTTTTGTGCTCCATCCAGATAACATCGCATATGCGGAAAGTCGCTGATTGTCCACAATAATGCTGTATGTAGCTGAAACAACTGCTTGGTTGATGCATCATAAGTAGAAATGCCAACTGCCCAAAGCTCTTTCAACTCCTCAACCAATGGTTGTAAAAACATCAATCTTATCACCTGGACCTTTTGGTCCATCAATGAGAGTAGACAAAATTAAGTTAGGTTGCTTCATGCACAACCATGGGGTAAGTTGTAAGGGACGACTACAATTGGCCAAGTACTGTGAGCAACACTCATATTACCAAACGGATTAAATCCATCGGTAATTAACCCAAGTCTAACATTACGTCCATCTTCAGCAAAGGATGGATTTTTCTCACTAAACACTTTCCAAGCACAAGAATCTGCTGGATGCCTCATTACACCATCATCTATTTCTCAACATGCCATTTCATGAGTGAAGCTGTATGCGATGACCAAAATAGTCGTTGCAGTCTTGGTTTTAAAGGAAAATATCGTACCTTTTTTCAGAATTTTTTTAACGTTTTCAACTGGAGCACCCTCGTTGGCAGTGTCAGTTTATATCTAGAAGCCCCACAAATCTCACATTTGTCGAGATTCTCAGATTATTTCGAAACAACATACAACTATTAGGGCAGGCATCCCACGTTTCGTAAGTGAATCCCAAATCAGTAGTTAGCTTACTAGCTTGATAGTATGATTTTGGAATCCTAGCACATGGAAACACCTTTTTAAAAAGCCCAACAACATTGTGAATGAACGATTTGTCCATCCATTAAGTTGCTTCAAGTGTAAAAGTTCAACAACAAACGATATTTGGTGACACCCTTAGGACAATTCTCGTACAAATCACTTTCTGCATCTTTTAGAAGTTTGAAATATCTTGGCAATTCTTCATCAGATCCCAAGCTTCTTCCTGTCATGGTCTCTTCCTCACAACCCATATTTTCTGCAATGCTTGAGAATCCATTCCCTCTCGGACCATTGCTGCCATATTAGCACATTCATTTAATTCATCTTCACCCTCACCAACTGATATATCATCCCTCATATTATAACTTATTATCCAAACCACCCAAAGACTCCCCATGATATATCCAATCCCTGTAACTCCTTTCAAATCCATAATCTATATGAATCTCCACAGTCTGTCGATTGTGATAAACCCGATTTACACATCTACCACATGGACAATATATATGAGTCGTCTCAACATTCTTATTTCTATATGCAAATTTAAGAAATGCTTCTACTCCATCCTTATATGCCTTGCATTCCAATCACGTGATCCGATCCAACTCTATTCATATCAACTTTCTAATTGTTCTCACCTAGCACCAAATAAAAATATACACATTCAAAATAAGTTTGGAAAGTTCAAATAAACAAGTTATGTGGACACAAAATTCATATATACATTTATTATGTCAACAAGGAAACCTAAAAAAATTAAGTGTCTTTTTAGATGAACATTCCTAGCTTGATCTTTGCAAAGAATGACAATTCTTTATGTCTCATGAACTCAAGAGTAGTTCCCCATACTAATCTCTGTTCATGAACTCACTGGAAGTACCCCCATTTGGATATAAAATGAAAATGAGCTAGTACAGCATGATACAGAACATGAGTTGAAATGAAAATGAGCTACTACACCATGATACAGAACATTGGAAAAAAACTGTGATAAGAGATCACTTGCAGTAGTCGGTGAATATGTATAATGAGTTTTAATAGCTAAAATTATAGTGGAAAGTATAAATAAATCAATAGTCTATAAGTATCGAATAAACTTTTCAATATTAACAGTCTGATCATATCTAATTAGCTTAGTGCATGTGCAATTATTTCGGGTCAGAACAGTCCAAGACAGTTATAAGTCAATATTACCCAATTCGGTTAGACTATTTTCATAAAATTTTGTTAGACATGACAATGAATGAAATTATATTCCTGAAGAAAATGAGAACTCACAAATGTTATATTCCTGAAGAAAAGGAGAACTATAACAGAAATACACAAGATGTATAATTATTCTACAGCCAAAATGAAAAAATGGGGAAAAGGAAAATTTTGGAAGTTCATCAAAAAATGAAACAATTGCAAATCTTTGGAAGGTTTTCAAAAACATCAGTAGAACACAAAATGGTTGGGTATGCCTCTTGATTGTATATTTCAATAGCTATAAAAGTATCAGCTGACACCATCACGTTTCAGATCGAAATTGGAGGGTCCAAAACTAACAAAGCCAACTGTTCCACAACCACCAAACACCCTGAAACTGCTGAAACCGGATAATAATAGGAAGGGTCCGAAACCGACACTGAAACCTACTTTTTGAACCTTGGTTCGAAGTGCATATGCTGATACAAAACTAATTCCTGTAACCACAACCCTACTAGCATTTTGGCATGGAGCATTGGATAATATGACACTACTAGAAGGCTAGTAGCATAGTTTGCAGTATCGGCTGATACCGATACTGATACGGTTTGGCATGTTCCGATCGATACCAACCGATACCCAATAATGACCGATACCGACATTGAGTGTTTTTTTCAGTCAATTCGGCAAAGAAAATTAAACAAAAGACCAATCAACAAGGGTATAAAAGCATAATAAGGTTGTAAAAACATTTAAAAGAAGAAAACCTATCTACCGCATGTAAACCAATCGTCAATGGTGACTATTATTGCATTCAATTTCAAAACAACTAAGAAACAACACTGAAAATACTTAAAATTATGTCTAAATGGACAAAATATTTTCTAAAATGTTAATAATTATTTGTTTTCCGATACCCAAAAATCGATACTCGATCCGAAACAGCCGATACTATCGATCCGCCGATCCCAACACTCATAGGAAAGTTCGATACCAATTCTGATACTGCGAACCTTGGCTAGCAGTGTAGGTCAGTTTACTCTTTCTGATGACCTGAGTACATGTGCCTGACCAACCCCTCAACTTGAAACTAAATCCCGATTCAACCAAAACTTGATATGAATGTGATCATACCAAAATTCGATCCGCCTCAACTACAGAAATTTCACACAGATCTGTCTAGACCCAACTCGATTAGACTATTTTAATAAAATTTTGTTAAACATGACAATGAATGAAATTATACTCACAAATGTTATATTCATGGAAAAAAGGAAAACTAGAAAAAATATACAAGATTTGTAATTGTTCTACAAACAAAATGAGAAATTGGAGGAAAAAAGGAAGTTTGGAAGTTTATCAAACAAAAATGAAAATCTTTAAAGTTTTTCAAAAATATCAGTAGATCACGAAATCAGTATTCAAATACCCTAAAAATTGAAGAAGAAAAAAATATTGGAAGTTTTTAAAAAAAATCAGTAGAACACGAAATAGCTCATACAAAAAAATCATTAGAACACACAACTTTGAAAGATCTTCAAATTATACCCTAACATTGAACAAGAAATCACTTGAGGAAGTGTCATGTCTGGGAAGACCTTGTCTGCATGTCGAGAAAGTGTCGTGTTGGACATGCAGACATGGTCCTGTAGTGTTCTGTGGAGAATTATCTGTGCAGCCTAGGGATTCAATAATTGACAACTATAAGCTACATAGCCAAATCAATCGTTGAAGTAATACCACTTTGGGAAGAAAAAGTTGGATTTCTAGGTGTTTGAATGTGAAGTTATCTGAACTAAGTATTAGTTCAAAGATCCAACTAACATCTCACTTGAATTCCTGACACTCCAGACATCTTATGACAAATACCTGAGTGAAATGTATTTGAACAAATGCTCAAAATGAGGGCTGACACCAAGTGGGATATGGACTGTAGTACTAAAAGGATTAAGTAGTCTGAACCTAAGTCACAAAAACTGAATGAAAAACAGTAGCTAAACACATGCTATCTGGACATAACAGAAATGAATGAACCAAACCAAGGTAATCCCCCAATTTATTATTGAAACATAGGAATATCAACATAATGATCAAACATCTAATCCTAACTATTACTCTAGTGTGCAGCTGGATGAATGAATAAATAAATGTAGGACAATGCAATACAAATCTGATACTCCACTTATACATGATCTGTATGCAAACATTACAACATATCTGATACTCCCCCCCCCAACTCGACTGAACCACCATCTGGGGATTTCAGAAAGTATTAAACTGATGGTCGAATACTTTGTATTCATTTTTTTGCAAAATGAATACAAAGTATATCAAGGTGCGCCAATGTTGATGCAGTGTCCATGTCGAGGTCTGTATCTTGTCGTATCGCATCCGTGGTTGTGCAACACAGCCACTCCACATCAGATGGAAGCTCTGTTAGCAATTAAGCTTTAATGCAAGCCGATGAAGAAAGGATCTTCGGAGTAGTCGAAATTGTTATTTATAGATGGAAAAAATAAACAATGCACCCAAAAATCACAATTTTTACACGCGTAACAAAAAAAATGCATTTTTAGTGATATATGCACATAACTTGTTAAAAAGACAACTATACCAAATTTATCAGATCTAAACAAACAAACCACTCGTTATTCTTCAGAATCAGCACCCATAATCTCATAATATAAAATAATTAAACATATATCACATAAATCAAAAAATCTAACAAAATAACATGGATCCAACGACTGCTGAACTAATCCCTAAACAATATCCTTCGATTCCAAACCATCGATGAACCGAATAGATCTACAAACTACTGAAATTAGTAAAACTTAGCGCTAATCAAGCATATTATGAAATTAGTAAAATTTAACTCTAAATTGAAGGAATAAGTTAAGAAAATATCGATCGAATCCCTTTCGAGAGAGAGCCGCCGAACAAACCCCCTTTGAAAGAGCCGCCGATCAAACCCTTTCGTGAGAGAGAGAGAGAGAGAAAGAGAGAGGGAGAATGAAAAGTTGCTAATGAAGAGAGAGATTGATTTAGTGTTTTACTTAAACCTAATAATTGAACGGTTTAGATCAAATAAATGAAGGGTTCAGATTGTTTGATAAGCTATTACTAAAAAAGTTACTAAAAAATAATGGGATATCAGCTTTGCCCGCCAATATTTTATTCCCGCCAATAGTTTTCGGGACAGAACAAAATTTTATTAAGACGGAATGTACTTTCGTTTCAAAATAAGTTATATTATTAGGTTCCATATACAAATCCGTCAATAATATTATTATCTTTTATTACCAAATTCTAAAACGTCTCAAATATTAATCTTTTAGGACCCTTAAAATAATGTATCAAATAGTTTCGTCCCAAACACTATCTTTTTTGTAGTGAAACTTGTCATGAGTCGCTCCTACTTTTGAGATATGAGTGCATGGCCAAGTCCAACCTACGCCTCAGCATCGGTTGTAGTATGCTGTCTAGACCTCAATAGAAACTATTAATCCAAATACACTATATTTGATCACAAATCATATCTTTGCTCATTCACAATAACTATACAATTATAAAACTAATATATGTTAAAACTTTAATCACAATTTGGGAACGAATCTACTAAATTTTAATTTTAAAAAAACAACTAAACTATAAACTATGATCGGCCACCAAAAGCATCTCTATCTCTACCATATGGATCCATGGTGCAAAATAGCAATTCATCTAAAATTATCAACGGATCCAGTCAGGATTGGAACAAGATTACCATAAACTATATTACATAATATAAGATACATGCATGAAAAAATAATAATAAAGAAGATAAATTAGAGGCATGACACGATATGATAAGAAGAGTACCAATATAAGATGATAACAATATAAAAGTAGACTTGATGAAAAATGAATAATAAACAATATAGCAGCAATAATCAAGTCACATGTACCTTGTGCTTTAGAATACAAAATTTTTGCATATGGACGGTTTAGGATATACGACAGTCGGTACGTGAGGTGCAATGACTGCTATCAACGTTGACATTATGGATTTAAATATTGTGCAGACCAAATTCATACTAGTTGTATTCCCCTTCTGACTCTCTCACAAATAACATGATCACTTACATTAACTTTGAACTTGAACATTGAATATTGAAAATTGAATAAAAATACTAAGTGAACATGTATGGTAATGATAACAAGTATAACTCTCATGCACATGTAATAGGAAAGATAAGACTAATAGTTAAAAGAAAAGAACAACATGTAGCATAAAATAAAGGCAAGATAGCTCATAGTGACACTTACATGTTCTGAAAGATGATGAAGTCACAAACTCAAGACGTCGTAAGCTGGATCTACTCTATCAAATAATTTAAAGCAAGTTAGAATTGTAGTTCCCAAACAAAGTCATAAAATTGGTTAAATAGGTTTCCTAATTTAATGTATACTAATTTTGACACAAATCATTCAAAATCTTATATTAATCTCATTATATTCTGAATTCAAGGTTAAACAAAATATTTGGCTAAAGTAAGTTACAATTGCAAATTCGGTATTTGTGGCACATAAATTGAGATATTTTTTGACCAAAACGTCAACCACTGTGAACCACAATTTGAGTATATAAACCTGTAGATTTTAGCACTATGAGAGCGCTAGAATTGACGGTTCCATCGAATCTCGAATTGGTTAGAAATTACTGTAGTTATGGCTAATCGATTATTATTTTGTGGTTTACTAGTCATCGATATGTCTACGAATTAAATAGAATATAAAATATTTTTTGTAAATTTAAGAAAATTAGTATTTTGTAAATCTCTGGGAAGTTTTCAAAACATCAAACGGACCGCTAAAACGAGTTCATGTTCTCCGAAAATCTCGAGAACTGCGATTCATCGATTTTCGGACAACTGACACTCAAACAATTTTACAGAAATTTAAGTACCTAATTACAAGAAATAATTATAGATTAGGGAAGCTAACCTCGATACGGTTCTAAAAAAATTGATGATAGAAGTAGATGTCGGGATTATGAGTTATGGTCATTGCTAGAGCTTCTGAAAAATAAGGCTAATTTTGTGACGAATTTTGGGCTATTTTGAACGACAAAGATAGGAGCTTTGGGGAAGAAAACGATGGAAGATTATTTTATTTTATAAGTTCAATAGGTGTATAAAATTGGTTGCAATTATTTAATTTGGATATGATTAGAATTAATTAATTTGGAGAGGACTAAGATTACCTAATTTGGATATGATTAGTATTAGTTCAAATAAAGATAGGTTTAAATAATTATAGATATGATGTGGGAATGAGATATAAAGCGCTATACTCTAGAGGGGGGTGAATAGAGTTGGCAGCGAAAAATTAGCTATTTAAAAATCGTTAGCAACAAGATCACGGAATATATCACAGATATAAAATTGTAAAAGTAGAAAGCAGAGGGCAAATCCAAACACAAGGATGTATACTGGTTTTTCTCTTGTGAGAACTAGTCCAGTCGGAAAAACTCCAGCTTCCAGTTGAAATCCACTATGGAAAAAATGCCACAAGTTTTCATGCGAAGGTCTTGCAACTTCTACAATACGAGCTTTGATCCGAAGTACTCGACCAACTTCAATTGTGAAGTATCTTTCTTCAATCAAGCTTCTGATTACAATCACTCTGAACTTCTAGACCGTACCGTACTGACAAATCGACTAGAGGATTATAACTGGCTTGGGATTTAAAAATGAAATCTTAGAACACTTTGCAAGAACGTAGTAACTTAGAGAGAAGAGAAGAGAGAATGAATTGGTGTGTTGAAGTGATAGAAATTCTTCTCTATTTATAGGTTTTTCAAAGGAAGAATTCGGGCAGAATTCGAACAGAATTCGGACAGAATTCTTTGAGAGAATCTTGACAAATAGTCGTTGCATCCTAACTACGGGGAGACTGGGTTCAAAAATTTGACGTTCCACTAACAAAACTCGGGGCGAATTTGGGCCAAATTCTGTTGGTCCAGAGTTGATTATGTTAGGGTTTTATAAATCAGATTTTAGGCTTTTTGAAAAGTCGAGCAGTTAGGAGCTTTTGTAAATAGGCTTATTTTCAAAACAAAGGGATATTTTAAAATAATTTTGGCGTAGCCTATTTGCTAGTACGACTCGGTGTACATTGTATTCCTAGACTCAATAAATTATAAAAATTATATTGATAATGAAAATAGAGACACATACGGCAAAACGGCTTCATGACTTGAACGGTAGCAGCAGCAGTTCTCAGCAGTCGTCCAAGTATCCCTTATATATCAATTATTAAAATCAGGTTTTGCCATGACCAATGGGCAAATAATCTCCTCCATTTTGATAATTGACAAACGTTGATCGATATATCATCTCGATCTTGATTTGGAAAAAAATCAAAATTTGTAAGGTACTGTTTTGAACTTGTATAGTTGGTACTGTCTCCGCTTTAAAAAAATTCTTGTATCCTACAAAAGATGTTAGATCCATTTTCTCCCCCGTTGTCACTTAAAAAAATAATTGCAAAGAGAGAAGCTCCCCCGCAATTCATGCTTAAGGAACGAACGTAAAATAAATACATAAAATATATAAAGAATAACATATATTTCACAGGCAGTTCTATGAAGGAAGCATAAACTAAGATAAATAATGCTAAGCATAGAATGAGAAGTGCATACTAGGAATAAAAGGGAACAATACACTGAAGTAGAAAATGCATACTAATTGGAGTTAGAAATACATCAATTTAGCAAACAGTCTTAGTAGTGCTAATAATAAAAATAAATGATAAAATACTATCTTGGACTGTCGGAGCATTTTCAAGCATACATAGACAAAATTAGAGTCTAATCAGATACCATCTAGGCAAAATACAATAACGTCTTGATCAAAATCCTCAGCAACTAAACAGAGTCATAACGTTATCGGGCTCAAAGAAGTGATGAACCGCCTCATCCTCATAGCGGTAGCGAAAAACAGAAGGATCTCGTGGAAGAGAACATGCATGCTGACCAATCTGGGCAAAATACAAATCCGCAAAAGAGTTTGCCAGGGTCTGAAACCGACTAGCATCTCGGAACTCGTGTTCCCTCAATGTGTCAGTAACAAACGTTCGCAAAGAGTTATGCTCATCCAGGTGAGCATGCCGCATGTCAAATAGATGCTGGTGGCTACCCTCAAAAGTCTTAGGGTAACCCTGAAGAGGTAGAGGTGGTGAAGTAGAAGGAGCAGGAGGAACAGCTACGCTACAACGAGAGAGCTGAACATACTTGAGCTCAGAGTCACGAGCACAAGTGGATAAGTCAATGTCAAAGTCCTAAAAGATGATCGAAAGAATCATCACGTAAGCAAGGTTCCTGTGCCTTTCGTGACAATGACCCATCATCTGAATAATCGTCTTTGGGACAGAAAACGGAATCCCCTTAGGAATATGATATAAAGCAGATATTTCAAGGGTGGTCACATCGTCTTTGGAAGTGGATTTGGGCAAGATAGTGGAGTAGACGATACGATACAATTCATAGAAAAATAAGTTCAATTGTGCAGCTTTGAACTTTCTAGAACGAACTTGATTAGGAGAACAAAGTTCATTCTTGAAACTATTTAAAGTCGTATCTCCGGAAAATTCAAATTCAGTGATATCATCTAGCGGAGCACCTTCATTTGGAATGTTTAGGATTTTTTGCTGGATCGGCATCATTGAATTGAATATCAATTCCAGCAACACAGCTCTTAATAGTGAAAGTATCAAGGATGAAATTGTAGTAAAATAATCGAATAGCATTAGTTGCAATAGGAAATGAATGAGTGACAAGATAGTGCAGTCCTAATGTTTTAAAGTAGATCTTGTGGGACGAAAATATTGTCCACTTAATCGATACGCCATGGCATATGTTGTGAACTGAGAAATCTGCATACCATAATAAGGATTGTTCAAGAGTTTCAAAGAAAAACTCATTAAATGTCCCGTCGTCCAATTGGACGGGCAAAAAGAGTGATCCTTGGATAGGATCCGAAGATGAGGCTTCTTCGCTAACCGCCGTCTTCTTTTTCTTGAAAGGGTTGTTGATTCTATGCATAATTTCTAAAAAGTATAGAAATCTAAGAAATTAAAATCGAGAGAATGATGAAATTAAACCTTCTGAGAATTGAGTATGTGGAAGAGAACGGGATTTCACGCACGAATCCAAAATTTGGATGGAAAACTCCAAAGAATTTGAGAGAATCAAAGTTGAAGAGGAGGGTGGTGAATAGAAAGGGCCACATTCAAATCTGACTTAAAAACACCCGACACTAACAGAACTCGGGCAGAATTCGGTACGAGTTCGCTGGGGTTCTATTGAGGTATTTTGTACAGAAATAAAATAAAATGCCACTTTATATTCATCAATCCTTTGGAATTATTTAATTCAAAGTTTAGTTATTTTAAATTTTAATTAACATTATTAATATTATTTTATGAATTACTTGTCGTTACGTAGCGACTGTCTCAAATTAGCTGTAGGGGTACTGTCCCAGTTAATGGAGGTTCACAAGGGAACGCTTAAGTACCGTTTTGCTTTGACCTTAGTCATGGTGACAGATAGACCCTTTGTAGGCTTGTCTCGAAAACAGTTTTTTGTATATTGAAAAGTAATTAATAAAACAAAATTAATTAATATTATTGACATCTAAAATTCCTAATTTTCGACGAAAATAATTGAAACGATCTTTCGCTAATGATTTTGTAAAGATATCAGCCAATTGGTTCTCTGTGTCTACATATTCAAGGTTTATATCTCCATTTGTTTGATGGTCTCTAAGAAAATGATGTTGAATCTCAATATGCTTACTGCGAGAATGACATACAGGATTCTTAGTCAAATTAATAGTACTAGTGTTGTCACAGAAAATGGGTATGTGTGAATACTGTAAACCAAAGTCTTCTAAGGTTTACTTCATCCACAAAATTTGTGCACAACAACATCCTACAGTGATATACTCAGACTCAGTAGTTGATAATACGACAGAATTTTGCTTCTTGCTAAACCAAGAGACTAGAGCCTTACCTAGGAAATGACACGTACCACTAGTACTTTTTTTATCTACTTTTGTCACGACCCGCACCCATTTTTTTCGGATACGAGACGTGTCCAAGCCAGCCTACGCCGCAGAGTCGACGGTAGAACGCTGCCACGACCAAGATGCTCAAAATCACAAATAATGCTCATTCACAAAAATTAATTTTATTTACAATATTCACAAGTTTTACATTTGCAAAAAAATATAAACTCGTACAAATATTGTAATGACTATAACTCATCTATCTTGCTAGTCACTAGGCTTTTGTCTGCAAATGCACCCGTATCTCCCAATGCTAAGTGAATCCACGGCTAACCTGAAAAATATTGGTTTCCAGTCAGGAATGGAACGAGTACAATTCACTGAATGCAGTTCCAATATATGAAATAACTATATAACAGAGGTTAGCCTTTAGACATATGATTTAGAAAAATAAATGAAGAAAAACAGGATAAAACTATATACCAAAAAAAATACAAAAAAATACTCACCGACTGAAATATCTTTGATATGTGATCGGTCTCGGGACAATTACACGACACTGTCTACATTGTCTAAAGTTATACTGTCTACACTGTCTAAAGTTACACTGTCTACACTGTCTAAAGTTACACTGTCTACTTTGCAATAATAAATCATTGTTTATACTGTCTACTTTGCAATAATAAATCATTGTCTACACTATCTACTTTGCAATAATAAATCACTGTCTATACTAAATAATACAATAGAAATCAATGTCTACACTGTCTAAGGTCAGATCACATATCTTTGGCACTTCACCTCCCGACACAACAAGGAATAAAATCAACATAAAACTAAAATCACATATCTATCGACTAAACACTGATATATAGTAAAGATCAATACTGAAAATAAACAATAAACTGTACTCGCTTGTGGTCCTTTGCTGGTGAAACCGATAATCCAAACTACTCGGTGTGCCACAATAGTCAAAACCCGTACAACGATCTCCGGATGCTGAAATAAATATTACCAATGTTCTCAGAATAGTCAAATTAGCTAGGATTGCCTATCCATAAGTCCAATTCTGGACACAGGGGCAAAACAGTAATTTCGGATTAAAACGGTGTCCGCCGTAAGACCCGCTTTGCACCGAAAAGCGTGCCAGAGTCAATGGTCTTTAAAGTCGTCAAACTATATTTCTACGGATTCGTTTTGATAATACGAATCCAACGGTATGTCCAGTTTTGGATTCTAGTGGATTGTGCACAAAATCGTCCATTGAATCGGACCGTGGGGCCCGCAAAACGGCGATCCGATCAACTGTCTCAGAATTGGACCAAACTTAGCATGTAGGACCAAAAAAATGATACGGTCCTGATGGCACAAGTTTAATCATGATCTGACTAGCATGCACAAAGTAATTGGGAAGTTTGCACAGAGGCCGATACTGAAAATTTTGACGGATAAGTATCAAATTCGTCGCGCACACGCGACCAATTTGAATTTCGTCAAAGCCCACACGTCCACGAAGACGTTATGCACCTTTCGATGCTTTCGGTTCGCGACCACGTCGCCCGGATTGGCGGGACGCACGTCGTATCGAAGGTTTTCTAGATTTTCTATTGTATTAAAAACGGTTTTTTGGTCAATTTGAAACTCGAATTACTTTTCACAAACTTAATGAAATCAGGTTCTACAAACTAGTTTTCAATCTCCTATATGTTGTTTAAAACTGTCTTGATTTATTTTCTTTAAAATGTCGATAGATCGACGAGAAATTTCCTTCCAATGTAGGGTTTTGAACCCAAATCTGTTCTGTTTTTCGAACAATTTTTGTCGATCTTCTAATCGATTTCTCGGACAATCTTTCGTTTAAAAATTCAAACTATCAGAAGGGGAATCATGAGGTATATGTTGGGTCCTTACTTGAACAAACGGCTCGAAGAATCGTCGACCGTGCACGGAGAAAACTCTCGACGAAGTCGGGTCTGCCACTGCTATTGCTGCTCTGTGTCCTGTGCGTGCTGCGCGCGTGTCCGGCCTGCTCCGACGGTTTTCGATGGCTAGGGCGGCACGTATATGGCTGGTGTACGTGCGTGAGGGGGTTGACATGGATTAGGGTTTCGAGGTTTCCTCGTACTTCTCTCTCTCACTCTGTATTTATATGAAGTTGTGTAACCGAGCAGTTGCTCTCGGTTTGGAGGGGAGCTGGGCTCACTTGGCCCTGGGCAGTACGGGTTTGGGGCTTGGGGGTGCTATATGGGTTGTCAGCAGCTTACGTGGGCTCGGGTGTTATATGGGTGGTCAGCAGCTTATATGGGTTGTTAGCAGCTCACTGTTCCCGCAAAAGAACAGTGTTGATACTTTTTTTAAATGGCACATCCAGGATTTGATCCCTGGTCTCTATAGCCACAATGTGACATTCAACCCACTGAACTACAATTGTCTTATTATAATATATATGCTTTATTATTTTTCTTTATTAATAACTATACACACACACACACACACACACACACACACACACACACACACATATATATATATATATATATATATATATATATATATATATATATATATACTAATATAATAATAACCATAAAATCTAAATAAATCCCAAAATTATCGATTCCTAGTGTAGGCCCTATTTGTATATATATATATATATATATATATATATATAATATATATATATATATATATATATATATATATATATATATATATATATATGACTATACATAATATATTTGATTGACAAAGATAATATAACCAATAATAATATTATAATATTATATAATAACCTCAATAAAATAATAATAATAATAATAATAATAATAAAGAATTACAAGAAATCAATAATGGTGTATATACCATTATATACAGTCTAAAAATCCCAAAATATACGAGGACCTATTTTATACAAATGTTACTGAATATCACTAATAATAATATTTATAATATTTAAATTATAAATACTTAGGAATATTCATTAAATTATTAAACGGAATACAACACACTCATACCAAAATACATCAACGCTATTGTCATTGGATGTCCCGCATGACTACATGGCTTGGGCTAGCTTTGGGTCCAATCTGGACTAGTTCGGTACAACCGGGTTCCCTAAAACTCAATAATATAAAAAAATAAATAAATAATCTTTGGTAAGGGTTAAGTCGTAACTTGGCCTGGTTTTCCTAGTTAGGTCATTACTATGGCTTGGCCTTCCCTACCAGGGCAAATACACTAGTCGAAGCACGCCATTGCTCTATCCGTGCTATGATTCCTAGCCGTCTTGTACTCCAAGACTCCACCATGGCCAAAGTCATCCATCGTAATAATTAACTAAATAATTATTTATAAAAATTCCAAAAATCACCATTTAATTTAAATAAAAAATAAAAATATTTTAGCAAAATTTCGGGTAGAGGGGTTACAAATCTATCCACCTTAAAAATAATTTTGTCCTCGAAATTCTAATTCATAACTATTTTTTAAAATAATTTATATCCTTCTCCTAGCCATTTGTAACTACGAAACCACGAAGACTTCTACCCACCTTTGGTCACACTACTCCCTCAATTCTCATGTCGCTAAGACTTTATAATCTTCCAACTAATTGCTAAAAAAATTTCTACCAATGGATATCTACTGTATATGGCATCTATAATCCTCTCTGATCCGTCAAGCAACCCAAAAATTTAACAAGCAACAAATTTACACAAGTAGCTAAGAAATATTGGTAAATACAAGTAAGTATGACCTTCATCTCTCTATAATAGGAAGGTCAGGACGATAAAGAAGAATAATCGAAAGTAATTATGAGTTTCAAGAGCGGTAAGGAGTATCCAATGATGCAGACAGAAAGAAAATTCATGAACCATTGACTTATTTGTTAGATTGGGCTACTCTAGTCCAGTCACTTGCTAACTCGAAGCGCCCTTTGTTTCTTAGAGGGCTTGCACTCCGTGCGATACAGAAATTTTGTTCTCGAAATTAATCTAAACAAGGTTCCATAATAGAACGAAATTTGAGAAATCAAGGTTATGATATTTTCCGTGGTTATTTAAACACATGAGCAAGGGATATAAACGCAATACAAGATCGTATCGCGACTTCCGGGTAAATGGAATAATAGTTACAATGTACATCACATTCTAAGAGGTGGAGACTACATAATAGATATAGGAACCTATTTCAAATAGTTCAGTTTCATAGTCCAATTATGGTGGTATACATGAATGGGTATTACTGGGTCTTGATGGGTTCCCTAATTGGACATCAATCGTCGGTTGGATGAACCTTGGACTTCAATCTATATTGACTGGACAAGACCCCAATGATAAGACTATTTCTACTAGGTTAGGATAACCTAG
Organism: Iris pallida; assembly: GCA_029216955.1. Lineage (NCBI taxonomy): Eukaryota > Viridiplantae > Streptophyta > Magnoliopsida > Asparagales > Iridaceae > Iris > Iris pallida. Next base: position 18,662 of record JANAVB010007563.1, read on the forward strand.
AATAGATTTTCACCCAAGTGGTTGAACTAGTTGTCAGTCAGATTGGTTGGCTAGGTCCTTAAAGCCCAAAATTGTGCCTTCAGTGACTTTTGTGTTTAAGTAGCACGAGAAGACACAATTGAGTGGCACCCTAGTAACATGTGCGTAGTGGGCTTCAAGTAGATCACAACCATATATTGGGTTGAAAGGTTCGAGTCGAAGTTGAGTCCCTAATTATAGTCGGGAAGTAGGTATTATGGTAAGGGTTGTAGCTAGTCTTTTTGACCTGAAAGTCGTACAATAAAAATAAAGTACAAGGGGACGTATTTGAGTGGGACATGATATACCTCGATGAAGGTGGACTCGTCTAGATTTCATATAAGAAATTTGTTGGAAGGTAATAGTTGGTCTCGTGCTTCGATTATTAATGACACGACCGGGGACACATAATGATCTAAATGGAAAGCGGGAGTCCATGAGGCACTAATTATCATCCTAATAGAAATTATTCCAATCAATCGGTAATCCTCGTATATCCCAAAATTTAGAATGCTTACAGTCTACTCACCCTAGAAGCTAGGACGTAGTTTTAGGAATGATGAGGTTAGAAAAAAAAGTCCGGGTATTGTACCTTGACTCTTGTTAATAAAGAATAAGGCACGGCGTAACGAAATACGGTAGATATAAGTCAAGTCAAGGATCGTTCCCCACTAAATGGGAAACGAGTGTGTACAATGAGACATGGTCGATAGAATGATCTACACGTCCACAGTATACGGGAGTTATCGACGGGGTAACCAACTCTAAGGCACATCATAAGAAAATAATTCTAACAACTGGGCCATGAATTTCTATTTGTGCTAAGCCTGCCAGACTATTGTCATAAGAGTTCTAGGGTATGGGCTTAAGGGTTGCTAGTAAAGCAAGCTTCAAGCAATAAATTAGAGACTCACAACAAATTGGTTTCTTGAGAATATGTAGTCTTCTAGGTTGGTATTTTGACTAAGGATAAAACCCTAATCATTCTCAAATTCCGATGGCTAGAGTGTTCCAATAGGAGTTTGAGGGTCAAGAGGAGAACGTGTAACTCAAGGCAAGGTTCTAGTCACATGGCTGGCCGATGGTAGCTACACTTGTATATACAACTATCATAGCCATAGGGATACTCTATATCTATCTACCAATTATGAGCTTCTGTCTTTCCAAATCATTAGAAAACCAAAAATAATAAAGAGTTCAAGAAATATGTCACTGAATACAATTACGTGATTCAAAGGCGAATGCATAATTCTAGAGGAATTATCAAAGCAGTCGCAGATGAGATCATAGATACCTCGACATCTCAATCCACGTGGGATAATCAAAGGGAGAGCGAACCGAGTGCACTACGGTTGATCAAACCGAAATACATCGATTCTGATTAGACAATATATTAGTGGACGTCCCCATATATATATATATATATATATATATATATATATATATATATATATATATATATAATAATAATAATAATAATAATAAACATATGTCTTGAATCAAGCTCAATAAAAGAGTAAGCTTGTAAACTAGGCTGTAATAGTAGCATTGGTCAAGACAGTCGAAATACAAATATGCGATATTCTTGAAAGGGGCACAAGTAGTTCGAGTTTTGTGAGAATCAAACCTTACCCAGTGTTCTTGCTTATACAGTCATCCTCCTATCTTCTTATCCATAAGTCCTTGGTCGACCAATGGGTTATGGTCCTCCAAATTCTATATTCAAGGTAAACCTATTAGCGCCAGTCAATTTCCTCGTCAATAGATCACAAGGACCACGGAATGCTGGGTCGGGAGACATGCTACCCAACTTACAGAACTTTTACTAGTATTGGCTTTGGATCTTAGGGGACATACAGGGCATTGTCCTTTTCTCCATAGTATCCTAAACTTGTAATCATGTCTGAAATCATTTCACCGAGGATTATGCCCCGCCCGTATACTCTGGCTGTGGTAAACCCTTGGTTTCGTGATTCAGATGTGATATGTTATCCGATACACTACCTTATATTGACACAAGGGTGACTACGGTCAAAAGAGAACCACTAGCCCTAGTTTTTAGTAACATTCTATAACCTACATTTCCTTAAACAAATTTCAACTCTAGGGGTCGTGTCTCGCCAGTGCGCTGTAAAACCCCTAAATTTTCACTACGATTTTGAAATTTTATTTTTAGTATTTATTTTTGGTAATTATACGACGAGTACGAGTACATACATACGTGATATTTATTCATTTAGTTATTTTACATAAAGAGTTTATTATAGGTTTCGTAAATATAGTAAATAGTTTGATTTCGAAATATATAAAGAGTAAATAATTTGTATATAAACATTTTTTATTTAGTCAAATATTTTATTTTCATTACTATAAAAATGATTTATACAAGTAGAAGTAATGCTTTAGAGAAATAATACTTTTATTCTATTTTACATGCAAGGTGCATGGAAATTATTTCCATACATATTTTGAGTCTCAAAAACTAATCGATATTATTATTTTTTTTATTTGCAAAAATGTATTGTAAGTTATTTTCTATTAATATTTAAATATTTATTTTGAATTTTCAAAATTAATTATTATTATAATTTTAGTGTTCATAAAATATTTTTAAAATTTGTTGATTGGTATTTAAATTAATTACTATGAATTATAAATACAAATGTATTTTTATGGATCCTATTTTTAATGTAAAGATGGATTTACTTAGATTTAATTTGATTCGAATTTGGATTGAATTCACTTTAAAACTATTTAAATTAATATGGTATTTATCAATTGGGGTTTTAAATCAATTCTAAATCCTTATCCAACTAGGAATTTCCACATCCTATAAATAGGCAGGTACTCCTCCATTAATTCCACAAGCCAAATTTCTCCACAAATAATTTTTATATCCAATCAAGTGCATCGTGTCCGTGACCATCCGTTTTTCCTTCCACTATTTTTCTTTTGTACATCTACAAATTCTTCCTCGTGTCCACATTCCGGACACGGCCTCAACCCATAGCCTGTGTCTAGCAGGACACGTTTTTTCACACGCCAACCACCCCCGACACGATTCATTAAATCCCTAACCCTATTCTAAAACCCCCGCTCACCACCCGTCGATTCTGACACACCACCACAGCCGACCACCCGTGCCTAAATTCCCGGTGCCCTAGCCGAACCCGACCCCCTGACTCCACCACCGCCAACACCAGTGCCAACACCATCACCATCGGCACCATCTCAACACTTTCGGCCATCAACACCACCCGCCGCACCACGGCCACAGCCACCAGACCGTCATCACGCCAAACTCCTGCAACACCATCGGCCAACTTTGGCCTAACCGTCGCCACCTTCCGTTTCCATCATCCCCGCCATATTCCCTCCTCGTAGAAACATCCCGACCACCGCCACCTCTGGGACTCACGGTGTCCACGACCGTCGCACCCAAACCCCCTCATCACCTAAACCACCACCGCGGCCATCGCCGCGGCAGCCTACGCCGCCACCACCAAAGACCCCCAAAACTCTCCAAGAAAACCCAAATAAAATTAACCACCAACACCCTTACCTCGCCGGAGCTGCGCCGCCGTGGCCTTCATTAAATGACTTCATTAAATGAGGTTCATTGTGATGAATCCTAGGTTCATCCCATTAACCTAGAGCATTTGACTTGCTGCCACGTGGCGTGTGGGTTAGACCAGACATATCCTATATAAAAGGGAGCTTTTGAGGAAGCCATTTGTCCATTGCTTCTCGACATGCTCGATCCTGACTTAGCTTCGAACGGCCGTAAGCCTTGCATAAGTCGACTTTTGGTTGTAGATCTCTTCGTTCAAAGAAGCTGTAGTCGTATGGAAGAACAACTTCAGAGTTTTGAGATGCACTTGAGCGTGTGGAATGGGGGGTTCAAACCTGAACAACATCTTGGAGGTCTTCAAGGTCCAAGATACTGGACTTGGGTCGACGGCTCGCCCTTCGTTATGCTTGAAGTGCCATAGGTTGTGCTGTGAGACTTTTGTAGGAGCTGTCCCCTACCCCCTCCCTCGTTGTGCTCAATAACTGCTTCATTAGCCATATTTGAGCGGGGAAGTGTTACGCTCCTAACTAGAAAGTGATTCGCTCTGACTGCGCACTTGTAGACTGCGTACTTGTAGGCTGAATAGATAGATTTTATATGTTGTCATGAAGAATCTATAATAGACCTTTAAAATCATGATTTAATAAAGTATCTCCTTTTATACACTGTGCTTTTCTTGTCAATTGGATGTGCACAGCAACTTTTGGGTCCCATGCATTTTTATAACTGTTGTGCTTTTTTATGCTTCTACATTTATGACATGGTGTTCGTCCCACAGAAGGCAGTTAAGGGTCAAGCATTAGCCGATTTCTTTGCAGCATACCCCGTACCAGAAACGTCAAAACTCTACAATGGTATTCTAGATGAAGTCCTGGAATACAACATAGTCACAGAAGATCTTGTCTGGCGAATGTTCTTCGATGGTGCCTCAAGAATAATACCCAAGGGCAAAATTATCGCAGGAATGGAAGTGATCCTGGTTACTCCTAAGAGCCTAGTCATTTAACGCAGATATTCCCTCATGGAACCGTGCACCAACAATGCCAACGCTCTTATCATCAGACATAAGGCAGTTAAGGGTCAGGCATTAGCCGATTTCTTTGCTGCACACCCCATACCAAAAACGTCAAAACTCTACGATGGTATTCTAGATGAAGTCATGGAATACAAGACAGCCATGAAAGATCTCGTCTGGCAATTAATGTTCTTCGATGGTGCCTCAAGAACAGGACCCAAGGACAAAATTGTCGTAGGAGTGGAAGTGATCTAGGTTACTCCTAAGGGCCTAGTCATTCAACGCACATATTCCCTCATGGAACCGTGAACTAACAATGTCAATGCTCTCATCATCAGACTCCAACTTGCTAAACAGTTGGGAGTCGATTACCTGGAGGCCTACGGCAACTCAAAGTTGATAGTAAATTATGTTAGAGGCCAATACGAAGTCCGACATGAGGATCTAGTCCCCTACCATCAGGCGGTGGTCGACTTAATCTCTACATCTACAACATTCTTTATAGAACATGTACCTCCGCTATAGAATCTAGAGGTCGACGCTCTCGTTGGCCTCACCACTTTCTTGGCAGCTCCCATGGGTACCCAACACTCCGTCACAGAGATTAGACGAGTTTTAGTGTGTCCCAAGAACAACCTATGCATGTGTCTTCACTTCTATTTTCAAATAGACACTGGCATCGATGTCAGGGATTGGCGATTCCTGTTCATGGACTATACAGTCTACGGGATCCTTTCCAATGACCCAAAGGAAGCTGCCTCTGTCAGGAGGCATTCATTCGGTTCTATTATTCGTTCTAGTTCTATTACAATACAGCTATTAAAATGTTCTTCGATGGTGCTTATTTCTTTACAGCACACCCCGTACCAAAAACGTTAAAACTCTACGATGGTATTCTAGATGAAGTCCTGGAATACTGACATTTGCTCTGGTTCTATTACGAAGTTCGACAAGAGGATTTAGTCCCCTACCATCAGGCGATGGTCGACTTAATCTTTGCATTTACATCATCCTTTATAGAACATGTACCTCTGTTGTACAATCTAGAGGCCGACGCTCTCGTTGGCCTTGCCACTTTCTTGGCAGCTCCCATGGGTACCCAACACTCCGTCACAATGATTAGACTAGTTTTAGTGCGTCCCAAGAACAACCTATGCATGTGTTTTTACTACTCTTTGCAAATAGACACTAGCATCGACGTCAGGGATTGGTGATTCCCATTCATGGACTATACAGTCTACGGGATCCTCCCTAATGACCCAAAAAAAGATGTATCTGTCGGGAGGCATTCGCTCCAGTTCTATTACGATACAACCATTAAAATGTTGGATCGTCATTCTTATGACGGACTCCTCCTCCGATGCTTATCGGATGTCGAAGCAAATGAGGCACTCTGGGAAGCGCATGATGGCACTTGCGGAGCTCACCAACCTGGTCCTAAGCCACAGGATCGACTATGGCGTATTGGCTACTATTGGCCCATAGTAATGGTGGACATTGTTAAGTACGCCAAGAAATTTTGAGCATGTTAGCTCTATGCTGACTTCATCTAATAACCCTCCGAATTCCTATACCCCACGACTGCGGCTTGGCCATTCGAAGCATGGAGAATGGATATTATTGGACCGATCAGTCCTCCGTCCTCTAAGAGATACCGGTTCATCCTTGCCATTACCAACTACTTCTCTAAGTGGACGGAGGCGATACCACTAGCGGAGGTGAAAACCTTAAATATGCTTCAGCTTTGTCAAGCACCGTGTTATCTACCACTTTGGGGTACCTCAGAGGATCATCCATGATAACGACCCTCAGTTTGTGAGCCATGCCTTCCATCAGTTTTGCAATAAAAATTGAATCTAGTACGTAGCCTCGACAGCCTAAAACCCAGCGACGAATGGGATGGCAGAAGCGTTCAACAAGACAATTGTTAAGCTACTTAAGAAGGTCGTATCATCCAATAAACGCGACTGGAATGAAAAGCTGGGCGAGTATCTTTGGGCCTACTGCACAACCGTTCGAACACCAATCGACACTGCGCCATTTTTATTGGTTTACGGAAGAGAGGCGATACTTCTCCTGGAGATTCAGATTCCCTCTCTATGGGTAGCTATCACTAACCATCTGACGGAGGAAGACAACCAATGTCGTTGGCTATAAGAGTTGAAAGCGTTGGACGAAAAGCATCTTTTAGCTCAGCAACATATCGAGCTATTTCAAGTTCGAATTTTCGGAGCCTTTAACAAAAAAGTCAAGGAAAGGGCATTTCAGATAGGCGATCTCGTGTTGACAGTGAGAAGATCGATGGTCATGACTCACAAGACAATCGGCAAGTTTCAGCCCAAGTGGGAGGGCCCTTTTACGGTAGAGTCTGTGTATTCTAACGGTGCCTACAGGCTAGCAAAACCTAACGGAGATCTGCTAATGATGCCGACCAACGACAAGTTCCTCAAAAATTATTATGTCTAGTCCTAACATGTACTTTTCTATCCCTAGATGAGTCCAGTTAAAAGTGCTGAGTTTTATTCGCTGTGTCCTAACCTCAGCAGAATCTAAGCCAGAATGCCTTGGATACTATATCCCCAATAAGGATCGTAAAATATTCCCTTGAACTTTTCTTCGTCAAACAAATCTAAAAACCCTAGCTGCTCTAGGATATTTCCTTATAATTTTTCTCATTAGAAAATAATCACGTCAACATCACCTATGAATTATTCTCTACGTTCCTACAGAATTCTATATTACCATGTTTGTATAACCTCTGAGTAAAATACTGATGAGTCAATGTTTACCACGTCCATATTACCTCTAAGTAAACATTTTGATTTAGCAACCTCTGGTTGCTACAACTCCTACAAGAAAACACCTATGTCCATATCACCTCTAAATTGTTTTCTGTATCCCCGCAAAGTCATATCTTTCTACGTTTGTATAACCTTTGAGTAAGATAACTCTGCTATAATGCAATGTTTACCACGCTTACATTACCACTGAGTAAACATTCATATCAATAGACTGTCCACCACCATTCCATAATATCTTTGATGGTGTTGGTCAAATCTTAAAACTTATCATCTGTGTCTAATTTTAGACGCAAAAAAGATGTTAAGTCCACAAAAACTTCCCCAGTAGAATTACTCCACCCTATCAAAATAATCAGGAATGAAAAGGGGTCTTTATTTCTTTAAAATATAAAGGGAAAAGAAAACTACATTACAAAATGTTCCTTCGAAAAGGAACAAAAACAAAAGACAAAAAAGGGGAGAACAAAAAGAAAGCTAAGGATTAGCAGACAGGTCATCAATATGACGCTTCAAAGCTTCAGCCCGAGCTTGGACACTCGCTAAAGCCTGACGCTCCGCTTCCCGGTGCACCTCTGCCTCATTCTCAAAGACTGTAAATTCTACGTAATTGGCGTCCAGCTCCACCTTTTTCTCAGTCAAACTGGCCACATATCGAGCATACTCCTCCGCCTCATGACAAAGGGCCGTCTGCTTGACAGTCGCCTATTGTGACTCAGTCGACAGTTGATTTCGTTGCTCCTGGAGCTGATAGATTTTCTCATCGATCTTTGTCACACGCTGGTTCAGGATCTCCTACAAGTTGACCTGAGTCTCCTCAGCAACTACAAGCTCATGATCCTTTGTGTTGGATTCAACCAGGTCGTGCTCCTGAGCTGCTCGGTTGGATGAATAGGCCGACTTGGCTTCAGCAACCTCCTCTATTAGCCTGCTCTACTCCTCCGCTACAAGGGATGTGAGATATTTTCCTGGAGGGCTTGGAGCTCAGTTAAGCGATTCTTCAATTCAACAATCGACGCCTCCAAGGCATCAGCCATAGCCTTATGGCCTGGATGAAATCTTATAACCTCCACATGTAATAATGTCGAAGTCTTAGCCACTGCAAAAGTCTGACCATGCTCCAGCACGTTCGACGCACCTCGCTTTAAGATGGTGTAAAACCTCTCAATGCTGAGGTTTAAAGACATCAGCGTCATTGGAGGCGCTATTAAGTAGGGCCTCAGGAAAGATCGAATCGCAGCAATCTCAAAGATGGCCAGGTGTAAAACCCCTAAATTTCTACTACTTTTTTTATTAAATTTGGTACTGATTTAAAATTTTGTATTGTACGTCACGTAGTCGTATTATACGTCGTGTGCGGAAGTTCGTTTTTTGGAATTTGCTCGACGAGTACGAATATGTGCGAGCGTACATATTTTAGAAAAATATTTTCTATCATTTATAGTTTCAAAATAATATACATAATAATTATTTTGTTATTGTACCAAGGTTTTCAAATTATTATTTTACTTATTATTTATAAAAAGTCTTTCATGAAAAACAGTTATTACTAGTAAATAATATTATTCGCATATACATATATATTTCATAAATATTTATTGAGTTTAATTGTAAATAATAATGTATTTTCGAAATTATTATTGTAGTATTTTTAGAAAATATATTTTAAAATTTTTGTAGCAATTTAAAACTTGATTTGATTTATGGATGTGTTTTAAATAGTAGATTAATATCTATATTTGGAATTTGCTTTATCCCAATTGATTTTAAACCAAAAGAATTTAATTAGATTTAAATTGGATTTTGATTTGGATTTGGATTTGAATTTATTAAATTAATTTAAATTAAATTACGGGTTTAAATCTTTTCCTAATTCTTATCTAATTGGGAATTCTCACATCCTATAAATAGGCAAGTACTCATCCATGTTTTTCTATTCTTCCACAAAATTCTCCACAACGTACGTGCATCGTGTCCGTGTTCCCCGTCCAATTCGTATTCCATATTTACAAGGTACATGGCATCTCCTTCGTGTCGACAATTCCGACACGATTCCTAACCATAGCCCTAACCCTAAACCTAGTTTACTGCTCTGTCCTCCGCCGTGCCACGCCTCGCCCGCCACGCTGCCGCGTCGTGCCTCGCCAACCACACCAGATCCCATGGCAGCACCCTACCACCACCATCTCGCCGCAGCCAACTCCGGCCATCCACACAGCCCGTCCCCTCTCCCTACTACCACCGGCCAGAACCCAGCCATACACCACCGCCACCACGGCCATCTCCGTCACCAGCAAAACCACCATCATCATCATCCCCACCGCGGCCACCGGCCGGAGGCCGGCCGTTCCCCAAAACCACCAGAAAATAAAAACCCACAAAATAGAAACCGCCACCGCCGTACCTACTCATCTCCGACAAGCCACGCAGCGCCTTCAGCCGTCGGAAAACCCCCGTCCCCTTTCCTCGCCACACCCGTCCGCCAAAAACCTCGCCGAGCCGTGCCCTAGCCCTCCGCCGCCGACCAAATTCGCCTCCGCCGCCGTGTGAGACCGCCCTCGGCGCACCCTCCGCCGCCTGAACCCTCTCTGCGCCTTCCTCCGCCCGCCGTAGCTCCCCCGGCGGTCAGCCCCACGCTGGGCCAACCCTCTCCCGCAGCCTTCCCCGAACCCCTCTCAGCCTCCCTCTCTCTGAAACCGCCGCGCGTGCGCTGCTTTTCCCGCGCGCCGCCGGCCGCCTCGTCCAGCGCGCCACGCCGCCGACCGAAACCTCCGCTCCTGCACCGCCTCTTTCCACGCCGCCCGGCGAGCTCCTCAGCCCCTCTCTTCCGTCGATCTCCGCACCACCGCTCCTCGCCCCCTCTCTCCACAGCGACCACCGCGCGTCCGCCCGACACCTAGCCTCCCGCCGCCGAGCCTCTCCTCCCTTTCCCTCTCTCTCATCCCCTCTTACATTTGCTCCTCTCTCTCTTCCTTTTTTTTAAAACGACAGCAGTGCTAAACTTTGTTGTATTCTATTTTATTTACTTCATTTGTGTTATTTTATTTTTTGTTTTGTTTTCCTGTTGGTAGCTTAGGTATTCTTTAGTTTGCTTTATAAATCAAAAATCATTATTTTATTATTATTATTATTATTATTATTATTATTATTATTATTATTATTATTATTATTATTATTATTATTATCATCATTATTATCATTATCATTATCATTATATATGATTACTGTTATTATAATTATTATTATTATTATTATCATATGACTACTGTACATATTATATTATTATTATTATTATTCTTATTATTATTAATGTTATTATTATTATTATTTTAGATGGCAGCTTAAGTGTTGCTGCCTACAGTACGTACATTGGTATATATTACATTTTGAAATTTGTATATGTGCATATATTATGAGCACTAGTATTATTCCTAGTATTATTTTGTTATTTACTGATTATTACTATTATCATTGGTTTACCGATAATACTATAGTTATTTATTTTAATATATATATATATATATATATATATTTTTTTTTTTTTTTTAATATATATATATATATATATATATATATATATATATATATATATATATATATATATATATATATATATATAATCTTATCTTCGATATTTTAGATTTGATTTTTGGACCAAACTTTATTGACAAATTTTAGTTTTGTCCAAAAAGGATTTCCTAGTAGGTTTTATATCATACAAGTAGTTTCCAATTTATAAAAAGATTTTTATCTTCAAGTATTTTTCCAAAAAAAAATATTTTAACTAATAGATATATAATTTTTCGAGTACGATAAATATTTTTCTAAAATAGTATAAATATTATTTATCCACTTTACTTCGATCCTTCTCTCGTCCATGACTAAACTCTTTATTCCTATCCTCTCGTCCATTTGGAATACCTTCCCGCAAACCTAACTAATTTGACCCTTCTGGACCCAATAGAACTGTCCGTGCCACCACCCGAGGTCACCTTGTGTAGTTGTTATACCAAAGTCGCAGTTCATGCCACTATGATTATCGCAGCACACCACCCGAGGTCACCTTGTGTAGTTGTTACACCAAAGTCGTAGTTCATGTCACCATGATTATCGCAGCACACCAGGCGTCCTACCAGGCAAGACACCTTGCCATTTGCTGTTTATTTATTTAGCTCATATTTCATGCATTGTTCATTATTTTCTTTATGCAAAATAAACTGTGATACATGGTTTAACCTGTTAGAACTTACTGTTCATTTATAATTCCTGCTATGTATTATTTTTCTTACACATTAAACCTAGATTTAAGGGACCACCTTTGTGTGTTGCATTCATGGCCTTGACACGTTATACCATGAAGTTGTGTGTCGCATGTAGAACACGGAAGTGCGTGATTGGCTGGCCACCAGTACATACAAGCCGTGCGATAGGAATAACCGCTAATAGAGATTGCATGCTAGTTTGACTTAGCGGTTATAGTGGTTTTGTGTTGTGGATACAACACAGTAGGCATTGGGCGGGGAGGACAATTCTTTAGCGTATGGGCTTCGATGCACTTTTCCTTTTGTAACCCGTGAGCTCCGCCGGAGACGCGGGTCAGATTACCCATGATTACTGACGGCCACTAGCGATTCTGCGGAACGTCATGCTCTTACTGATGGGGCCTCTGGTGCCCAAGGGGGGACTATGCTGATCCTATTTAGCCAGGGCCCATGCGTAGGAAGGATTGTTCTTAACTACATTTCACTTAGAATGGATAGGCACCTTTATCCGTTAGGTATGAATACTTTTGGTTTGAGTACTTGTATCTGACCGTGGCTTGGAACAATAACTTGTCGCGGATTAGTTCGTCATATCTTGTCCTTGTTTGGTTGTAGGTGTGACTTACTACTTCGATGAGAAGGTATTGAACCTTGTTGGGGTCCGGATACCATATTGGATTCATAGCATGGAAAGATACGTCACCGTGAATTAGTTTACCATCTCCTGTCCTTGTTTGGTTGGGGGGATGGTACGCTCGTTCAATAGGTGTGTATTGGACCATGTTATAATTCAATTGACTTATTTATTTGAGCAATATTTATTCAGTTTATATGGCATGATATTATGTGTCTTGTTACGTCCCTTTGAGGACCTGGTTATTTCTCCAGGTGTGTGCTATTATCTTTCGCAGGTGCTTTAGCTCTAGCCGTGATCATCGTTATTTCTTCGAGGATGATTGCACTTGGATCGTCTTCGCTTCGCTCGCCACTCATTTCATTTTCTACGTAGTTTTACTTATTTTGTTGGTAGTGGATTTGTCTCCGCCCAACATATTGTATCAAAACAAATTCATTCTCATTATATGATATTTTTTATTCATTTATTCTGTGTGGATGAGATTAGTTATGGTTCTACTGCATTTTACAGCTTATGTATTCATACGAGGATTCCATATATTGGTGTGTACTTCGTATGAATACAACTGGCATGTCTACGTTCCTAGTCCTACGTATTTTGGGACTGGGGCGTTACATGTTTTTGTGGTGGCCCATGCAGGTCAAGATAAATTGTTTGGTTACTTTACAGCACCAAGAAAGCCTGCAAATAGGATTAGAAGTCTAGGATCTCATCCACATACTTGACCTTTTCCTCGATTCCATATTGGACCGACTCATCGATTGTATCTTGCTTGATTCCTTCTATCATTATACTTATCTTCCCTTCGTGCTTGCTAGAGGTTGACCCTACTAGTTAGATGTCCCAAACACCCTTAGCTTAATTCTTTAAGTTGGGTAGAATACCCCACGACCTGACACACCCTTGACCATTAAGGGAATACAAATAATATTACCTAGACCATAGATACTAGAAGAATTTAACCTATTTGGTCAACCAAGCCTTGGTCAATAAAACCGTAGAATGATGATATAGGAAAAAACAAGACTTAGGTTCCTATGAATCATAGACTATTCATATTTATTCTTTATTTCAAATCTTAAATCTCTCGTGCTTATGTTTTTACCATCTTAACTAATGATGCTAATATAGCCTAGTTTTTGCAAGCTTATTCCTTTATCGAGCTTGTTCAAGACATATGTTATTTGGGTCGACCCACTTAACATATTGTCTAATCAGAACCGGTGCATGATGGTCTGATCAACCGAGTGTACTTTGGTTCGCCTTTTCAATCTACGTGGATGTGATATAGTTAAACTTACCCCTTGGGATCCCATCCACGACTGCCTTGACGATCCTTTTGAAATCTATACGACCGCCTTTGAATCACGTATTCGTAATTGATAATGTCGTCATTGAACTCCTTAAATCGCTTTCGCCTTCACCAATTTTTGAAGGACGAAGGCACTTGTACTTGAAATTCCTCTAGCTGTCCTATCAATTATGACCATTACCACTCGACATTGCTATGTCTTCATCATAAACTCTTCGACCTTTTCCTCGACCCTAATTCTACAATTTTGACTTTCTAATCACTTGAATTTAAGAGTGATTACAATCGTCTCTTAATCATATCCTCAACCTAGACTACGACCATATAAACTTCTTTAAGGAACCCTTCTATCTACCCCCTTATGTCTTCTCACCCCCTACTAATTTTTAATTTTGAGGACGAAATTCTTTTAAGTTGGGTAGGATGTAAAACCCCTAAATTTCTACTATTTTTTTTATTAAATTTGGTACTGATTTAAAATTTTGTATTGTACGTCACGTAGTCGTATTGTACGCCGTGTGCGGAAGTTTGTTTTTCGAATTTGCTCGACGAGTACGAATATGTGAGAGCGTACATATTTTAGAAAAATATTTTCTATCATTTATAGTTTCAAAATAATATAAATAATAATTATTTTGTTATTGTACCAAGGTTTTCAAATTATTATTTTACTTATTATTTATAAAAAGTCTTTCGTGAAAAAACAGTTATTACTAGTAAATAATATTATTCGCGTATACATATATATTTCATAAATATTTATTGAGTTTAGTTGTAAATAATAATGTATTTTCGAAATTATTATTATAGTATTTTTAGAAAACATATTTTAAAATTTTTGTAGCAATTTAAAACTTGATTTGATTTATGGTTGTGTTTTAAATAGTAGATTAATATCTATATTTGGAATTTGCTTTATCCCAATTGATTTTAAACCAAAAGAACTTAATTAGATTTAAATTGGATTTTGATTTGGATTTGGGTTTGAATTTATTAAATTAATTTAAATTAAATTACGGGTTTAAATCTTTTCCTAATTCTTATCTAATTGGGAATTCCCACATCCTATAAATAGGCAGGTACTCATCCATGTTTTTCTATTCTTCCACAAAATTCTCTACAACGTGCGTGCATCGTGTCCGTGTTTCCCGTCCAATTCGTATTCCATATTTACAAGGTACATGGCATCTCCTTCGTGTCGACAATCCCGACACGATTCCTAACCATAGCCCTAACCCTAAACCTAGTTTACTGCTCTGTCCTCCGCCGTGCCACGCCTCGCCCGCCACGCTGCCGCGTCGTGCCTCGCTAACCACACCAGATCCCATGGCAGCACCCTACCACCACCATCTCGTCGCAGCCAACTCCGGCCATCCACACAGCCCGTCCCCTCTCCCTACTACCACCGGCCAGAACCCAGCCATACACCACCGCCACCACGGCCATCTCCGTCACCAGCAAAACCACCATCATCATCACCCCCACCGCGGCCACCGGCCGGAGGCCGACCGATCCCCAAAACCACCAGAAAATAAAAACCCACAAAATAGAAACCGCCACCGCCGTACCTACTCACCTCCGACGAGCCCCGCAGTGCCTCCAGTCGCCGGAAAACCCCCGTCCCCTTTCCTCGCCACGCCCGTCCGCCAAAAACCTCGCCGAGCCGTGCCCTAGCCCTCCGCCGCCGACCAAATTCGCCTCCGCCGTCGTGTGAGACCGCCCTCGGCGCACCCTCCGCCGCATGAACCCTCTATGCGCCTTCCTCCGCCCGCCGTAGCTCCCCCGGCGGTCAGCCCCACGCTGGGCCAACCCTCTCCCGCAGCCTTCCCCGAACCCCTCTCAGCCCCCCTTTCTCTGAAACCGCCGCGCGTGCGCTGCACTTCCCATGCGCCGCCGGCCGCCTCGCCCAGCGCGCCACGCCGTCGACCGAAACCTCCGCTCCCGTACCGCCTCTTTCCACGCCGCCCGGCGAGCTCCTCAGCCCCTCTCTTCTGTCGATCTCCGCACCACCGCTCCTCGTCCCTCTCTCCACAGCGACCACCGCACGTCCACCCGACGCCCAGCCTCCCGCCGTCGAGCCTCTCCTCCCTTTCCCTCTCTCTCATCCCCTCTTATATTTGCTCCTCTCTCTCTCTCTTCCTTTTTTTAAAACGACAGCAGTGCTAAACTTTGTTGTATTCTATTTTATTTACTTCATTTGTGTTGTTTTATTTTTGTTTTGTTTTCCTGTTGGTAGCAGAGGTATTCTTTAGTTTGCTTTATAAATCAAAAATCATTGTTTTATTATTATTATTATTATTATTATTATTATTATTATTATTATTATTATTATTATTATTATTATTATTATATTATATATGATTACTGTTATTATTATTATAATTATTATTATTATTATTATTATTATTATTATTATTATTATTATTATTATTATTATTATTATTATTATCATATGACTACTGTACATATTATATTATTATTATTATTATTCTTATTATTATTATTAATGTTATTATTATTATTATTATTTTAGATGGCAGCTTAAGTGTTGCTGTCTACAGTACGTACATTGGTATATATTACATTTTGAAATTTGTATATGTGCATATATTATGAGCACTAGTATTATTCCTAGTATTATTTTGTTATTTACTGAGTATTACTATTATCATTGGTTTACCGATAATACTATAGTTATTTATTTTAATATATATATATATATATATATATATATATATATATATATATATATATATATATATATATATATATATATATATATATAATCTTACCCTCGATATTTTAGATTTGATTTTTGGACCAAACTTTATTGACAAATTTTAGTTTTGTCCAAAAAGGATTTCCTAGTAGGTTTTATATCATACAGGTAGTTTCCAATTTATAAAAAGATTTTATCTTCAAGTATTTTTCAAAAAGAAATATTTTAACTAATAGATATATAATTTTTCGAGTACGATAAATATTTTTCTAAAATAGTATAAATATTATTTATCCACTTTACTTCGATCCTTCTCTCGTCCGTGACTAAACTATTTATTCCTATCCTCTCGCCCATTTGGAATACCTTCCCGCAAACCTAACTAATTTGACCCTTCTGGACCCAATGGAACTGTCCGTACCACCACCCGAGGTCACCTTGTGTAGTTGTTACACCAAAGTCGCAGTTCATGCCACCATGATTATCGCAGCACACCAGGCGTCCTACCAGGTAAGACACCTTGCCATTTGCTATTTATTTATTTTAGCTCATATTTCATGCATTGTTCATTATTTTCTTTATGCAAAATAAACTGTGATACATGGCTTAACTTGTTAGAACTTACTGTTCATTTATAATTCCTGCTATGTATTATTTTTCTTACACATTAAACCTAGATTTAAGGGACCACCTTTGTGTGTTGCATTCATGGCCTTGACACGTTATACCACGAAGTTGTGTGTCGCATGTAGAACACGGAAGTGCGTGATTGGCTGGCCACTAGTACGTACAAGCCGTGCGATAGGAATAACCGCTAATAGAGATTGCATGCTAGTTTGACTTAGCGGTTATAGTGGTTTTGTGTTATGGATACAACACAGTAGGCATTGGGCGGGGAGGACAATTTCTTAGCGTATGGGCTTCGATGCACTTTCCCTTTTGTAACCCGTGAGCTCCGCTGGAGACGCGGGCCAGATTACCCATGATTACTGACGGCCACTGGCGATTCTGCGGAACGTCATGCTCTTACTGATGGGGCCTCTGGTGCCCAAGGGGGGACTATGCCGATCCTATTTAGCCAGGGCCCATGCGTAGGAAGGATTGTTCTTAACTATATTTCACTTAGAATGGATAGGCACCTTTATCCGTTAGGTACGAGTACTTTTGGTTTGAGTACTTGTATCTGACCGTGGCTTGGAATAATAACTTGTCGCGGATTAGTTCGTCACATCTTGTCCTTGTTTGGTTGTAGGTGTGACTTACTACTTCGATGATAAGGTATTGAACCTTGTTGGGGTCCGATACCATATTGGATTCGTAGCATGGAAAGATACGTCACCGTGAATTAGTTTACCATCTCTTGTCCTTGTTTGGTTGGAGGGATGGTACGCTCGTTCAATAGGTGTGTATTGGACCATGTTATAATTCAATTGACTTATTTATTTGAGCAATATTTATTCAGTTTATATGGCATGATATTATGTGTCTTGTTACGTCCCTCTGAGGACCTGGTTATCTCTCCAAGTGTGTACTATTGTCTTTCGCAGGTGTTTTAGCTCTAGTCGTGATCATCGTTATTTCTTCGAGGTTGATTGCACTTGGATCGTCTTCGCTTCGCTCGTCACTCATTTCATTTTCTATGTACTTTTCCTTATTTTGTTGGTAGTGGATTTGTCTCCGCCCAACATATTGTATCAAGACAAATTTATTCTCATTATATGATATCTTTTATTCATTTATTCTGTGTGGATGAGATTAGTTATGGTTCTACTGCATTTTACAGCTTATGTATTCATACGAGGATTCCATATATTGGTGTGTACTTCGTATGAATACAGCTGGCATGTCTACGTTCCTAGTCCTACGTATTTTGGGACTGGTGCGTTACACCAGGCTCGACACAGGGCAAAATAGCCGCTATGTGACACGTAACAGTCCCAAATGGCTGTATGATGGTTGCCTTTTGAGATTCCATGGCTGATGGTGCCTCTGAGCCTTCTAAAGCAAATAATAAGCTGGATTCACCCAAAGTAGGGACCCTGCCTGACTATTGCTGCACCACTACTGATACAGACGACGGCCCTTGCCCCTTGGAGATCGCACTTGTAGCTATCCCAGGGCAAGGGGGCACAGGGGCACGATCTTCGGCTACCTTGTCATGATCAGGCATAAAACCTAAACCAGGAGCTTTAGGGGAAGATACAACTTCCTCGTCCACGTTATCCATAGAAACTTCCTCTTCAACCGCCGACTTTTGAGAATTGGTAACATTCTGTAACGCCCCAGTCCCAAAATAGAAGGACTAGAAACGTATCATGCCAGCTGTATACGTACGAGTAAATGAAAGGCTTGTATGTATACATAAGCTGTAAAATATAGTTGTAACACCCGTAGTTCGTATTACGTATTTTGGTATACATATACGTATTTTGACTCATATTGCATATCTCATTGCATGGTTTATTTTGGCATTTCGGTTTGCTTGGTTCGACTTGGTTTGGGGTTAGTATGCAAACCCCTACCTACCACCATTCCCCATTTATTAACCCAACAACCCTTCTCCATCCTCATTCATTTTCCATTACTACTATTCTTCTTCTTCATTTCTCCACCGACCACCCGTAGTAGGCAAGTGCAACTTGCTTCATGGAGGAACTCACTTTTGTTGTTCCATTGTCTTCCTCACGAGATTCTAAGACACTTTAGTACTTAGCATTTTTAATTTCCATGGCTCATTTCATGTAGATCTGAGTTTTAGTATTATTGATCTTCATGGTTTTGATCTACTGAACTTGGTGATTTTCGAAATGGAGAGTTCCATGTGGTGGGAATTTTGATTTTACGCAAGTTTGGCTTTTGAATGGCTAGATTTCACCAAGTCTTAACCGAGATGGGGCCTTCTTGAGCTCTTGAGCTTTTACGCCTGTTTGTCTTGGCCGTGGGGAGAAGATGAAGTTTTTACGCACACGTTCTTACGTGCTAGCATAGAATTTAGTTTTTATGCCCACGTTTTATGTGCCAGCGTACCATTTACCCTCTTTATGTACACGTTTCACGTACCCGCATATTAATTACCCTTTACGCACACGTTCTCACGTGACCGCGTAATCTATTCTACGCAGAGCTGAACCGAGCTCTACGCAGAGGCTAGACTCCCGCTCGCGTAGAGGGTTCGCCCGCGTAGAGTCTTGCCCGTATGCGGCTTTGCTGGCGTAAAGCGCTTGCTCGCGTAGAATCCTACCTACCTGCTCTTTTGCTCGCGTAAAGCTGTCTATCCCTAGGTCTTGCCCGCGTAGAGCTGTTTTACGCTTGGGGTCTATTTGGCCTAGCGTAGTCTTGCTCGCGTAGAGACTTTGAGTCCCTATGGCGTACCCCGTTACCCTTTTATATTCTTACGCCTTTTGTCATGAAATTGATAATCACGAATTCATTTAATATGTTCGAAAAGGTAATTGTACACGGTATGGTATGAAGTAAACATGACTTGACATGGCATGACATGACTAATAAGCATGATGGGAACTATTGAATGCTGTTGCGACGGCTAGCATGACATGACAAAAATGAATGGCCTTAGACACCGTGGACGATTGTGTTTGTATAAATGAACCAGTATTGTCTCGCATCATGTCTAAGACAGGGACCCCTGAGTACCACGGTCAGGGGTACCTACTAAAATTGACTAAGGCTAATAACTAGAAGAATCCAGTTGTCATGAAGAGATTTCTCAGCTATAGGCAATCCGTTATCTGGGCGCCCCACCTGGGATCTGTAGCCTGCCGTCGAGTAGGACACATTTCCAGCACACTTTCATATGTTGCACCCTTCAAGCTACTTAAGGGCACATGCATTTCCTGGACGATGTACCCACATGAATTCAACCCCTAATTTGCGTCCGGATAGCCTGGATGGTCTGTAGGACTTGTGGCTGTGGAACAATCTCATTGGCTCTTGCTAGTAATTAGGCCTGTGATAACCCTAGTTAGTTAAAGTATCAAGCCGTACTCATTGCTTGGCCGTGATTCATTGGATGGAGTCTAACCCAGTCTAGTATTGTCATGATCCTGTACAAGATCGTTAGCATGACCTTAATGCTTGTGCTTACTTTATCGATAAATGGTGGAAAACCAAGTTCCATTCAGATGAAGGGTTACAACTCCGGTCCTTGTTTGGTTTACGGGTTGTAACTTGGTTATCTGAATAGTCCCATGGTTATCTTATCGTATATCATCATGATTTTCCATATTTCCAGTCTTTTATTATAAAGTCATGTTTTGTGCTAATTGCTGGTTTTAGTTCTTAAGTGAAGCCTTCTTTGTGGCACTTGCTCTTTCTGGGATCTGACCCAGCTGGTTTTGTATGGCCAGATACCGGAGCGGCCCCAGAGGATCTTCCTACCTTCCAGCCCGATGGTGACCACCAGGCGTAACCTTGGCAACGAGTGGATTTTATTTGCTCTCCCACTCTATTGTAAAAATATTCTTTTTAGGCGTTTAGCCGACGAGCACGTGTTAGCTCGATTGCACTTTATTTACTGTCTGCCTACGGGCTGTAGCATGATGAACAAATCCTAGGGTTGATCATGTATGACTGAAACTCTTGCTAGTCTTCACATTTGGTATGACTAGCTTCATGATCATCCAAATATGTAATGTATGGGACGCCTTACTATTGTATATTTGGTGCTCTGACATCTTGTAACTGTTATTACTTGCTTGAGATTGAGACAATAGGCTTGTTTATGACCATAAGAGACTGATGGCTTGTAGTTAAACCCTCATGTATCTAGACAGTCGTGACCGTATAGCGAGGTGGGTTGCACTTTAATATACGTAGCTGGCTATGTCCGCCCCCGCTTTCCAGTATTTTGGTTCTGGGGCGTTACAGTAGTAAACCATGATCAAACTAAATCTTATCCACAATATGAAGGTTTAATGATATAATCAACTAGTTATTTGTACAAACGTTGGGTGGAGACATATCTACTACCAACAAGTTGAAATAAGAAGGAAATATACAAATAAATGATTTGGTCGAGCGAAGCAAATGACGAGTCTAAGAGCAATCATCACGACAGAATAGAGCGCAAGTCATGGCCTTAGCTAGAGCACCTGCAGGAAGTCATAAAACACACCTGGAGAAATTATCAGGTCCTCAGAGGGACGTAACAATACACATAATATCATGCCAATAAACTGAATAATAAAGCTCAACAGAAAAGTATGCATGAGTAAAGGTTCCTAACCATTCTATGTGGAATGCACTTTAGAGGACAACGTTCTACGCAGGGGCTGTAACGGATTCACGCAAGCAAGTAATAAAGAGTGGCCAACAAGTAGCGCTCATCCGAGACACTATCGGTCGGGTAACACGTAGCGCTCATCCGAGGCACTATCTCCCAAATGTGTGTAAAAATAAATGTAGCCCCAACACTAGTAGCTGTCCCCTCCCCCCAATGATACTATACATGCATCGTCACCACAACACTGTTTAATCCTTAATAACTGCCAAGTCTTCTATACAAATCTATTAGCAGTTATATCCTAACGCACGGCCTGTATGCACCGATGTACGGTCGGTACGCAAGTCCGTATCTATATGATACTCACAACTCACACAACCGGTGGCACATCGTGACAGTTTATGAGATGCTCTAAACATATGGTAGTCCCTTAACTCTAAGGCAATTGCATAAAATATAGTAATTTGCATCTACATATAGTTTTGAAAGAACAACTTTATACTTGCAAAAAAATAAGAAAAAGCATGCATGATATTGAGCAATAAATTAAACAGTAAAGGCAAGGTGTCTTGCCTGATGTGTCGCCTGATGTGGTGCGAGGATCATGATGCCATGTTTTGTCCATTAGCCGAGGTCCATGCGAACATGGCCTGAATTTGCGGAAAAATAGGAACGCGTGAGTAGTCGTGGTCAATGGTGATAATCATGGAGAAATTGTGGAGATGGACACCTATAGTAATTTTTAGAAATTACTTACAATAATTGAAAACTAGGTTTTATTTACGAAAAATAAATTTTTGGAAAAAGTACCTTAAAAAGCCAAAAGTCATTTCTCTACAAAAACTCTAAGTTATGTCAAAAATATTATTTTAGGTAGAATCTATGTTTTTATGATGAAAATATTTTAGGTAAATACATAATATTTCAAGAAAAATATTTTTGAGCTAAAACTCAGTTTTGTTAAACCAAAAAATTAGTTGATCGAAATAGCTATTTCCTTTAAATAAAAATATTTAATATTGTATATGTCTAAACTTAGTTTAGAATACATATATATGGGATCCATGCCTAATGATATAATTCTAGAAAATTTAACACATATTTTATTCACCTTTTGTTTTTGGGAAAATTATATATAAGTATATTTTTTTCCTATAAAATATAATTAATTAATTAAAAAAATATCCATTGATCATATGTATTTCTATATACTACTAATACCCATACTATAATAACCATAAGTATAATTAAATATATAATTCAGTAACATACTATTTAATACTAATTGAAACTATTAATCAAACATTAAATTTGATTTGTATTAAAAAGACCAAAAATAACTCTGTTCCCAAAGTGCACTATATCAAAACATAAAAAGGGGAAAGAGAGAGAGGGTTGGAGAGTACAGAGAAGAGAGAGAAGGAGAAGAGAGCGGGATCTTCACCTGAGGGGGTCACGGCGCCTGTGGTGGCGCGGTGGCGGTGGCCGCGGCGAGGTGAGGCGCGCTGATGGCGGATGCATTCATCGGAGCACGGTGGCTCCGGTCGCGGCTGGCGGGAGGAGCGCTCGGCGGCAGCGGTGAGGCGGTCACCCCGACACGAGGGAGGCGGTGGACTCGTGCGGCGGTGGGCGTCGCATCTTCGGTCTGCGGTACCAGATCTAGGAAGCCGGCTTCATCCGGACACTGGGGCTACGGCTCGCCGCGCTGTTACGTGGTACGGGACGCCGGCGACTGCACATCGAGGGCGGCGAGGAGGACAGGTAAGAGTGGGGGTGTTGTCTCGCAGGTGAGACCATACGGGGGGATCTCACCGCAACGGCTCCGGGGGCAGCCTTGTCGGCGGTGGGGCGACTCAGGTGAGAACTCTTGATTTTGGTTTCTTGTGTTTTGTGGTGATGGTAATTTGTGAGGGCGATGGCGGTGGTGTGTAGTTGGACGAGGTGGCAGGGAGTCAGGAAAGGGGTCCGATCGCGACGGTATCGGGGTTTGGCCGAGGCTGGTGGTTCAGCTATTGGTGGTTGTGGTGGTGATGTCGGGGACAATATGGTGGATGCGGTGCTGGTGATTCGAGTTGGGACGGCTGTCGTGGCGGAGGCGACAGTGTCAGGAGTTGTTTGACACAGCACGGATGGTCGTCCAGGATTGTCGGATGGGACAAGATTTATGTATCTGTATCAGAAAAATATAATGGAAGGGAGAGACACGCGGACACGATGCACATACTATGCTTGGTTGGTTGAAAACTATGGAAGAGTACCTCTCCTTATATAGGAGATGGGAATTCCCATTAGGATAAGGATTGGGATTTGATTAAATCTCCAATAGATAATATAAATTTTAATTCAAATTGATTAAGTCACATGTAGATATTATCATAATTAGTTCAAATAAATAAAAATAATTGGACCAAATCCAATCCAGTATAGCTACATACCATTTTAAAACCTATTTAAAATGAAAAAAAAATAAAATCTTTTCAAATGTAAACTATCATGATCAATTAAATTTAAATCAAAACACTATATTAAAATAATTTTTCGAATAATAAATTATTAATATTAATTAATTTCGAAAATAGCATTATATATGAATAAAAATATTATGCTCCTCATATGTAATAAATATTTGCTTAAAATATGGTTTTCAAATTACTATTTATATAACCTTTTTATGATGTAAAATAGGTTTTGGAAATTCCAAATGCAACGCATTTTACAACTTTAAGTAATCAAAAATATTTATTATTTATTATTTGAAAAACCAAGCTTTTTAAAATAAAATGTATTTACAAAAATATGTACCTCGCACATATTCGCACTCGACGAGACATACGAAAATACGAACTCATACGCGACGTCCCATACGACAAATTCGTACGCGACGTATAATACGACTATGCGACGTACAAATACCAAGTAAAAAATTTTAAAACTCAATTTATATATTAAAAAAATTTAAAGTAGAAATTTAGGGGGTTTACACATTCTTTTCATCCCGAGGCCTGGGTTCAGCAGTGGTCTCCTGTTCCCCCGTCCCAATAGTGGACTTGACGGGGATTTCTTATTCTACCCCATCAGCTTCAGCTCGAGCCTTCTGATCCCTATCATCTTTCTTAGCCTCATCAGTTGGTCCTTGAGAAGGAGCTTCTTCTTCTTTCCCAGGATTACTATGGGATCTGTCAGCGATTTTCTCAACAGCTATCCCAACACCTGCAGCAGGCTATTCTGATCTCAATAAAGACGCTTCCTTCTGCATACCTGCAAGAAAAACACGATCATTGTTAGCACTGGATTATATATATATATTCGTGAATAAAAGAAAAGAGGTACCTGAAAGGACCATCAAAGCTTGGTCATCTTTCCAGGCTGCTAAAAGATCATCAAAGTCATCCTCCACAAAGTCGAAAGAGGTAGGAGTCTCAACTTGAACTTCGGTTGATTAGGTCTCCCCTTCTTGTGGATCCACAATGGGATGAGGGATAGGCTCCTCAAAGGAGGTGATGACTTCCTTTTCGGGAAATTTGCCCAAATCCTGCTTTGAAGGCTTAGATTTCGTCACCACAAGCTGCATACAAAGAATACAAAGACGAAATAAGCAAAAAGGAAAAACTCATCAGCAGATGTTTTGTCACACTCGTTACCTGCAAAGGCGACTGTCCTTTCTTCCCCTATAGGCAAAAAATAATGTTTTACAACTCCTATGGGCTTGGACACCACAAGTTTTGTACTCTTGGGGGCAGGAGAGTTTACTCTGTTGAAGTACACCTTTTCAAACGAGTGTCCGCGGGTTCCTCCAGCGGGTCCTCTGCCTCTTCCTCCGATGGAGCTGATGCCTTTACAGCTACCCCAGCATCTGACGGCATATACGTCCGAGCCTCCTTGATTGTAGCTGTCGATGCCTTGAGCTTGGTGCCGGAGATGAAGCTCTTCTCCCGAGGGTGACTAAGGGACAGAGTATTCGCCAAGCAATAAAACTTCACGACGGAGTATAAAATATGAGGCTTATGATAGGATTTTGTAATAGCGTTGTAAAGCGCGCTCTCGTACACCCGATATTGTAATATTGCTAGTCCCAGGCTCCATCAAGCAGTCTTCCAGCGTACCCCAGGCTGGTACTCGAATTATTCAGCATCAACTGGTTGTAGCCAAATCGACGGGCGAAAGCAGCTTGGTAAATACGGTTCGAGGAATACGTGATTCATGTTCCGATAGACTAGGTGTGAAGGTTGATTACATTATAGCCAGCAAAATCCCCATGGTAGTAGATTGGATGCATCAACACCCGTGTCCTCCAGTGCCTCGTCTTTCTCAAACCCCAGGTAGAAAGGGGAAATCTTGAAAAAGTCCCATCCATTCAGATAGGATAATAACTTTTGGCACACTGGGACGCCAATATGGAGCTACTTCCTTCGACGGTAGCGGTAGATAAAGGCATCTCCCTCATCATAGCCCTCTTCAAGACCAGGGCTCATTACGTTGGGATGGTGTAATATCAACCAACCTATCAAATAGTGGTAAGGCAGCTCTACACGGGAAAATTTTTACTCTTTCCCTCCAGATGAAGGATCCTTTCTGCTAATTCATGCAAACCCCACTGAAGGTTGCAGACCATAGCGAAGAGAAGAGCCAAATGATGGCCAAAAGCTAACTTCACAGCAGGCAAGATCAGGTTCCTGGTCATTCTCTCGACCGATTCGGACCCTCCAAGGAATACACAATCCCGAACCCATATAATTAAATAGACAGCTAATACAGCTTTCGGGGACATCCTGTGCATACTATGTCGGAAGTAACTATAGATATCGGAAGCAGGCTCTCCTTCCTTTATCCTGGGGAATGTACTCACCCAGGTCCTCCATCTGAGTAACAATATCTTCACGTGGAGTACCCAAGAGAGTGATGATGTGAAGTTTCTTCGGACCATCATGGTACTAGGTAAAACCATAATCCCTCCAAGCAGTCACGTAGGAGGAAGCCCTTGTCTTGTCATTCCGCTGGCATATATGATGTGGCACAGCAACTCTTTATACACATTCATCATCTTTGGCTCCTTCGCCTCTAGACCAATGAGCTCCTCATTGGTAGGAGTGTACTCCTCATAAGGCTTACTTCCCTAGAGAAGCTTCGAGACTACATACATCTCATGGGGTGTTAAACCTATTTCTCCTCCGGGTATGTAGAATGTTCCAGTATGAGGATTATACAGTTCAAGAAGGGCCAAAAACATATGTTGGTTCATCTTCACTCCAAACTGGGTAGCCCGTATGGCGTAAAACAAACCAAGTTCTATAAGCTCATCTCCATATTTGGTCAGTATCCACAAGGTCAAATCATGCCATTTTTGGCTTATGGTGGCACCAACCTTCGACCTGAAAATCGCCTTTTGAGTACGAAACCTTTGCCTCCAATAGATAATTCACAAAAGTAGAAGTGCCAAATACAAAGGTGTCTGATGGCACATCACTGAGAAAACTCATAGGGCGTAGTACCCATAAAGAGTAAGAGGACCCACCTCGTACATAGGTAAAAACATCCTTCTAGTGGGAACTAGAATCGATCTTAAAATACCCTACAAGTGCTCCTCCTTGGGTTGGGGTAAGTTCCCAGTCCATCCATCTTTTCGAGGCCAAGCAAGTAAAAACAGACAGCGGCAGCTGGCACTCAGTCTCGGCACATACAAATAGATAACCTTTGCGTCGAAGTACCAGTCACTTTTTATCTTTAGTATCTATGCTTTGTAAGTAGCCAACCTGTCCCCAAAGAGAAACAGAGGCTTCAAATAGAAGGCGTCGATATTACTAGCTATAGGGATTTTACCCCTCTCCATTATGTGCTGGAGAAAAGCAAAAGGTTGTGCTTTGATCAGAGCCATCCTCTCTGGAGGTTGGTCAGCTACACGACAACAGATGGATCATTATTCCTGACTCCATGTGCCCATTGTTATGCATCCAAAACTCAAAATCATATTAAGGTCATTTCCCAGATAAAGACAAAGATATAGATACCAATTGTAGGAACGAGATGTAAAACACTATACTCTAGAGAGGGGGTGAATAGAGTAGGCAGTAGAAATTTACCTATTAAAAATGTTAATAGCAAGATCACAGAATATATATATCACAGATATGTAAATTAAAAGTAGAGAGCAGAAAGCAAACGCAAACACAAGGACGTATACTGGTTTCCCTCTTGTGAGGACTAGTCCAGTCGGAAGAACTCTAGCTTCCAGTTGAATCCACTATGGAAAAATGCCGCAAGTTTTCCTCCGAAGTTCTTGCAACTTCTACAACGCGAGCTTTGATCCGAAGTACTCAACCAACTTCAATTGTGAAGTATCTTTCTTCAATCAAGCCTCTGATTACAATCACTTTGAAACTTCTAGACCGTACAGTACTGGCAAATTGACTAGAAGATTATAACTGGCTTGGAATTGGAAAATGAATAGCTCAGAACACTTTGGAAGAACGTATAAAGCTTAAAGAGAAGAGAAGAGGAAGGTGTGTTGAAATGAGGGAAAATTCTTCTCTATTATAGGTTTTCCAAAGGACAGAATTCGGACAAAATTCTTTGAGAGAATCTTGGCATATAGCCATTGCATTCGTAACTACAGGAAGACCAAGTTTTAAAATCCAACGTCCACTAACCGAACTCGGTCCCAATTCTACTGGTCCATAATTGGTTTGGTTAGGGTTTTGTAAATCAGGTTTTGGGCTTTTTGGAAGGTTAAGCAGTTAGGTACTAGTTTAGGCTTTTGTAAGTGGGCTTGTTTTCAAAATGAAAAGGGTATTTTGAAAATATTTCTTGGGTAGCCTATTTGTCAGTACGACGCAGTGTACATTATATTCCTAGACTCAATAAATGTGAAGAATACATTAATAAAATAGGAAAACTAATAGCCCTTTGATGACGTCCCTTCTTCTGATATTTGAGCAGACTTGAAGACGCCTTTTTCCTTGACAGCGGTCGTCCAAAGATAAACACATCTAGAAATCTGAATACCTTTCGGGGGCTTTGCCCCCGAACTCCCACGAAGGGCGCTGCCCCCTCAACCCCTGTCCTTGACCGAGAAGCGAAACCACCGATGCGAGGCCCCTGGATAGGTCGTTAGGCGGTTCAGAGAAATCTTCTTGTATAACACCGTCTTTGGCCCATCATTAATTCTTTATTGCATATGTCCTGGGTTGATCATGCTTACTGCTTGTCTGCAAATACATATTAGACAAACAAAGCAGTATACAATAGCAAATAAGATAATATTTATTGAACAGTAAGACAATGATAAGTTTAAGTAGCACATGATAGTGATTACATGAATATTAGTGATGTCATTATGTTAAACTTAATTGATTAGCTATATTCAAAATCATGATATAATCTTTGGGCTAACAATCTTCTCCTTTTTGATTATGGCAAATCGGTTAAGCTTAAAATATATACAATAGATGCATGTATCACTAATAAACACATAATACTAGAATATTGTGTACTAACTTAAACTTATTTCTTCCCCTTTGACATGATCAAAAAAAATAAGATCCCCCGTAATAAGAGATAAAACGAACGCAAGCATAAGTAAACGAGGAAGACAAAAATTATCATAATCAAGGATTAGGAGAATAGTGTAATGACAAGTTTTAGAAAATTGCATAACTAAAATATACATTACAAGAAAAACACCTTTTTATGATGGATAAAAACCGTCATATATGACAATTTATGATGATTTTTTTGAAGCAGGCAGCCGTCATGAACACGGGTGTTATAAAAGTTTAGAAAAATCGTTATATATAATTTACACTTATGTGACACCTTTTACCTTTTTTGTAAAAAAAACCGAGATAATTAAGTCAATTATATATAACACTAAATTTAAAAACGATATTAATATTATCATTATAAATAACATATCTATCCGAAAGCGTTATGACTAAGTTATATATATATATATATATATATATATATATATATATATATATATATATATATATATATATATATATATATATATATAACGTTTGCTAAAATGATCTGGTTCTGTCCTGGTTATTCACACACATATATCACCTGTCAATGCTTATAATTCAATGCGTTATAAAAAATATATTAATTTCCTGAGACAACAGAAATAAAAAATTTAACTAACATTTGAAACATTTCATTAAAAATATTCAAATATCACACCATCTTAATTACATTTCAAATATATCACTCTTTTTCCAACTTTTGTTTCACCAACATATCACTATTACATTTCAAAATCCAAAAATATCTACATCTTTCCCTTTTAGGGTAGTCGGCTTCAAAACATCATTGCATTCACCATCACCAAATAGTGATCTCCCTTCAAAAGCCAATATTGTATATCCCTTCAAAATGAAAGCACACAGTCCTTTTTCTAGCATTATTACCTTCCTTGCTATCATCAAATTTGGATTAAGGGCAGGCAAACCACCAGGTGGAAGACAAGAAGCACCGGTCACAAAATGGCAAAATGCATGCTGCTACTCAGGTATTGAATTCTCCTATAATCTCAAGAAAATATAATAGAAAGGAATAATGGTTACAAGAACAAGAATTTATCGGCAAAAAATTGCATAGTAAAAAGATGAGAAAAATACAATTCTTAGGCTAATGTACAAGATATGGGGCTGGCCTAATGCTTTGATATTTGTTCCCATAATCACAAGCACAAAAAAGCAACATCTCCCACAAATTATACCAAACAGACAGTAGTGCAGCTGCATCTGTTGAAATAATTCTTAGGCTAATGTACAAGATATGGGGCTGGCCTAATGCTTTGATATTTGTTCACATGAACTGATATGAAAACAGAGCAGGCCGTATCGGTATCAGCCGTATCGGATCGGTATCGGCCGATACTTTAAACCATGCTTTTGATAGGCAATACTTATTTCCTTGAAGGGACACATTTTAAAATCTTGGGCACATCCCCATTCAAATTGCTACTCGAATGTAAGTTTCTCCAATGCCAAATCCCCACAATACCATTCACACTCATCTCTCTTTACAATGTCAATCCAAATATTTAGTTCCACATGCTATTCCAAACAATCCTAGGTAAGTATGATGATTTCTATCATATGTTGGTCTTCAGGTCCTAGCTGACCATGGCTGAAAACCATTACAGGTTGATTCTCCAATACCTTATCCTTTATGGGTACTTAAAACCTTTGATTAGTGGGCATGGATACCGATGTCAAGGTTTCATTACTTAAGTGGCATTGATGTCAAGGTTCAATGCAGTTGCCAAAAAGACCACAGTTCATAAACTAAATAAACTGCTTAAGAACAAATGATGAGCTTGACACAGCACATGATTACCTTTCAAAAATAAAGAACAATACTAACCTCTGATGTATATTTCTGGTTTTATGAACCCTGAGGTAACCAAGGAATTAGAAAACCCAACATATAAAAACAATCAAACTGGACGAAATGTTCCCTATTTTGGTTCGAAGAAGACCATATTAGTAGTACTCATATAAGGTACATTAAAATAAAGTTTGCTTACCATATTCAAATGATGAAGATATATCAGAGCTTTTAGTTCAGTGTTAAACTCCCTAGAGTCTTACATATCCATCTTCTTGATATAAGATTTCTACAAAGTAAGGCAATTAAATAGAACCTTGATCAGTTCAGTTTTGAGTGAGTTGAGAGATGGCATCAAACTTACAAATATAAGCTTCAAGCAATCACTAGTAACAAATCTTGACAATTATGATCAGACTAATACATATTTTATATACAAATAAATAATAAAAAATAAAAGAAAAGGGAGAAGGATATATGATTGAACCTGGTGTAAGTGATAAAGAACAGGTCCACAAGTCTCCCATCTAGTGTCGTGGCGACCTTTACTCTCCTGATTGTGAACTCCGGCTCACATAGTACTCAATACACATCTGCCAATCACTAAATTTAATTAACTGCCTAAGTCAAATCATATTTTTACTGCCATAGTGCCATGCCTTCTGGTTTTAAATATTAATCCTAAGGTATAACTTACTGTCATACTTGCAACTTAAATACCTAACAAATAACAAGGTTAGTTGAACCCAAGGTACATCTATAACTGGAAGGAAGCATGCCCAAGACTACTTAGGGTGCAGAAATGTTACTATTAGTAGCATTGACAAAACTGCCAGTTTAGTTCAATTCAGGCAAATGTTACACTCCTATGAAACAAAGAATAATATGTTATGCCAAAAAATAGATACCAGCTGGGTGTAGATTTAGCCGGCTCTCGACAAAGATTGTTTATGGAAAATAGGTCCCTGAGGCTCCCTATGTAGACCTCTAGCATGCTCATCGAGAAGTCGAAGGAAGCTGACTTGTCTTGGAAGGCTTGATGGAATAGCTCTTGGATAGATCGGGGCACGATCCCCAGCTTGTCACCTCTCCCTTCCTAATTATGGATTGTGTAAATTATGTCAGTTTGGATCTGCAAAGAAGATGTACAGAGAAATCGCAACACGAACCATCATAAATGTTTTGTCGGTTCAAGACTGACCATACACAAAGATGCAAACATTGTGCCATTGAGCGCAGATATGAGTATTAGCTCCACCTAATGGAAAACTTGCTCTACAAAGGATTTTTAAGAAAGTTTATGAACGAGAATAACCAAGAACCTATTCTTAAAGTGCACGAAAACCTCACCTTGTGTTTCTTCCTTAGCAAACATCCTATCGGAAGTGAACTCCTTCTTTGCTCCTCCGACTGATTTGACCGTGATCCAGATCGACAAAACACCCTTATGCTTCCTGCACAAAACTTTTTAGTTACTAACATTATAATGATAAGGACAAGAACACATGCATACCTTTGATATCTAGTATCTTGTTTAGTGCATCCCTCCTTTGCGCATACAAGCTCCTCTGCTTCGGCCTCAGTACGGAAACATGGGGTACAGAGAATGAAACTAGTACAAACATGAGTGGATGGTTTCTATCTATTGCATTTAGACATCCAATTGCTAATCACCAACAATAACAATAGAGGTAGTGTATATTGAAGCCTTTATAGGCTGACACAAGATCCTTTTGTCATTTCATTATATTCACTACAAACTCAATTATATTCCACGATGAAGTACCTCTTAACTGATATCTTCTAATATGAACAAATACAGATAACCCCATCATAACTAGTTACTGTAATAAACAATGTCACACTATTGAAATTTAAGGACCATACCAGAACATGTGAAGACACTTTGCATATGGCACCAGATCTTCATTTGGGAGCTCCGGATAAGTTGGATTGTTGTCAAGTCTAAAAGAAATATATATATATATACTATAAAATATTATTGGTCCTGCGACAACTTTTGCTGGTTTGTCCAGCCATACTTCTTGAGGATGCCCAATTCATGAGGCGCTGCAAAGAAACTCAAAATGCCATAATTGATCGAAGGAAAGCTAAATAACAGCAAAAGAGTTGTCCACTTGCCAAAACTTATGATTAACAAGTGGAAGTTTCAATTACTAAGAACCATGTGCCATGTAGCTTCTTATATCTTCTATCGGCCAAGTACCTAACTGAGTCCCAACAAAAAAAAACAATAGCTACAACAAGAATACCTTTTATCTGTGTTATTTTACTTCCTTTTTTAAAGTGGCAACAAAATCTTTTTTATTACCTAGAAATCCCTCTTAGAATCAAAGAATATGGTCTGAAGTTCCTCTTATATCATGTTATACATGTTAGATAGCAGTCTAGGACTTAACTTTAGAAATGAAAATAAATGAACTACTTTAAGCCAAGTTTTTTCTATGCAAGAAAAGTTACCAGTGAAACATAGAACCTATTATATTATGGCATTCATTGCTCAATTGCATTGATAATCCCCATGTTTTTTTGGCACTTATACCAGCACCTTTACATCTTCAATGTAGTTGGCCAAAGCCTCATTATAAATCATTATTATGATGACGAAATGTATCCAAGAATGTTGCTCTTGACGACCTTAAGTGAAGAGTTCCAACTATTTTAATTGACATAAACAAAATATAACAAAGATGTTCCTATGTATCAGTTCTTTGAGACAAAGTACCTAGGTTAAGCAAATATTTGTGGGCTAGAAGCCTCACTAGAAAGCCTATATACTGCTAAAGGCAATAAAAATCATAGAACCTTTAAAATTCAATCTTCTCTATATTTTCATTAAAGGATATGACTTTGTTTTTAGGCTCGTAATCAAGATCATCGATCCGTCTGGCCCTTGTATTGTGCTTTTTTGCTGCAGCTTGTAATGTGACATCACCCCTACAAAAGAAAACATGCAAATAAAGTTTTTGGTGCCTATGAGGCAAATGAAAAAAAATGTCATAATCGTTGGCTAAAGAAAAGTGATGGCCATTATCACAGGCATCAGTCATGCTAGTAGCACTGAAATTTCTCCTCTATCTTGTACAAAAACCCAAAAGATTAAGAGGCAAATAAATGTTAACAAATATCAAGATGAACTTGAAAATAAACCTCCCTCACCTTTGCCAGCCTTTTCTTCCTGCAACAATAACAAAACAAAATCAACAATCAAACCCTAACACTAGAAATGGGGGGTTTTAGTTGGAGCTCATGAAACCTGTAGTCATCGAGGAAGCGGCTGTCGTCGAGGTCCTCGATCTCGTCTACGGTCCTATCATCGATCCACTCCTTAGACCTAGGGCAGAGGTTGGGGTTGTCCGAATGGAGAAGGCCAGAAGCATGAAGGCGATAGGGATAAGTAGGTTGTTCTGCATCGAAGGAAGACGAGGCTGTCGTGAATAAAGATGAGGAACGGAAGGGTTAGGGTTTCGGAGGGATGGTGGTGGAAGCGACTCCGACGGTGGCGGGTGCGAATGAGGGTTTAAGGTTAGGGTTTGTAGGGAGAGGGGAAGAGGAGTTTAAGGTTAGGGTTTGTAGGGAGAGGGGAAGAGAAGATGAGGAGAGCGAGAGGAAGAGGAGAGGTCTAGGAGATGAGAGAGAGAGAGAGAGAAAAGAGAGAAGGAAATAGACTTTTGATTCAGGGATCGGGGGTTTGAGCGGAAGTTCGAGCAGGATTCTAATTTTTTTCTACAACTTTTTATAACGATTGCTTGTAACAATGTCACATATGTGTGAACTATATATAACGCTTAGCACTATAAATCGTTATATTAGGCTAAAAAATCTTCAAAACTGTCATATCATATGGTGTTGCTGAAATTCTGTAAGTTTATATATGAACCATTGTAATAGCTTCTTGTCAAACGTTATAACAGGGTATTTTTCTTGTAGTGATAGAAACTTGTCAGAACACAAAATAATTGGTTGAATTTTAACTAAGAAAACTGAAATCAAGCAATACATAATTTACCAACTAGAAATCTAAAGGGACATTCAAAACACAATATGATGTATAATGTAACTGTAGTTTTGAAATAGATCAATAAAGAACTTTAATAAACAGTAGATACCAATAACGTAGAAATCAATTATTGGTCATAAATAATCCATGAGGAATGGAAATTCGCAGATCTAGTATATAAAAAAATAAAAATATAATGAGACTTTTAACAATGATCACAGAAAAATATGATTCATAATTCGCACATACAAATTAGTGAATCACATCAATAAAGAGTATAATCATTGAAAAGAAATCAAAATACCTATAATAGAATCTATACAAAATCAATATCAAAGTGTATGCATTTGAACTCAATTACCTTAGCATGATATATGAATATCCATTAGATAAACATGAAGGTAATGGAGATAAAATACTTGAGAAGGAGAAATTCAGTCGACTTGAATGCTCCCCCGTAAAGATGACTAGTCTAAATAGATAATCATGAACTTTGAAATAAAACCTCAAAAAAAAAGCCAAATAATAATAGCCCAATAATTATCAAGGTAAGAAAATCAAGACAATATAAACACATAAAAATGAGAGAACCGAGAAATAATAAAATCATATATTTTCTTATGGGTCCAATAAATCCAAATATCATGAACAAATCAACAAGATATTTAAAAAGAATATATGTCCATGATGAAATAGGTATACCACATATTTAAAATAATTTATTTGCTTCCCCTTAAAATATGCGTATCTAGTTCCGAAGTAATTTATATGCAAAAATAGATAAATAAATCAGAATATCTAAAGAATATCCAAGATATGCATCTTTCTTTCCTTTGATCAAATGCATATAAAGTACCAAACTTAAAACAAATATCATCTTTAGGCAAGTAAAAAAATATCCAATAAATAAATGGTTAAAGATGAACAAACAAAATATGTCTCCAATAAAAAATATAAGAAATATAACATAAATGATTTCAAGGCCATAAAGGATTTTGAAAACTGTCTTAAAAAACCATTCGAGTAACAGACAGATTCAAAATAACAGAGAGAAATCAAAAGACTTATTCAAAATAACAGAGAGAAATCAAAGGACTTTTGAAAAGCGGAATTTATTATGAAAAAAATGTTCGAATGCGTTTATTTAGTCCTCAGACTGAAAGCTGGTGATTTGAATTTTATATCACAGAAACAGTTTTAATAGAAGAATCCATAAATCACAAATAGCCTATTTTGAACAAATAAACATAACTAGATAAATGTCCAAAGAAAAATATATTCTGGATATATGGTATGTCAAGTGGATAATTGATTTGAAACAATTAACTGCTCCACCTTTACATGGCTATATCTAAAAAAAAATCGTATTGACAAAATTTTAAAAAAAATTCAGAGATATATTTCCAGAAATAGAAAACTAATTCAAAAATATTAGGTCTTTTTATCAAAGTTCATTTTTTTCTCTTTTAAAGTCGTTGTACGGTGTCTATTAGATAATCGTAGGGTTAAAGAGAAGAAATGCTTTGAGAGAGAGAAATTCAATATGACTGACTTCTCTCCCGCAAAGAGTTACTACTATAAACAGTAAATAACTAGAATAAGAACATAATAAAAAGCTTAAAATTGTGAATATTATACAACCTAAAGGCGAATCATAAGACCACAATATTCAATGAGTAGTCACAAGATCATCAAGTCTGAATATCGAATAGTGTGACAGAAAAATAAATATCGAAAGATGACAACATTAACCTATGGAAGATCAATGTATGTAACCTTTTAAAAAAATTATTAAATAATATTATCCATCAAAGCTAAAATCTAAAATCTATTTAATAATTGCAACTAGATCTCAATAAATCTTTAGTTTATAAAGCGTTAATCAATCTTGGGTTAGCTGTAGGGGTACTGTCCCAGCTAACGGAGGTTTACCGGAGAACACTTAAGTACCGCTTCGCTTTGGCCGTAGCCGTGGTGACAGACAGACCCATTGTAGGCTTGTACAAAAAATAATTCTCTTCTTTAGTAACAGAGGATTTAAGAAGTATTTGTGCAATATAAAATCAATTACATTATATGGACTTTAAAAAATCTTAGAACAAGTAACATATGGTATAAGATGTATCAACTACATTTATTCATATATGCTACAAAATCATTGGATAACAATAAAATATAAAACATTTGTAAATCAAAATGTAGGACCTAGATATGCTGATGTATTCTGGAACCTAGGTGACTGGGTTCAGTACCATGGATCCAAAACTAGATAATAGTTGCAAGTAGCCCTTAATAAATCTTAAGTCTATAAAGTATTGAGCATTTTGGATTAGCTGTAGAGGCCGGTTCCCAGCTAGCGGTAGTCCAAAGACTAGTACACCGTATCCCTTCAGGCTATTTATACCTGTATGACAGAAGGACCCTTTCGTCTTGTACCCAAAATGATCTCTACATTTAAGAACTTAGATTTAAAGGAATATATGCAGTATCATCGAACGACATCGAAATCCAGAATACCTAAATATAAAAGAAGTAAATACCCAAAGAATGATTTATCAAGAATTAAACATTATTTAAATAAGAGTCACGTATCCAAAATGTCAACCAAAAAGCCAAGAAAAACATAATTAAAAGAGGCTTTGAGGAAGAAGCTAATAAAGAGAATAACATAAAT
The DNA here is from genome assembly GCA_029216955.1 of Iris pallida. Classification (NCBI taxonomy): domain Eukaryota; kingdom Viridiplantae; phylum Streptophyta; class Magnoliopsida; order Asparagales; family Iridaceae; genus Iris; species Iris pallida. Next base: position 56,264 of record JANAVB010007563.1, read on the forward strand.
TTGTTCAAAGTAATCAATAGCTAAAGTATGAGATAAACACAAGTTTAAAACTACTTTTTAAAATATAGAACTTGAACTTAACTCATATATCCCCATAAAGATATTTATACAAAATATGTTAACATAAGAAACATATGAGCAATATATGAATGATAATGTATTACTCATGTATCCTTAATAAGCATTAAAAAATTATCACAAGATCAAAAACATGCATAAATATGATTTATCAGACAAAGATGTAATTGATTCATAGGAAGTTAATCAAAATAATTATGAGAATCAATAGTAAATTTATTATGCAAGCACAAGGTTAACATAAAAGTATATGTATATACTTTTCAAGTAAATAGAAGACTCGTGCTAAACATACATACTTACAAAATACCGATCAAAGTAAATATGACATGTTAAAGACAAATCGGTAAGAAGTGACCATTAAAAATATATCAAAGGTGAAGAGTCAAAAACATATTAACCAAAAAAAATTAAGCTCCTATGGACTACAGTGATATGTATGCTTCAAAAATAAAGATTAAGAGTAAAGAGCATACATAGACAAATGTGTCACACTAATAGAAAATAAAATACTATATAGTGTGAACTAATCATTTAAGCTAAACAGCTAGTCTTGCTAGAATTATATCTCAAATTGATTCGAACAATAAACAACTAAAAGATATCAAATAGCAAGATATTATAAGAACATGCTAGATTCTATAAATAAGACCATAAAATAAATCATTTAGCATGTTACCAAAGTGGTTCAAGTGACCACACTTATGTTGGTACAATTGCATGGAAGATAACCTTTGTAGTTGTGCAACCACCAACACGTTCCATGGTTCTATGGTTCAGCATAAGTAGTTCCACCTGAAATATTAGGTGAAGACTTTGGTATCCAATACTTGGATCCACATTTATTAGCTTTGGGAAACCATTTGCATAAGTTCATATCAACTAGTTTTCTAATCTGACAATGATTAAAAATGTGTCAATTCATACCACAATAATGACAGAAAGTATTAATATTAGTGCTATGTGCAGCAGTATGAGAACGTACAGTAGTGTAATTTGATGTGTGTGGATACTTTTAATAGAAAGCATGGTTGCGTAAAGTTTTAGCTTTGCTTGCTTCCTTTGTAAAAGATTTGTCGTGTGTGACTACGTGTCTTGTGTTAGACTGAGTCATAGGTTGTACTACCTGCTTTTCCAGTCTAATCTCTAACTTTTTAGAGTTAGCACAGATCTCATCATATTTAGCATTAAGAGCATCAATTCTCCATGAAGAAATAAAATAATTCTTCTTTTTTTATTCTAATTCCTCTTTAAGTTTAGCATTTTCTTGAGTGCTTTTCTCAATGCAATCAAATGCCTCATGCAATCTAAACTCAAGCGTAGAAATCTCAGTAGAATTACCAGAAGGAGAAGTATTTCTAGCATCATTCATAAGCAAGTAAGCTTTTCATTCTCATGCTTATAGGATTGAATATCCTTTCTAGCTTGCTTATACTTATCTAATACTTTCTTTTATTCTTCTATTAGATCACTGAAAGCATCAGATAACTCATCATAAGAAAATTCACCCTCTTCATAAAAAGAATTATTTTGTACTTCGTTAGATAATTCTATTGAGCATAAATTTGTAGGTTGATAAGGTCTTTCTTCTTCTTCTTCAGAATCTCTTGCTTCGCTTTCACACCATATGCTCGTGCTAGAGTACTTGTTAGACGATGATCTTCCTTTATTTGATCGTTCATAGTGACTCTTTTCTAGCAGTAGTATAATCTTCTTGGATGTGGCCTATATTCTTGTAATTGTCACATACAAGCTCTTCTTCGTATAAGGGATTGTGTTGTACCTTAAATTCCATCATGCACATATTTGCATTATTATAAAGACTATCCTCCCCTCTGGAGTTGCTAGCTTTGCTTTCATACCTGCACTCATAAGTAGGTTCAAGAACTTTCCAACTTTTATGAGATATTGTGCAAGTAGTAATAAGATTGAATACATTTATATCTACAGCACAATAAAAGTATGCATAGCTTTTCCATCAAGGCTAGCTAACTTTTTCTCTTCTTTTGTGTAACTATAATAAGGCTTGTTGATTATAGAGGATGTAAGAATAGAAATGCTAGTAGGCTTTTTGTAGCCAATGCCAACAATTTACCATAAGTCAAAATCTAGAGACTTCAGGTAGAAGCTCATTCGTGTCTTCCAATAACTATAGTTTATTTTATCAAATAGTGGGAGTCTATTTTTGGATTGCTCTTCAGTTGTGAAGTACATACTTGCCATATATGATATAGTGATCTATGTAACAACAGTTATATAATGAAAATATTACCTTGCTTTACCTGTATAATCCGCTCTGATACTAATTGTAGGAACAATTGGAATCAGAGTATAACAATTGATAATGAGGATCTTCTCCAAGGATGTTAAGCCAAATAATAGAGTCCTTGCTCTGATTCGAATTGTAAAAGCAATTGGTATGAGCAATAATACATCTATAAGGAGCACCTGCAATAATATCTATATAAGGAGTTCCTGCAACAATATCTCTATAAGGAGCACCTACTTTGATACCAATTGTAGGAACGAGATGTAAAGCACTATACTCCAGAGGGGGGTGAATAGAGTAGGCAGCAAAAATTTAGCTATAAAAAATATTAGTAGCAAGATCACAGAATATATTTACAGATATGTAAATGAAAAGTAGAGAGCAAAGTGCAAACGCAAACACAAGTATGTATACTGGTTTTTCTCTTACGGAGACTAGTCCATTCGGAAAAACTCTTGCTTCTAATTGAATCCACTATGGAAAAATGTCGTAAGTTTTCCTCCGAAGTTCTTACAACTTATACAATGCAATCTTTGATCCGAAGTACTCGACTAACTTTAATTCTGAAGTGTCTTTCTTCAATCAAGCCTCTGATTACGATCACTCTGAAACTTCTAGACCATACCACACTGGCAAATCGATTAGAGGATTGTAATTAGCTTGGGATTTGAAAATGAATAACTCAGAACACTTTGGAAGAACGTATTAAGCTTAGAGAGAAGAGAAGAAAGAGGTTTATTGAAATGAAGGAAATTCTTCTCTATTTATAGGTTTTTTAAGGAAGAATTCGGGCGAAATTTTTTGAGAGAATCTCGGCAGATAGTCGTTGCATCCATAACTGCAGAAAGACCAACTTTTAAAATCCAATGTCCACTAACCGAACTCGGGCTGAATTAGGGCCGAACTCCGTCAGAATTTTGTTGGTCCAGAATTGGTTTGGTTAAGGTTTTGTAAATCAGGTTTTGGGCTTTTTGAAAGGTCAAGCAGTTTGGATGTAGTTTGGGGTTTTGTAAGTGGGCTTGTTTTTAAAATAAAAAAGTATTTTAAAAATGTTTCTTAGGTAGCCTATTTGCCAGTACGACGCAGTATACATTGTATTCCTAGACTCAATAAATGTGAAAATATATTGATAAAATAGGAAAACCAATAGCCCTTTGATGACGCCTTTCTTCTGATATTTGAGCAGACTTGAATATATTTTTTCTGTGACAACGGTTATCCAAAGATAAACAGATCTGGAAATCTGAATACCTTTCGGAAGATACACCCCCGAACCCCCATGGGAGGCGTTGTCCCCTCGACCCCTGTCCCTGACTAGGCAGCGGAACCCCCGATACGAGGCCCCGGATTGGTCGTTGGACGGTTCAAAAAATCTTCTTGTATAACGCCATATTTGGCCCATCATTAATTCTTTATTGCATATGTCCTGGGTTGATCGTGCTTACTGCTGGTCTGCAAATATATGTTAGACGAACAAAGCAGTACAATAGCAAATAAGATAATATTTAGTGAACAGTAGGATAATGCTAAGTTTAAGTAGCAACATGATAGTGATTACATGAATATTAGTGATGTCAATATGTTAAACTTAATTGATTAGCCATATTCAAAAACATGATATCATTGGGCTAGCAAAAGATTCTATAAAACTCGAGATGACAGTTAAACGTCAGCACATACGTCGGCATCATCAGTATTCATTTGACGGTTAGAGTTGTGCCCTACCACGTGGCTGACCTGACTAAGCTTCGCATGCGTCCCTAAAGCAATATGCCCCCAAGAGCATGTGCCAATTTTTTTCACGTGCTAAATCATGTAAGCACATCAAATCTTTTCTTTTACAACAGTTTGGGAACTTCGAGCCATAGACACATGCCACATGTCAAATGACTCGATCATGCCCATGACTGGTGTTAACCGCCCAAGATCTCAGCAACAACTACAGCTACGTGGCAATCAGTTGTGCCACATACGCACAATTGTAACAACATTCTGTTCAGGATGCTACGTGACAGTAAATCCCATGTATGCAGCACTCTTCCACGCCTAAATCCATGTACGCATCGCATATGTGCACCATGGGTTGGTCTTCTCGATAGCCTATAAATATAAGGGTTCTTCCTTTATTTCGGGGCTGAACCCGGATTATTCCATTCAAAGACATCTAGAGGATCGGAGTAATTTCTTCTCGTCGTTACATCGTCAACTGAGTAAAGGAGTCCATACAGTGTTCGATCTCCATCGTCAACCTTCTTTAGAATCATTTGAACTTAATTTCCTGTTTAGGACTTCTTTTATACTTTTTTCATTTGTAATACAAAAGTTTTTCAACTTTTTATTCATGGCAAACAATGATACATGTTTTAGTTATGTATTACATGACTCTTGACATGTTCATACAAGTATGGATTCATATTCATGATTATTGTGTTTCATGATTTACATTATTTTACCATGTTTTATGACTTGCATTTCTTGATTTTCTTGTTCGTTATTATCATGTATCATAATTTTTCGTATCGTGGCGTGAATCGATGAGTCGGGTAGGGAAATACATGAGTAGCCATGTGAACATTCCCAAATCAGGAACCACTCCCTCTGGTCTAAATGAATGATAGCACTCGCACACTTTACGTGGAGGTTGTCGTATTTACCCATAGCCGAATACATGTCGAAAGTGGTATTTTAAATACCTAGTTAGATGTCTTAATCGTAGAATTTAAATGTTCCATCTTATTTGACATACCATGCTAGTCGTGTTTACATGTTTCTTTCTAATTAACATGCCATAATATTTATGTTTACCAATTTTTCTCACTTGTCCTATCATGATTCCAGTTTTGTCACGACCCGCACCCAGTGAAAGGGCACGAGACCATAGGTACGTCCAGCCTACGCCGCAGTATCGACGATAGAACGCTATCCTAGGTCTCAACAATGACTAAATACAATATAAAGTACATGTCAATATATACTCTCCATACGGAGGACCATCTCGGAAGATACAACTCAATCATAAAAGCTAAGAAGGAAAAACAGCACGATATAGCTTTGATAGAACGATATCAAAGTGCAATACAACCAAATATAACTAAGATTAAGTGTTATCATCATATCCCAAAGTTGAAGTAATAAATACAACTCATGAAAGATAACTGGAAACAACCCAAACAATATCCTAACAATCCATTTTAAGCACTACTGCTGTCTCCTCTAGGCTAGCTGGATCCTCCTGGTTTCCTGTAAAATTTTGTCAACGTATCCAGTCAGGATTGGAGCGAATACATAACTCTGAAAGTCGTTTCAATGCATGGTAGGAAATATAGGACTAGCAATAGAATATAATACATGAAGTGCTGTAAAAGAAGTACAGGAATATAGGAGATATAGATAAATAAACTGAGTACTTGAAATAGAATAGAGAATCTATGAACTGTAATAAATATAAGTGTTTCAGTGCACAAGATGGTTATGTGATTGGTTTAGGTTGTACATGAGTAATCTATGGTAACTCCATTATACGTGAAGGTATAATAGACAAATACATGAGTACACTAGAGGAATTTAATCACATAACCACTTATACTCGCCCTAGCCCAAATCAATATACAAGGATCCGATCAAGTTACGTTACGTACATGATTGTTAGTTTGAACATGAAGAACATATGAATATGAGAGTACATGAGAGCACATGAGTGTACATAAATAATATGAATACAAAGAGTACAAGACGTACATGATAAAGTACATGAACATGAAATACCCGATACATCCATTAAGGGGATAATATCTCATGACAAGATCCATATAGTACTGGTCCGTGAATACAATATGACAGCATCAAGTAATCTAGAGCAGACAATATCGATACTATCATGATAAAAGATCAGAGAATGTATTCGCCTGATATCCTGAGCAACGGATGTGTATCAGTATCCGAACTGGAGCAACAGAGACCTATGAGAATTACAGGTTACCGGGTGTTCTAGATTAACCAATGGTGTTATATGCATGCTGTTAGGCCATTACTAGGTCAGTAAACTCAATTTGAGTCAACACTAGGCAAATGGTCAACTATTGGTCAAACTTGGTTCAATCTAGTCTCATTTAGTCTAAATTAGTTAACTGGGTATTTTGTTATCAGCCATATCCCTAATATAGACTTTAACATATCTAATTTCTATTTATTTACTTCCCTATAGTGCAAATTATGATACCATACTCAATCCTAGGTTTTAACCTGTCTATCTGCTATATACCTTATATTGTCTGCATATAATATCATATCTAAACTCAATATCAAACCACTAACATCACATGGATTTAATGTTATATATATATATATATATCTATATATATATATATATATATATATATATATATAATATATATATATATATATATATTACCAAACCCTCCCTATTTTATTCATTCAAGGCAGAAAATGACATAACCTTTACAAGTAAGTGCAAAAAGCGGAAGACAAAAAAATGAGAGACTCTCCTGGAAAAAAATCAGGAGGCCAAAAGGTCCCAAAACTGCTATCGGCGATGGTTGTAATTACGTTTGATCTTGAGACTCTGGTGGATAGCCTCACAAGTGAGCTACTCGACCGAGAATAGGCGACCTTTGTATCTAGCTTTGTTGTGGTTCTTCCATAAGACCCACGTGATGGCGGCTGCAACGATCTGGTAGCAATAAGACACGTTGGCCCAGGTGGCCAGAAGATTGTTCAAGCTTCCACCGGCCATCACCATGCCGCAGCGATAGGATAGGGCCGACCAGACGTTAGCCGAAGAATAGCCATAGCGGAGTATGTGGTCTATCATTTCCGGTTGTTTATCGGCACAGCAATGACAAGCGAACGCTAAGCTGAAGTCGATGGTAGTAAGGACGTCGTTTGTGGGGAGTTTCTCGCGCACCGATCTCCACACTAGAAATGACCATTCCTTAGGAATGCAGGGGTGCCAGAAAGGACCCAAGATTGGAGATGGAGGCCCATGACCGCGAACGATTCTTCTGGCGGATGCAACTATGAATATGTCGTTGTGGGTCTTTGACCACGAGAACGCGTCATCATCCATGCCTCTCTTCAGGCTGGAGTTCCGGAGGGTGTTGGCGGCCTCTTCTCCGATCCAGTCCCGAATTTTGTGCCAATTCTAGTTGCCGGCGTTGTCCCACAATTCTCTGATCTTGCTGGTAGTCGGGGCAGCGGGGGGCGTGGGAAAAGATATGCTCCCAACCACCTTTCAAAAAATAGCGCTGATTCACCAACGCCCAGCTGAAGGCAAATCTTTGGTTCGGCAAGGAAGCGACCGTATAGAATGCGTCTCCAAGCCACCGAGGATCTGCTGTTGCTATTAGCACTAGCCGGGTGGATGTGTTTGATAGCCTTCGTGAAGTGCGCCCAGAGAGTGCGGCTCACACGAAACTTCCACCACAGCTTCATAGAGAAAGCGTCCACAATGTGGTGCAGTCAGACGAATCTCAGGCCCCCCTCATCAGTAGATTTTGCCATGGAGCCCCAGCTGGCCTAGTGGTGTTTGTCTTTGGCATCATTGTGTCCCCATATGAAGTTGGCGAATAGATTCTCGATGGAGGAGAGGACCTTCTTCGGGGGGAGCAAGCTGCGAGGGTGTAAATAGGGATGGAGGAGAACACATGGTTAATCAGTACTATTTTGCCGCCTGGCGATAAGGTTGCGTTATGCCAACCTTCAAATTTTTTCCTGATTTTGTCAATGATTCCTTCGAAAATGCCCGTGCTGGATTTGCCGTAGACCAACGGACATCCGAGATAGGAGAAAGGAGGATAAGCGGCAGAAAAGGAGGTGATATTGGTGAGAGTGGCAGTATGCTCCCTGTTAGCATTGTGGTGGATATATATGATGCTTTTTCTAGGATTGACTCGTTGGCCAGAGCATCGAGTGTATCTTTGGAGCACGTTATGCATTACCTCTACTGACCCGACGTCGCCGGAGGAGAAGATGAGAACATCGTCCACGTAGGCCAGATGAGTGATAATCGGGCACCCGCTGACCGTATGGAAATGCTTGAAGTGTGGTGTCCTCGGCAACTTGTTTAGGTTTCTGCTTAGGGCCTCCGCGGCAATGATGAAAATAGATGATAAAAGCGGATCTTCTTGCCTGACTCCCCGACTAGATTTGAAGAAGTCATCCGCTTGCCCGTTGATCACCGTAGAGAACCACGAGTTGTTGATCGATCGCCAAACAACACTGATCCAGGTTTTCGAGAAACTGAATGCTCTGAGGACCCAGATCATGAACTGTCAATCGAGCCTGTCGTAAGCCTTCTCCATGTCCAATTTGATAGCGATGTTCCCAGCTCTGGATAGTAATTTCATGCAAGTAATCATTTCATGTGCTAGCATAATATTGTCTTGGATGTTTCTACCCCGGACAAAGTTGTTCTGTTCCTCGGATATGATTTTGGGAAGGAGAACGGTCATGCGTGTGGCGATGATCTTGGAAATAATTTTGTTGGTGAAGGTACATAAACTGATGGGTCTGAAGTCTCGAAAGGTCTCCGGATTCTCCTACTTAGGAATAAGTATCAAATTAGTGTAGGAAATCGATCTGGGGTACCTAGCTCCTTGGAAAAAGGCGATCGTCGCTTCGTGTATGTCTGTCTTGATGATGTCCTAACATGTGCGGAATAATACACCGTTGAATTCGTCTGGACTGGGGGCGCTGTGGGCATTATGCGCCCAAACTGCTTTTTCACCTCCTGCTCAGGGGGGGCTCCATGTTAGTGTTGTCCATATTGGTGATGAGACGGGGGATCTCTGCCAAGAAATCTGGGTCCCTCGTGACTGTTTCTTTAAAGAACAGATGCGAGTAGAAGTTTTTTGCCACCTTTTGGATACATTGCTGATCCTTGATAATGGTCCCGGTGACATCGGCAATCTGATGTATGTTGAGCTTCTGTCTGCGACCCTTGACGCAGGCGTGGAAGTAACCGATGTTTTTGTCCCCCTCACTGTCCCATTTGAGTCTGGCTTTTTCTTTCAGAACTCAGTTTCGACTTTTAAGTGGAATTTGAGGATGGCTTTGGATAGGTTGAGGGCCTATCGAGTCGCTTGGGAGTTGTCTGTCAAAAATAGGGCTTCCGTGCGGGTCACGTCATCTTCTGTAGTGCGAACTGCTTGGAAAATGTCTCCGAAAGCCTGCTTGTTCCATGCAGTAAGTGCTTTTCTAGTAGCCTTGAGTTGATGAAGGACTTCGACATTTTACTACAGTATCACCCAGGGAAGGCCAATGTGGTTGCCGATGCCTTGAGTAGGTATCCGACAGCCATGTGTTTGACTATGGATCGTCACTTGCTAGCAGATTTGAGAGCCTGGGGATTGAGGTGATTGTGCCAGGAGTTCAGATGCAGATGTGGGGCCTTCAGATTCAGTCGGACTTGATGGAGAGGATCAAGTCGACGCAGTTCGAGGATGTTGCTCTATGGTGTATCCGAGAGCAGCTTCGAGCAGGATTGGTGATGAGTTTACTCTTGCAGAGGATGGCACTTTGAGGCACGGTTCTAGGCTGTGTGTGCCCAGTGGAGAGCTCAGGGAGCAGATCATGTAGGAGGCCCACCGATCTCAGTACTCTATACATCCTGGTGCCAACAAGATGTACAGGGATCTGAGGGAGCACATCTGGTGGTATAGGATGAAGCGGGAGGTAGCTCGCTTCGTAGCCAGATATTTGGTCTGTCAGCAGATCAAGGCAGAGAGGCAGAGGCCAGGAGGTTTGTTGCAGCCATTGCTAATTCCAGAGTGGAAGTAGGAGCACATCACGATGGATTTTGTTTCTGGATTGTCGCGTACACCAGGAGGGAAAGACGTAATTTGGGTCATCGTAGACAGGTTGACCAAATCGGCCCACTTTTTGCCATTTAAAGTGGGTACGTATACTGAGAGGCTTGCAGAGATATACATACAACAGATTGTCAGGATTCATGGAGTTCCAGTCAGCATTGTCTCGGATCGGGATAGTCGCTTTACTTTCCATTTCTTGGCGAAGTTTGCAGACTAGTTTGGGCACTCAGCTCAAGTTTAGTACTGCATACCACCCTCAGACGGACGGACAGTCAGAGAAGACTATTCAGACGCTCGAGTACATGCTGCGAACGTGCGTCTTGGATTTTGGAGGATCCTGGGAGGATCACCTGCACTTTGTGGAGTTTGCTTACAACAACAATTTCCAGGCCAGCATTGAGATGTCACCCTTCGAGGCTCTGTACGGGAGTAGATGTCGTACACCCTTGTCTTGGGATGATGTCGGAGAGCGAGCTTTATTGGGACCTGAGATGGTTGTTGACGCAGCCGAGAAGGTGAAGCTCATCAGGGACAGACTTCGCGTGGCACAGGACAGACATCGGCATTGGACCGATAGCCACCGGAGGCCTTTGGAGTTTGAGGTACAGATTAGAGATAGGATTAGAAGTAGGTTGTTTGTTTGTGTTTGTTTGATCATGTTTGATTATTTTGTAACTTGATACCTTGTTTGTGTTAGGTCGAAGACATGGTTTTTCTGAGGATATCTCCGACTCGTGGTACCATAGGTTTTGGTGTAGGTGGGAAGCTTAGCCCGCGCTTTATCGGACCTTTCGTGATCGGTGGGAGAGTCGGTGACGTGGCATATAGGCTAGACTTGCCACCTGCACTAGTGGGTGTCCACAACGTATTCCATGTATCACAGTTGAGACGGTATGTAGCTGATCCTAGCCATGTACTTGACCATTCAGAGATTGAGGTGGGACCTACTCTCAGTTATCCAGAGCAGCCAGTAGAGATTCTGGATCGCCAAAAGAAGGTACTGAGAAACCAGGTGATATCCTTGGTTCGCGTCGCATGGAGACATCATTCTCCAGGAGAGTCTACCTGGGAGCGGGAGGATAAGATGCGCGAGCGATACCCATATCTTTTTGGACCTTGAGGTATGATTGTCTATCCTTCTCATCAGTTTAGTTTCGTCATTTAATTTCAAGGACAAAATTCTTTTAAGGAGGGTAGATATGTCACTACTACATTTTAGCTTGAGGGTATTTTGGTCATTTTGGTCATTTTGAATTTAATTTGAATTATTGAAGTGATGATTGTTATTTTTGACTTTTGCTAGTTGAGACTTTGGAGACTAACCTAGATGTTGACTCTAGCTATGGTGACTTGATTTCATTTAGAATCAAGTTTCAAATAGGAGAATAAAGGGTTAGGTTCAAGGACGTTTGACTTATGAATTGATTTCCCTTACCATTTAAACTTGGCCCAAAGCCCACTAGTCTAACCCTAACCCTAATTCCTTCCTCTAGCGGCCGGCCACATTGGGATTCCCCCCTATAAAGTCTCTCTTTCATTGCTCTTGCCTCTTTTGTATCAAATCAACTTTTGGAAAAGGAAAGGTATTGTCATTCTTCCCCAATCCATAACTATTCCATTTTAATTCCTTTTTTACTCTAGTTTCTTGCATTAGAGTCTAATCCTACTCTATTTTTGTTCATGGAGAGAAATCTCAATTTTGGGACAATTTGGAGATTTTGGCTAGCAAGGAGAATCATTCTATTTGGGACTTTTCTTTGTTATTGACACACTATAGGTAAACCCTCTAAATTATGTTTTAATTCTGATTTCTTTGCATGGTTGTGTAGATCTAGGTATCCCCTAGCTGTCCCTTAAGTTTGGTAGAAAACTGTGTCCATTTCGTGTCCGTATCGGACACGTATCAATGTGTCTATGTATGTGTTTGTTGAAATGCCCAAGAGGGACTTTCTTTCTGTTTTTCCAAATCTCTTTGATCAAATTCCTAGATTTACATGTGTTCTTTGATTTTATGTTGCTTTGTGGTCGTTTTGTGTCGTGTCCGAGTCGTAACAGGGCATGGACACGCTCGCACGCGAGCCATGCGAATGCCCTGCTACCTGCTATGTCATGTGCACAGGACACGATACGACCTTATATTTTCGTGACTCCAGGGGGGCAATGACTGAAACCACGACCCTCAAGTGTTGGGTCATCTAGTGTCGTGTCGAGGGAGAAATCGAATGTGCACTGGTTTTATACTGAACGTGCACAGGCAGGTTTTGCTCTCGGATACGGGCTTCCCGTGTCGACACGGCGACACGTGGACTCGTGTCAGGGTCCTAGACGTGTAGCCCTACCGTAGGCGAACATGTGGACATGTGCACGTGACTGTAGTGCACTGTGTCGTGTCTTCTTGGTCCCGACACCTCTCGACCACGTAGTGTTCTGAGTATGTCTGATACTCTATTCGCGAATGGGTTTGGACACGTTTGTGTCCAGTTCTTGGACACTAGAACACACTATGACACACTCACATGTGACACATGTATTACCAACCAATTAAACTGAGTATTAGTTGTATTTTGAATTCGAACTGTGTTCTTGATACCTAGGACTGTTAGTTGTTTTTCTGAGATTGAAATGTATTTTAAACTGTTTTCTTGTGATTAATTGCAATGATTGGTTCACCTATATATGTATGAATTTAATGTACATGTTAGGGTTCATGTGGCATGGGGATTTATGGGTTTTCGAATACCATTTGGCTGTCAAAACAGAAAACTGGGAACACACTCAAATCTGATTTCTAAAACCTGAGAACAGTTTTTGTGCACTGTTTTCTCATATTATGTACACACACACATGTACAAACCTAAGACCTGGGACACCCTATAGCTACTGTTGTATGTTCACATACAAATTCCAGTTACCTATATTGACACACACCCTTACACAAAAATCTGAGAACACATGATATCATCTACCCACATTACACTGAAAACTGAGAACACATGATCACACACCTACACATTGATTTCCCTATACACACACACCTTACACAAAATCTGAGAACAACCTACCTATCTACTGTACACTCACTCACCCATGCTACACACACATATGTACACTAACCTAGACCCTAGGTTGTACTGTTAACACACTACTGCTACACCTGAAAACTGAGAATACACACACACACACAAGAGCTAAACACTGATTTGCTAACACACTACACTCTTACACACACACAGGAACCTATATACATGTACACACACATGACACACACACATATAGATTACACTATCATTTTATTCCTCTATCTCTCTGTATGTATATATATATAATATTTATAATCTTGTGTGATAAATAAGTAATAGTGTATATACCTATATAATGCCTATATGATTAGTATATGTGTGAATGTGGTAAATAAAGATGTGTGTTGCCAATGTAGATTGGTACATAGGTTTATAGCCTATATAGTTCCTATATGTATTCATATGTGTATATGGTAATGTATACACATGAGATTGTGTGTTGATGGCTTGTATAACATTGTGATGGTGTGTGAATGCTAGATAGACATGGCTAGGCTTAGTGAGACTTGTTTGGTTTAGGTTTGACCTAGTTGACCTAGTTTGACTAGTGTAGTTGACTAGAGTTGACCAAAGGTTGACTTTAGCCTAGATTGACCCAAACATCATGTAGAATGCATCGTAATGTTTCATATTACCATTTTGGATATGTTATGACTTGTGTTGTTTTAAATAGGAGTCAGACACTCTCCTCAGATAGTATATTCCTCTTCAGACATACAGATAGCAGGCGAGTACATTCTCTGATCATCTCATGACTTGTTAGAATTATATTCCTGCTCTAGATTACTTTACTTGATGCTGTCATGTTGGTAACACGGATTGGTACTATATGGATCCCTTCATGAGATGTTATCCCTCTCGGAAGCATCGGATACTCATGTCTTGTGTGTTTCACTTACATCATGTATCTCATGCTTCTACTATCATGAATCTATCATGAATCTGCTTGTGACTCATGTACTCTCATGAATCACAGAGCCTTCACGAATCTATTCATGAATCACTCCTTATGAGTCAGTAGCGTAGTCATGAATCTTAACGTAACTTGACTGGATCCTTCTGTATTGATTGGAGAAAAGGGAAAGTAGAACTAAACATGTGAATGATTCCAAAGTAGTGTAGTCATGAATCAACTCTTTAGTACAGCCATGAATTACCTCCAGCTGTTCACATGTTTATCTTGCACTCTGATTCACTAGTCACTGATAGTTCTCTATTTATAGTAGCTATTTACTTACAGTTCTCTCTTTTATACCATGTTGTTCTTTCAGTTTCATGTATCTTACTCTCTAACATGTTTATATTTCCTAACTTGTTATGATTTGCGTGAGATGTATTATGCTCGCTCCTGTCCTGACTGGACCTGTTGAAAATATTACAGAGGATGAGGACGAGGTACTCTGTACTACATACTATGGGACAGCCCTAGAGGATAGCTGTGACTTGGATCTCCAGCAGGATCCATTAGCAGTGGATGACACACCTTTAGTCTAGAGTTGTCTTTTCAGTTGTACTTATTTCTCTGGATTATTGTATTGAGCTTTGGATGTTCTGGATTGCTGTGATATCTTAGACACTTAGATACTCTATCTATTTGTATCTTTTCTGGATTCGTTTCATATCTATCTACCTCATCGTATTTCTACCTTAGTTGTGAGTGAGACTATATTTCTGTATTGTCCTCCATTCGGAGTGTATATACAGTATAGGTACCTTATATTGTTAGATGTTGTGACCTAGGACAGCGTTCTATCGCCGACACTGCGGTGTAGGCTGGGCGTATTCACTTCTCGTGCCCTTACTCTAGGGTACGGGTCGTGACAAGGAACCAGCAAGTTCTAGAGAACTTCTGCAACGCTCGTTTGTCAATATTTGAGACTTGAACAGGCTTCCTGGACTTTACAGACTCCCTTAACTCTCTTCTTTGGTGCATCTTTCAAGGGAGGCCAAGGGACTATATTTTTAGAGTGCAGTGAGACTTCTCCTTTTCTCCTATCCGATGTGGGACTAAAATACCAATACTCAAAAATAGAGTTTGATATTTTAGATCATCCCACAATCAGCATAGAAGTGTGACAGTCCACGCCTACCCCCCGAACACTCTCGTGCATGCACGAGACATCCTGGAGTCTGTGTCCGCGTCCGAGTCCGCACAACAAAAATCAACTTACATATTTGTTGGAATTAATCATTTTTCCTTCTAGAAAAATACTCCCACATGACACACACTTGTGCCCCACCACACCTCATGTGCACACCTCAACACAAGCAATGCATTATATTGAGATACTCACCATTTGGTGTAGCCGATGTGGGACTATCTTTCCTAGTCCAAAGACAAAACACCAACAATCTCCTACATATCTCAATATATGGGTTGAGCGTTCCCCACAGTGACTGCCCATCATACATTAGGAGAGATGTCGCTACGACTTGAATCTTCCCGCATAGGTTAAATAACAGCATGATACAAGAATGGACTGAGCCTTGAATTCTGCACCATAACTGCAATTCTTCCTACTCACATAATGACATCAACTGTGCTTCTGGCTGCACATTAAAGGCGTTGTGCCAACCTGGTTTCAGTGTATAATTTTTTGGGCATCTACAAGTTTACCCTCAAGAGACGGCCTGATATCTCTGTCCATACACTATAGGTGAGTTTTTATAAAGAGTCATGGCATGAAGCATTGTGCTTCTTTGCGGTGCTACGCCGCTATGACATGGCTTAAAGCCGAGGCTTTACCCTACCTGGGTACCTCATCGTAGTGTCATACTACTGTAGCATGAGGTCACAAGCCTCTTTGTAGTGCCAAACTACCCAGCATGAAGCCTTGCACTTCCGTACGGTGTTACGCCGCTATGACATGGCTCGCGAAGTTGAGGCTTTACCTTACCTGGTACCTCTTCGTCGTGTCATGCCACTGTAACATGAGGACATCGTGTAGTATTGTCTACCTCTCTTTATTATGATTATCATACAGCATTAGGCTATCTGCCTATTTGTGGTGCTACTCTGCTGTGACTTGGCTAACAAAGCCGAGGCATTACCCCTAACCGAGAACCTCATGGTGGAGTCACCCTACTATAGCATGGAGTTACACTCCTTGTAGTGCTGTGCTACCGTGCTTCCTGTAAAGCACTTCCAGACATTCATTCTACCTGAGAACTCATTAAGGCATTTAAGCCAACCTTCCCACAGGATCCATTTTTCGCAGAAAACAACAGTAGACAACATTGGTTATAGGTCCGTAACCTTTCCATGTCACAGAGGACAAGTACCCACCGTTCTTGATATTCTTCTGGTTAATAGTCCTCCCTTGAACCAAAAGCTAGATGCCTAGTAGATTTTTCTTTGAACTAATAGCATAAAACTTTATGGTAGGAATGTAATAACATAATATCAAAATGTCTTCAAGCCCATTTTACAAGCTGTATCATCAACCAGCTGGTGCTTGAGGCCCTTGGTGAACGAATCCGCCAGGTTCTTCTAACTCCGAACATCAATCATTGCAATAACACCCCTCTTGATGAGATCGTGTACTTCCATGTGCTTCAACACACAGTCCTCTTCTTCCCGTTGAAGAGGTCATTGATGCCACCGCCGCAGTTGCCTGGTTGTCGCAGTATATCGGTATCTCCGGTATTTATGCCCCAACCACTGGAAGATCATACATGAGCTCCCGAAGCTATTCTGCTTCCTCCGCTGCGGTATCAAGTGCAAAAAACTCAGATTCCATGGATGACCGCGAGAGGATAGTCTACTTCTTTGATTTCCATGATATAGCAGCTCCACCTATTGTGAAAATGTATCCACCTGTGGACCTCTCGCTCTCCACTTCTGAGCACCAGCTGGCATCACTAAAGCCTTCCACTACCGGCGGATCTCCGTTGTAGTGTAGTGCATATGTCTGAGTCTTCTTGAGATATCTCATAACCCGTTTCACAGCTTTCTAGTACTCAATGTCTGGGTTGCTCGTGAAATAACTCAGCATTTCCATGGCGAAAGCTATGTCAGGCCTTGTGGCAGTAGTAGCATACATCAAACTCCCGATTACGCTTGCATACTCCAGCTGCCTGACGCTTTCCCCTGAATTAGGCTTCGATTTCAGATCACACCTGTATGGCGTATCGATCCCTGGAAGATCCTGATACCCGTAACGAGTGATCATCTTCTCAACATAATGAGACTGTGACAGCGCTAGTCCAATGTCTGTCTGGATGATCTTGAGTCCCAAGATAACATAAGCATCTCCCAAGTCCTTCATACTGAACTTCGTCGAGAGGAACTTCTTTGTCTCTGTGACACAGCTTATATCCGTACCTAGGATTAGCTTGTCATCCACGTATAGACAAACGATAACTCCTCTTCCGTCAGCAAACTTCGTATAGACACACTTGTCTGTTTCACTGACCCTGTAGCCATTTGACCTTATAACTTTGTCAAACTTCTCATGCCACATTTTAGGAGCTTGCTTTAAACCGTACAGAGATTTTACTAACTTGCAAACTTTGTCTCCAAGACCTTTGACGACAACCCCTTCTGGCTGTTGCATGTAGATCTCTTCGGTCAGCTCACCATTCAGAAATGTCGTTTTCACATCCATCTGATGTATCACCATCTTATGTATCGCTGCGAGAGCAATCAACATTCTGATGGTGGTCATCCGGGCTACTGGAGCATACGTGTCAAATTAATCGATTCCCTGCTTCGGAGAAAACCCCTTTGCCACTAGCCTGGCCTTGAACTTGTCAATAGTTCCATCAGTTTTCATCTTCTTCTTGAAGATCCACTTGCATCCGATAGGTTTTGCTCCTTCATGTAGATCAACCAACACCCAAGTGTTATTGGAGGTGATTGATTCAATTTTATTATCTATCGTCTCCTTCCAGAAAATAGCTCTGGTCTTCATCGCCTTATCATAGGTAAGCGGATCTGCTTCCACATGATAGGTGATGAAGTCATCTCCGAAGTTCTTCGGCCTTCTTGCTCGCTTCGACGACGGCTCAACGACTTCTGGTTCAATCGTTGTCTCCTCAGTAACAACTTTATCTTGGACAACTGGCTCATTGAAGATCTCAGTCTCCTTTGTACCTTCATCATTCTCTGGAGTATCTGTTAGAACAATGTTCTTGTGCCTTGCAAACTTGTCTTCAAGATATTAAGCATTGCGAGATTCGATGATATAATTTGACTCAATATCAAGAAATCTTCGAGCATCACTCTTCTCGGCATACCCCAAGAAGATCGTCTTCGTAGTCCTTGTCCCCAGCTTCTGAATCTTCAGATCTGGGAGCTTCACATAAGCCAGACACCCCCACACTCGAATGACATTCAAGTTAGGTCTGACTTTGAACCAGAGTTCATGAGGAGTTACGTCCGAAGTTGCATACGGCACTCTATTTAAAATAAAAGTGGCCGTCGATGTAGCTTCTCCCCAGTAGCATTTAGGAAGACCCGCAGTTAGCAGCATTGAGTTCATCATTTCTGTCAACGTCCTGTTCTTTCTCTCCGCTACGCCATTAGAGAGGAGAATACGGAGCAGTAGTCTCGTTTATGATTCCATGTTCTTTGTAGAATGACGTAAATTCATGAGACCGATACTCTCCGCCTCAATTACTCCTTAGCCCCTTGAGTTGTTGTCCAGTTTGTCGTTCAGCCTCGGCCCTGAACTCCTTGAACTTTTCGAACGCTTTGTCTTTAGACTTGAGCAAGTAGATGAACGCGTACTTTGAGAAGTCATCGATGAAGTTATAAAATATTTCATCCCGACTTTTGTAGAGAATAGCTTGAAGTCACAGATATCGGAGTGCACCAACTCCAGAAGATTTGTGCTTCAATTGACCCGAAGAAAGGGTTTCCTTGTGATCTTTGTCTGAGCACATACTTCACACTTCTCTACCTTACCCCCATTTGGAGATAATTCCTAGACTGGACATTTTGTTAATTCTTTTACAGTGAATATGTCCTAGC
The DNA here is from genome assembly GCA_029216955.1 of Iris pallida. Classification (NCBI taxonomy): domain Eukaryota; kingdom Viridiplantae; phylum Streptophyta; class Magnoliopsida; order Asparagales; family Iridaceae; genus Iris; species Iris pallida. The sequence goes on from JANAVB010007563.1 coordinate 75,494, forward strand.
CTATTATGCCATAACTCAAGAGAATAATCAGAACGAACGATTGCATTGATTACATTTGACTAGTTTACAAGCTGAATTTTGAGCATCCCTTCGATTTGAAAAGCTTTTCCGAAGTATGTTCCCTTCTTGGACATCATCATCTGGCCAGCATTGATGTCCATCCTCAAGCCAGCATTGCTAAACATGCTTCCAGAGATCAGGTTCTTTGCAATCACCGGAACGTGCTTCACACCTTGAAGCGTCAGAGTGTTTCCGGATGTGAGTTTCAGCTCCACAGTTCCGACCCCCAGAACTTCAGCTTGGGCTTGGTTCGCCATGATAACTTTCTCAGAAGTTGGCTGGTATATGACGAACCATTCCTTGCCAGAGCAGACATGGCAGGTCGTACTAGTGTCTATCCACTTGTCAGAGTCAGCCCCCACAGCTATGACCTGAGCAATCATAGCAAGAATGTTAGAAACCATGAAAACCTTTCTAGGCTCACCTTGCTCAGCTTGTTTGGGCTTGGATTTGCATTCACTCTTGTAGTGGCCCTTCTTGCCACAGTTGAAGCAAGTCACGTGGGACTTGGACTTCTATTACTTGAACTAATGACCCTTCACTTTCAGATTAGTGGAGTCCTTCTTCTGATGAGAAGCCACCTGCTTCCCCTTGAACTCTCTTGTTTGCACCAAGTTGGCCTTAGCCAATTGGTTGGACAGAGAGTCCTTCCGTTGAGATCGCATTTCGTCCTCAACGTGGATCTCTTGTAGAAGATCTTCCAAGCTAATATCCAGCTTCTTCTAATGCATTCTAGCATAGAAGTTGCTCCAACCAGGAGGAAGTTTCGAGACTATCCCTCCAACGACAAACTTGTCGACGAGGGGCATCTACTCGTCATCTAACTTCTCGCGCAACTTCAGGAATCCCTTTACTTGAGGTAGCATCGTCATCTCGTCTTCGAAGAGCCACTTGTGGTACTTCTCGACGATGAAGATTTTGGACCTGTTCTCATTATCTTCATATAGCTTACCCAAAGAATCCCAGATCTCTTTGGCCTTCACCTTCTTGGAATATGACTCGGCCAGAGAGTCTTCCATAGAATTGAGAATCAGCAGTTTACAGAAGTTGTTCTCTCTTCCATTTGCTCTGCTTGACAGTGCTGCAGCAATAGCATCGGCTTTTCCTCCTTCTGGAATCGTCGGTTCATCCTCAATCAACACATGGTCTACGTCCACGAGTTGAAGATTAAGGGTGACCTTCCTCTTCCATTATTTGAAATGTTCTCCGTCAAATTTCTCCAACT